>JAKTXF010000010.1:0-391519 GCA_030561465.1 Suhomyces kunorum | reverse complement strand
TCGGATCAAATCTAAGGATGTGGCCTATGAAAATGATCAAGATATCATCCATAAACCACGTATTCTCATCAAGGGTGCTGAGGGTAGCGAGAGCTAGTGCGGGAGCTAGTGCGGGAGCTAGTGCGGGAGCTAGTGCGGGAGCTAGTGCGGGAGGAGAGATTGTAGGGAAGTCGTGCGGGAAATTAGAGGAAACTAGTGAGAAACTAGTGGCTGGTCTGGAGTGGCTCTTTTGTAAGGAGGGAATCTAGGGATCAGTCTATGGAGTGCGTTGGCAAATGAGCGGAATTTAGGGAGCGGATATACCCACGTCAGCAGCGTCAGGACAATGGAAACGAGTGGAGGCTGGAGAGAAAGGAGAGTGGCTAGATGAAAAGAATTACATGAAATGAGAATCAAGAGAGCTAGGGTCGGGCTAGGGGTCGTGGCGGCGATAGGCGCAAACACGTCAGCGTGACAGCGATAGGCACAAACTCCGGAAACGCCAATACGGATATGTAACAGAATAAGATTGACAAGAGAATGAAATAGGCAGAAAAGGGGAACCGCAGAAATGAAAATGGCGAAATTAGGATTAGGCTCCATGAGAAATGGTATGGGAAGTCGCGGTGGAAATCTCCCTATTTTCTCCCTATTTTCTCCCTAAAGTCTCCTTATATTCCTGGCGCGATCCTCGCTAGGGCTGTCCCCATTCTGGCATCCAGGGCTAGACTCCGCGATTATGTGCGTCTCAAACAATGCCTTTCCAGGCTCTCACCTGCCTGAAACGGACATATCCCTTCCCCACGCGTTGGGCAGGTCCCCTACAGTCCCAAAGAAATTGCACCACTAGTCTGCTTCGGGCCCCATGGGGTGCATTAGTTGGGGAGGCTCGCGGGATCGTGTTGCACACTACGGACATGTTGGGGACGAAAGGCATGTTTTGCCGGGGCTGGCGCGTGAGCCTGCCTTGGTATCTCGCTAGGGCTAAGGCGACGCGCACAGAAAATGTTTGAGGCGGGCGCTGCCGTGCTGCATTTTCTACCGCGGGGATTCTCTAGCGGGATCGATGGGTCTCGTTACAGTGTGTGCGGGTTGTGGGGCGGCGGCGTTGCTGTCGCTACGGCAATTGCGCCGATCTAGTAGAAGAGAAAGCCAGGACAACCAGCCCCCGTGGTGGAGGCGACAATCTCATCACTACCGAGATATAATACATACACCGTCAGGGCGACGATATATGTGAAACCAACCCATACAACACCGGTATTCTACTCAGTTTTAGTGGTATCCAGTGGTTCTACTTTCTGTATTCTCTCTCGCGGAGTGCGAGTTCCCCGGGCCGCTGCACCTCCGCGTGCCGTGGCATTGTCGTAGACGAAGGGTCTGGCACATTCCCCAACGAAGCAGCGGAAGGAGCGCTTTTTGCCCAAACAGGCAAACGAGGCTTGGGCAGCGTGGACGCAGGAAACAGCCCGAGCCTGTGTCGCGTATAGAGACAGAGGAGAAGTGGAAAGAGGGAGAAATAGTGAGAGGTGGGCAGGATTGGGGAGATATTTTAGTGGTGCGACCGAAATTACCGAGAGCCGCTAGCGAGAGATCTCATGCGAAAGAAGGTCACGGAATGTAGCGAGACTTCGCAGTAGAAGGCAATGACCACAAGGAGACACTGTCTTGGCACGGGAACCTTTCCAGTTGCCGTTGCCGCTATGAGATTTGCACACGAGCCCGCCCAACACGTTTCACTATTGTCGGCTCGGATCGTTTTGGGCTAATGACGTGCATGGCATGTTCTCTCAATCGCACATTGCATGCATCTGGAATTGGATCGCTGCGATCGGCAGAAAGAGAAGAAGAGGGAAGAAGTGAAGAAAGGAGGGGATTGTGTGGAGGATTGTGTGGAGGATTGGGAACGAGTAGAGGCGGGGCGATAGAGACGAAGATAATTGGGTGGGATGAATTTTGTGAAGGTGAAAATTACAAGAATTACGGGGATGAAATTTACTAGGAAAAATTTATGAGGAAGAATTTATGAAGAGCAATTTATGGAAAAATTTATGAGGATTGATCAGAGTTGGAATTAGTAGGAATTAGGACGAAGGAGTGGACCCGTGCGTCCAGTTACTTCGGGTAAAATCTCTACTTGAACGTGCACAATTAGAAACGGATGCTATTGTATTGAAGTACGGGTTTAATTCTTTTGGGCAACTATAGCATGGCAATTGCGCTTTCGTAGACTAGCCATTAATTGCATCTCTCGGAGACGATTTGTTCCTTATGCCGCAGGAATCTGTGGTTGAACCTGCCCTGCAGTCTTGTATTAAGCTATTCTTCTCAAAATTTAAACCGTACTTCTACATTTTTCATCATTTTTCATCACTTTTCAGGTGATTTATGATGATTCCCTCTAATGAATAAACCATCTCTTTCAACACAATGCTACTTCCATCATTATTCCCTATTTGGACAAATCTAGACCGCTCACTCTAAGAAGCTGATTGACTGCATCTATACGAAAGCCACTGGAACATAACCACCAATGGAACAATGCATCTATTCCGTCACATGATGTCCCGATGTGGCAGGAGGGTCCGGATGAATGCGTTACCACGCCTAATTGGCCGGATCCAGGGCATCCCGAGATGTAGAGAGGACTAATTGTCGGGATTAGCATGAAAAAGCGAAGTTCCGGTTCCATTGACTCGATTGGGTAGAGTTCTTGAAGAGACCCAATTGGGTGCAGGTAGTGTAGAGATTCCAATTGGATGGAGGTTGTGAATCCGATTTCATTGATCCAATTGGATGGAGTCCGAGTAATGTCGATTCCATTATTCTCATTGGAGCCAGAATAATGGGCCATTGATCTGATTCGGGAGTAATATAGATTCCATTATTGGAGTCAGGGTAATGTCGATTCCAATGATCTGGTTGGAGTCAGTGAGAGACCCTCCAATTGGATACAGTCAGTAAATTTCCATGCCATTGATTGGATGGAAATAATAAAATGGTGTCATTGAAAAGTCGCTTCAATTAGCTGGTCAAATAATGACTACTTGGATGGAGTCGTTGAAATTGGGTTCATTGGTCGATTAGTGCCTTAGATGATTCGATCGGGCTGAATTCTAGTGAATAACCAGTTAATTTCCTAGATTAAAGTGAATTATCAGTTCACTGAGTCAATGGGCTGAAATCAGTGAATAATCGGTATCACATTTGATTGAGGTGAAATACTTCCCAATTGAATGGACTGGGGTGTATAATGCCCAATTGAATGGACTAGGGTCAATGATCGCCCAATTGGATAGGTTGTAGTATTCAATCGCTCAATTGGTGTATTTGTAGACAACATTCGGTTCTATCTTCAAGAGCACAAAGGGGAAATCTGAATAAGCCCAGCTCTCGCAAGTAGATCTGTAATGAAGCTATGGATGATATTTATCACAAATCTGGTGGAGCATTTTCTGCGTTTTCTGATTTCTGACTGAAATCCTTACCATCTCCTTAAATGAAGCTGTAAAAATCCGCTTCATGTGAAATGAAGATTGGATGACCCTATAAGTATGGAGTTGGATGTGAATATTTGCTCGTGTAAAGATCGTAACTTTTCCAATTATCATATTTATAGAGCAGACTGATTCTGCTTCCTCGTAAATTGTTGAAAGCTTCTATGATTATTTTCAGATGAATAATCACCATAATCTATGATAATCTCCACATTATTGATAATCTAATTCTGTGATTATCTCCACATAATTTAATATCTCCACATATTGTGATAATCTCCACATTTAATGAACTCTAATCTAAAGATCTCCGATAATATATTCTCCAATATTATAATCTCCAATTTAATCATCACCATTTAAATAACCTCCATATTGAATCATGATCTCCGTCCGGTCACCACGTACGACCCCACCATCTCATCGTACACATACCGGTGCTTCTCTAATAAATTCTTCACTCCCTTCTTGATCACCGGAATTCCTCCTGCAGAATGAAGACCCCTTCCAGTAATCACCTTCACCGGCCCGGCAAACACCGCCTTGCTGCCGTATTTGGAGAGGTTTCCCTCGTATTCCCGGGCACTGGTTTCGTTGCTCCACCAAGTTGCCAATGCTTTCTGGGTTACCAAAATAGCAGTGGTTAATTTAAGTCCATGGAGATCTAATTCGCCCTTTTCTCCAAAAATCTTGAGACGTTGAGCCTGAGTATGACGTTCAGGTTCGTTGATCAAGATGGACTTGGTTCTGTACCGGGCAAATTGAGAACTCAATCCAAGTTGCGATCTTGGAGTCGCAGTAGTAGTTTCGGTAGGAACAGCAGTCACAATGGGTTTGGCCCGGGTAAGACGTTCCGCATGGTGTTCCACTACCATGCGGCAGATGTCGATGACCTTGAACGGGTTTCCGTTCATCAACTTGAGCGCCTTGATGCAAAATTTGATGTCGATAGCCTTGAACTGGGGATTGCTGGAAAGTAATGCTTTTAACTCGAGGAATTCACTGCTATTGGGGTAGAATTTATAGCCAACCGGCACAGGATGTTTGAGAGGCTTTCCACGAGGCGCTTTTGCCTTTCCCCGTTGAACTCTGCCTCCTCTAGTGGCCACAGTAGGGGCCAGAACTGGTCTGCGTTTGTACATCATGATAATGGCCACCAAGCTGTCTATGAAGCGGCCCTGTTTGGCGTGGAGGTAGCTGGTGGCATCGCTGAGTGGAATGTCGGTGATATCGCGCAATTGGGCGGCTTTATCGTGAATTGAGTCCCATATTCCAGCTGAAACTGGAGGAGTTTGGGAACTGCTGGAGCTTCCTGCGGCCTCAAAGGACGCCACATTTCCACCAAGAATGATATTGGTGGCACGCTCCAAGTCTCCGCCTGCGTCATCAAGCACTGCCCGTAACGTTTCGTTGTCATGGGATGGAAACATGTCTTTGAGCTGATAAACTTCGGGAAAAAATGGAGCAACCCGCTGCTGATACTCGAGTTCCTCTGCCTGTACCTCCTCTTGTAATTCGGCGCTTTCCAGCTCCAAAAAGAGCTCTTCCACGAGCACATCGATGTCATCGCAGGTCTTGATTCGGATCTTTAATTCCGTACGGGCCACTCGGGGGAACAAATCGGCCATGTCGTCGATCATGGCCACGAAATCGGCATCCTGGTCCAACTCATCGGCCACAAACTCGTCATAGTCGTCGTCATTGAGGTAGAAAACGTCCGAAATGGGTTCAACTTCGGGTTCTTTTAGTGAGAGAGATTCGATGCCAGTTTCGCCACCCAAAGGGGTGAAGGGGTTATGGAGCCCCATGGTCAGACTATGCAGTGAATCCTCGTCGCCGGAGGCGTTGTGGGGGCGGTCTAGACTCGATAATGTGGTTGGTTGAATGTCGATGTTGGGTTGTGTATCCACCAATGTCAACAGTTCAAGATGGATATTACCCTGTAATTCGAGCTGGAACAGGCGGAGAAGCTCCAATGGCGCAAGTGAAGGTTGCTGCGGGGCCGAGGCGGGGGGTCGGTGCTGGCGCTCGACGGTGGAAATCGACTCGATATCTTTCAGAAGCGATTTCATAATTCTCTCATATTCGGAGGAATTGGAATTCTGGGGCATTAATTGGATGGAAGGCGGGTTCTGGTTGATTGAAAGCAATGGGAAGGATGCTGAAGGTGTGACGGTAACGCTGGGAGTGGTTTTGGGGCGGAATCTCGCGGGCTCGTGCCGTGGTTCCAAATAGACTCTCACTCCTCCGATGTAAATGCGACCACAATCGATTGCACGGCGCCATTGGGCTGGATCTTCTAGTTCTGCAAGGAAAATTCCGCGGGAGATGTAGTGGAAGCTTCGTATGTTCCCCACGGCGGCTTCAATCGCGATTTTCAACTCGTCTGCTAGCAAATTCTGGTATCCCAAAATGACGATTTCAGTAGAACCGTCTCCGTCAGTTTCTGGCAAACGGTATGCAGCCAGGGCCTGGATGTGGAAGAAATGCTGGTTAAGGTAGCTGTTCCAGTGAAGGTCTTTCACGGTATAGAGGTCGAGTGAAGACGTCAGCAGATAGAGAGTGAAATCAAATGAGGCCTGTAATATCACTGTCATTATGGCAAATAAGGCGTCGTCGCCGCCGACACGGTAGTAGAGATGCAAGAGATCGTCCTCCAGCTGATGGCAAAACTGTTTCTGTTCCCGAATGTAGCATACCACCTCGTTATCAACGTGTTCTGGCACCGGTCTCAGTCGCAGATTGGGATGGGTCGAGTTGGAGCCGTCGTTCACGCCAAATACCGCCAAAAGCACGTTGAGGTAAACCCGGTAGTCCTCCACACGCAGCGGACTTCTAATAAGATCACTATTCTGATTCTGGTTGTACATCAAATGGCCCCAGAAGCTCAAATCTCGGTCTTGGAAATTGCGTGCCAACTTGTCGGCAACAACAGGGTCTCGGACCACTGCAGTATACTGCAGTATTGCCACGTGGTAGAACATGGAACGAGGGGCCCATTCGGGTGTCGAAGGCAGCAGATTGGCGTGCTGCAAGTGATGTTTGGGGAGATTTTTGGACACAGCATTAGGGGGCGCTAAAGAGTGGATTTGGCGAGAACGGCGGTCTATTTTGACATCAATGCTCAAGGGGTTGTAGCGCAAGTCTGGTGCGGTGCACGGAAGCCCCGTCATGGTGGTGGATTTGGCGGATTTGGCGGCAGTTTGGGGAGAGGTGTGGTAGCAGAAGTGTTGATGATTTGTTCGTTTTGTGTGCGGATGCGAATAGGCCGGGGGAGGAGGAAGGGGAGTTTTTGGGGTGGTGTGGGAGGTTTAGAGGGGATCTAATGGATTAGCTCGATATAGAGGAGAGAGAGGATGAGAATGGTTTTGAAAGGGGGGCTGTAGGGCTTCTGAGAGAGTTTCTATGGGATTTTTAGAAGGGGGAGTGGATGAGGGAATAAATGGGAGAAAAGGGTGTCGAGGGGGAATATTTGGATATTTAAAGGTGTAAATTAGATAGAAAGATGGTAAAGGGTCTCTGGAGTGAATTTGGAGTGGATTCGTTGAGTATATACCGGGAATTGATGGGGCATTTGCTACGCAGAATGAGTAATAGTGAAGAAATGCTCCCAAAATTCGAGCTGCGATCACGGCAACATGAAATTACAATATTGTGTCAAGAATGAAGTTTTCTTCAGATTAACATTGTTAATTACGAGAATTTTCCATTTATAGTCCTATTTCTTCCTCACTTTGTTTCTCCCTACAGTGCGAGACACTTTGCTACAGACACTATACCACTGTACTAAAACCTGCAGGTCTCAGGTCAACAATGTACCGGTTCTGCAGGAAAGCCTCCACAGAATTGCAACGGCTTCAGCAGTCATTAACCATCGAAAGAAAATACATACTTGAACCACAGTATCTGAAATTTTCCATACAACTTAACTTAACCCTTTTGCTACCCTCGTTTCGTTTCACATTCACCATGAATGGAGGAAATTTTCCTGCCAAAATGCATCCCATCAGAACCAACGGCTCGAAGGACCCTAATGCGGACGTGAAGTGCATTGTTGAATACTCGGCTAATTTTTCACCCCATGCGATCTAGAAAATTTCCTATTTTGATGTTGTATGACGACATAGCAGCATTTACGGAAAGGGAGCGGGCGAAATTGGATGATGTAGTGCAGTGTGAGTGGCTGGAACAAGGAGGGGGCACAGATACGGAATATGGGGTAAAAATGGCAGTTGGAGAACGATAATGGTTGTCCAAAGAGGTCAGGTGTATTAATGATAGTGGAAGTGTAGATACCCAGAAAGGGTGAAAGAAGTCCCAAATAGGGTGGAAGTTGCCCCAGATATGGATAAATTTCGTGAGAAATTTACTCTAGTATGGAATATAGTAGTTGGGAATTACAAGGCAAGAATTACATGGAATGAGTTGGATGTGTCTCTTTGAGTCGTGAATTTCCCTCTAATCAGAGATGTGTAGATTAGACGAGCATATTTTTACTAGAAATTGGTTATGACGATAAAACCAATTAGATTGATGTTCAACTATGCAGCAAGAACCTGTAGGAGACTTTTCCAACTGGAAAGGTGGAAAGAAATCAGTGGTTAAAGGGCTTTTGATATTTCTAGTTCCTAGTTATCAATAACGGTCTTATACTTTACTGTTAGCGAATCTCCAATAGAGAGCTACTCGTGTTCGAATTTTTATTGGGAATAGTTAAAACAATGCAGTAGAGAATTTGAATCATCTCCAACCTCTATAATAATATACATAATTGAAGCACATACCCAGAAATGACAGTTGGGAGGGTGTAGACAGAGTATTGTTAGTTGATGAGGTGCAAATGCTGGATCAGATTATTGGAGATTATTCCAAGCTGACCATTCATGATAATCCATTCATGCAAATTCAATTTGGCAATGTGTACATGAAATTCATGATCATCACAAATCAAAGAAATTCATATCATTTGTGGGCCCAAACTTCATACATCGGACCAGTTCATGTTAATTCAATATATTGGAATGAATGCACGTTAAATACATTCAATGTATTCCAATCGCGTTAATTTCATTCAATGTAATCCTTCACGTAATTCTATTAACAGAATCAATTCACATTAATTCCATTATATGCAATCCATCCAATGTAATCTGTTCATATCAATTTAATTCAAATCTATTCATTTAAAATTATTCATTTAATTCAATTTAATTAATTTAATCTTTCTCAATTCCATCCAATATAATTGTACTTCACACTTTACGCTTCAGGATTCCGGGTCCGTACACTGACCGCCTTCAATGCAGTGACCCACTTCACAAGTTCGTCCTCGCTGGAAGCACAAAACCTAAATCTCTTCATCGGAGTAATTATCATGAGACACCACTGTTTTGACCTCGAAACCGCAGCAAACTCAATGGAATCGATGACATTGGCAAGCGGCACCTTCTTGTAGCGTTAGCAATGGTTATGCTTGTCCTTGTAGAAGTATATGGCCCGAGAAGTGAGCACGAGATAAAACCGTTTCCAGTGGTCGTATCTTTTTTGCAGCCGCAAGAGATAACCTTGTTCTATGACGTATTCGTCCGGAGATTGCAGTAAAGGACTAAAAACGAGGTCTGTAGCAACAGGAGACAGATGGAGGGCCAGAACCGGTGAACTGAGAACAGCTGCATCGGAAATATCTGAGGAAATGTCTTCTGGACCGGAATATTCCACATCGAGAGGAAGCGATAGAAAAACGTTGATTGCATGGTGTCCTATCCGACTAATTGGACTCAAAGGGGTCAGACAGGATGTAGGCAGCTACCTGATATCATTTCTATCCCGAGGTGGTGTCTTGGTCACTTCTTCGGAAAGATCTTCCAAGAATACTGCCAATCCGTGTTTCCAGGTATGTAATGAATTGAGGTCGTCACATCAGAAATGGTGCTGCTGGTGTAGATGGCAAAGTGGTAGCGTTTGGAGTCGGGGATGTCGCTGAAAAAGAATAAATGGGCCCCATCAATCACCCGAAGTGGTTTGTGTTCGGTAAAGTCCTTGTAGTAGCTCAATTGGCATTTGCGAACAGAAACTCATACTTTTCGCCAATGGTGGGTCTTGCGGGACCGTTTATGGAGAACCGTTGCGGCAAGAACGCGGCTCGAGTCGAGGTGATGCAGGGCTATCTCCCATGACGTCTCCCCCGGCGCCGGAAGAGGCTCTGAAGTGGAGTGCAATGATATGATGCGCCAAGACGAGAAATACACTGGGGCTGGAAACTGATATTATTTGGTGATTTTTGGTCCATCTCCTGGCTAGATACATGCAATGGGGCCCAATTCTCCAGACGGCTGGGTCGCTGACACAAAATCACCCAACTACGCAGAATCTATTAAGGGGGAACCTGGCTTCAGAAGCGATGGAAGCAGTTATTCAGACCCCGAAAAATGGGTAGGAAGACAGGGCGAGGCCCTAGAACCATTGGTCGGATGAGCCGGGGCGGCAGCGGCGCCAGAAACTGCAGAAATCAGGGGGCCTTGCAGGAACAATTCCTCTATGGGGGGTTTTCTATGGTGGGGCACATTTGGGCAGGAAAGTGCGGAACAATGCTCGTAATTAACCCAATGCGGTAAGAGGTATGCACAACAGGCGCATGGAATGTCGGTTCCTAAAGTGGGCCCTGTAGGCGTTGGAACGGCAGGATCTGGTCCTTGCAGTCACTGCAACGGGGCCCCAGGGTGGACCTGCTTTTTTGGGGCGTTTTGGGCCCAATCTCAGGTCAGTATGTAAACGACAAACTGCGATGCCTTAATCACCACACAGTGGGCAACAGTCGCTTTCCAGGGATGTTCTTTTCGCCAATAAGCCTTGTCAAAGCCTGTCTGATGACGACGGTGTGTGCCAAATATAGCCGGTGGCGGCTGCGGTGCCAAAGGGGCAATTTTGACTGGGTTCTGACAATACAGCGATCTCACCATTTGGGACACCACTGTGCCTCCAAAGAGCTGTTAGTGAGCAGGTGTTGTGATGGAGGTGAAATTCAGCCTGGGGAACAGCCGTGGGGAGTTGAAATGGGAAGGCTGGGATAGTCATGAGAGGCGAGAGAAGAGGCGAAATGAGGGCTGTTGGGATGGGGACAGGGACAGGGAGAGAGAGGTTGTAGGAGATGGATGGGAGGGTAGATGTGGAGGATAGGACGTCATTTTTCGTGCGAGGTTCGCTTCTGGGCGGGTTTTGGTGGGGGTTGTAGGGTAGAACCATGAAAATGGTGCAAATAAACTTCAAAGTGGTGAGAATTTGCCGTTTTTTCACGGGATTTTGGCCGTAAAAGAGTCGGAAGTGGTTGGATCTGCTTCTGTGGTTCACATAGTGCATTTACCGACCCATAAACTCCTACTGTTGCTCTCTCTCCAGCATAAAATCGCATATATTCCATTTCTCACCCAACCGCACCCGTCGCTTCCAAGTTCCAATTTCCGCTTTCGGCTGAAGCCCTGTGCGTGCGGCCCCATGCACCACCGCGAAAGCACACGCAGGGCATCAGCCGTGCCCCTGCCCCAACAATCGCCGGGATGGGGTTCCATACAGGTCACGTGACTTCGGTGAAGCCATTATATGGGCCATCTCCGGGTTCTGGGGTGATGGCAAAGTCCGTCCAGCACCCGGACCCGCTCTCCAGCATGTCGAGCTGCAGCCTCGTCGCCTTGTCCCGGATGTTAAGCGGCTTCGTCATGCAATTAATGGCTTCATCTCTAGAGTGAAAAATTCTCCTGTATAGAGCACCACTCATCGGGGCCCATTCCCGCTACCTCAGCCTCCCTACACAGCCGTAACTTCTCCAGCACCTCCTCTCACCCGACCTCTTCCCCGAGACCCCCAAAACCCCCCACTTTCAGGCCCCATCTGCCCATGTTGCCAACATATAGCCTCACTCTCGTAGATGAGACCATGGCATCGGTTTCAGCCGTACAAGCACCAGAAATCGCCGCAAAAAAGCACCGTTTCCCTTCCACATGATATGGCCTCGAGATTCCGCCCCCAGATTACTGCTCCGCCAGACGACGGGGCCAGAAAACAGCCCACTTACCACGAGGACATCAACCTATGATTTGGTCGTGCGCGGTCCGATTTTTATGGGGACACCGTCATCCTCATCTACACAAGAATCTGCCCCTAATCTCCTCTCCAGTCGTACCCTCCTACCCCGAACGGCCTCTCCTGTGCCCCTGATCCGTTACTGTCACTACCCCTATCCAGTCCACCGTTTTTCTCCCGTTTTTCTGCCGCTCCAGAAGCCAGAATCCGCCCTTTTTCCCCAGGTCCATCTCCCAAGCACAACAACCCCCTACAGCACCCGCTACAGCCCCAGAACCGTCCATATTGTTGTCTCTAGCCGTTCTGCATACGCAATTTACCCTACCCAACGGCTTAGTTCCATCCCAAAGGCCCAATCATCGCCGTTTCAGCCCCTATTGTGTGATTTTGATTCTCTCCCAATTCTACCCCCTTTGCCATAATTGCTTCTCGGACTGCCACCATCTCTTCTGAGTCACACCCTAACGCTTCCCCAAACCCCGTCCACCCCCTCCAAACCCTTCCTACGCTTCCGAGACCGTTTTCCCGGGTCCCAAGTCAAGATTCTCCCCCATTCCAGAGTTCCCAATCTGGCCCCACCATTCCACGCTATCTATAGACAGCCGTGACATCACTATTTCATCTCAGACCGCAGGCTATATATGCACCATGTCGGCCGTCCAATCTGCGTCCTCCGATGATGAACATTCCCAGGCATTTCGTCCCAATTTGACGATGTCCAACTCCACCCCCAACTTGATCCGTACCATGGGCCTGTTCCATGTGCCCGACCGGTCCGAAAACGCCGACAGAGAACACACCCATCTTTTCCAGCCTCCCTCCATTGCCGAACTTAACAAATACGACCTTTTGGACTGGTTTTCCTTCAAGCATTCCGAGGACTACAGATCGTTTCGTATTCCCGTTCCAGATGAACGGGACCCCGGGTTGATCACCAAGCGAAACTACCAAAAGCGAGTGTCTTTCGACACCATCGACATCCAATATGACGATTTTAATCTGGATGAAGACTTCGGAAGTTCCATAGATTTCGGGGATCGGGGCAGATCCCGCGAAAAGAGCAGAAGCCCGTCGATGTCGCCCTCCAGACAGTATCTGCGGTCGCCTAATCGGCACCAGTCGTCGTCTCCTATCAGAAGAATGTCTTCTCCCATGCGAAATGGCGGTTTTGACATGTCAAATATCGACATTTCTATGTTTATGGGCCCCCGAACCGATTTTCCAACTCGTCCCATCATCACCCATCGTGGTTGCACCTTCACCAAGCTCCATTTCAAGTTCGAGGATTTATATTTGGGCAAATTGGACGTCCAACCCACTTTGCCTAGAAGAACCATTATGGTATATATAAGTGCAAGAAAACATACCTGGGTGGCCTTGGATTGGGTGTTGAACAGTTTCGTCGAGAATGGAGACACTGTGGTTGTGGTTTCGGCCATTACTTCCAACCAATTGAACCAAAGAAAACGGTTTAATCAGTACTATCCTCGGAAAATGGTGGCTATGACCCCGAAAATGAGACTCAGACAACAAAACAGACCTGAATGCGTCAAGGACATTGCGAAAAATCTCATGACGTACGTCATGGAGGTGATAAATCCCGAGAAAATCACCAAAGTCACCATAGAATTGGCTGTGGGAAACACCAAGGACGTTTTGAAGGAAATGTACAAGTTGTATGAGCCCAATTTGGTCTGTACTGGATCGAAACAGAATATGCGGATCAGTGCTCCATTGAAATCGTGGCTTTCGTCAAAATTGACCGATAGATTGGTGAAAAACTTCCCCTTGCCTGTGATAGTGGTTCCAGCAATGAACATGAACCAATTTGAACGGGACATGATTGACAGAATCGAAAAACGCTATGGTGTGGAAACAGAAAGGATTCCTGCCCCTACAAAGGAAGAAAACGAATCAAAAGCGAGACTCTGCCCAAAAATGGACTCGGACGGCCAGGAATCCATCAATTCCAACGCAGATACTGCCAGTCTTTCTTCTGAGGATTCCTACTCATCATTTGATGAAATTTCGAAGTTATACGTCGATTACAAGCAAGATATGGAGAAGCAAATTAAGAGTTTGGCGAAACTGGAATTTAATGAGGACTTCTATGCCAATTTTGCCAAAGCAGTGTCGGATCGTTCTGCCGAATTATGCCATGAAATTAGAGACGTTGATCCCGATACTCGTGGAAAAGGAGCCAAACTCGCCGAAGCAATCACTGGAGCCACTTCCTTCGGAATGACTGCCAGGAAAACCAAGTCGATGTTGGAACCTATCAAGAAAGTCAAGTCAGAAAGTCCTTCTGTGGGTTCAGGCTTGACTCTTAAGGATTTGAAGAAGAGCTTGTTGCAGAACCAGGAGAAAACCAATGGAGTTCGTCCTAACTCACCACTGCAACAGAACTTACAGATTAATATTCATCCTCCGGAAGAAACTAGCGACAGAAAGAGCTCACTTAAATTCATCAATTTGAAGTCTCCAAGTCTCGAAAAACAGCAATCTGAGAGGAAATTGGCTGCTTCCAAGCTCGAAAAATGCAGCTCTCTCGATATAGAAACCATCAATCCAACCAGGCCCAAATTGAAGTCAATGTCGTCGCATCCAGGCTTGAGTAGCTCTTCTAGTTTGGGATCAAATGATAGCGACAAAAAGAAGAAGAAGAAGAAGAAGAAGTTCTGGAAACTTTTCTGAACAAGCAATATCGAATACTAGAGACACCGGAATACGTTGGAATAATAAATTGGGTTGCCCATTGAATTAATTAGAGGCAGATGGGAACAGGGGAATTATAGACAAGCGAAATGTTGGGGATCAACACAGTGTATTTATTCAGGCGGGTTGGTATTTATTGCATTTATGTCATCGAAGGAAAGGTGGCCAAGTTCTTTCATACTATTCAATATTTATGTTCTACATTTGGGCCCGAGTATCGTATACTTATGACATTTTCTCTTAGAGAGTACAGCTAATTAGATAACAGAATACATGTTAGATACAACGAGTGGTGTAGTTGGGAATGGGATTAAAATGATAGGAATTGAAACCGAAATATCATACAGAAGGCTCAATAAAACAATATAAGAAATACACTGGTGATTCAATGAATAATCGCACCCATATTAAGTTGATTTATTATTATTTAATCATTCGCTGAAAAGTAGGACACTCTGGAAGAGAAAAACGATGCTTGTATCACAATGGGAGGTTCAAATGAGTAAAAGGTTCGATATTAGCCACTATACTCACTCTTTCATACAATCTGACACAGTATGATGTCTCTCCAGAGCATGATTCTCCAACAAATTACAGAATTATTACCCAAGTATAAAAGACAGAAATTATTATTCCGAAATTGTCTGCAACAAGAGAACCATAAGGCCGAATACTATGTCCCATTTTCTACTACTAATTCGGTGGTATACCAATACAGTATGACAAGCTCTTTAGAAAATGAAAAGTGTCGTACCAAAATATTGAAAACTACCTCATCAGTAATAACTAACAAATTTGAACAACACGGTAAAACCCATGATTTTACTTACTTTAGATTTACTAAAAATTGAACCTTGAACCAATATTGAGAATAAACTATCCATACTAATAAACTGGAGTCTGAATTTCAGTCCAAATTATTCTACAACTTGAAATATTCACACTAATAACATAAATACATCTTAATCATATTTTCTACAACATTAACCATTCAATCCTATGTACTAAATCATACTCTCTCACTCAAAACAGAAAACTCAGAATTCACCAAAATTGCACTTCTTCCCAATTAATTCTCCAGAAATCCCCGAACCCCCAATTCTATCCCATCTCTACACTACTTGCTCCTCTCTTTCTCCTCCTATAGTTCTAATTCCACCTTTCTATCCCCATTTCTCTCCCTAATTTTCTCTCTATTTCTCTCTCTATTCTCCCTCTATTTTCCCTCTATACTTATTTTCCATCGCGACTTCACCACATGTTTCTTCTCTGGATCTGGCTCCTTCTGGCCCTAGCGGCGGCATCCGCCCCCGATACCGGCTTCGGCTTAGCCATAGACCAGCCCCTCCGCAGAGACTCCAATTTTCCCGGTGGAATCATCTCTTTTAGTGATGATTTCGCCCTAAAACACGATGAACTGTCAGGATATTTAACAGAATTTACTCCCATCAGAAACACCATATTCCAGAGCCAGCTCCAGCTCTATTCCTTCAAAGTCAACACTTCCAGCAGCTTGGGAGAGTACTATCAACTCTTGATTTTCCTCACAGGTAACCTCTGTTCCGAACCCGATAATGTGGCAGCCAATGATACCTCCCTCGCAGTATACTACTCGTTTAACGCCTCCATGTTCTCCAATTTCGAGCTAGGACACATGGAATTGTTCCACAACGGCTACTTCCAGGCATTAGCCGATGTTCCCATCAAAAACTCCTCCGAAGACGCCGATTCAGTGCTCTATATTGGCGTTAGAGCGCCTGAAAACACCAACAAGAACGCCAATTGGACCTATCAGATTGGAGTTTCACAGAATGACTTGGTATTCCAATGGGATGACCGTCCGTCGGCCTTGGTGGTCGATACCGACGAGAATTCCGCCTTGATTGTCACCACTAACCTCACTACTCCAGATGTCGACCTCAACACCTTGAACATCACCCGGTCGCCGTACTCGCTCTTGGTGTATTCCTACGACTACAAGGACTACTTCAACAACCTCAACTGCTCGTGGTGTGCTATCCGGGACGGCCCAGCGTTGTTGACCTCGCAAGACATGAATATCACCTACACCACACGTCAGGGCGGAATCCAGCAACAATTCTACGTCAACAAGCTCAACAGCTCCACCAAATATATCGGGTACCTTGTCAACGACTTTGGCGGCAACAATTTCGGCGGAGCCATTTATGAACCGTTCGAATTCGAGACTTTGGACTCCGGAGCCTGTGAATTGATCTACGATTTGCCCTTCTGCGACCACGTGGCATACTCCGTGCCTGCAAACTCTGCAAGCACCAAGGAAGAAGTCCTGGCCTTATACGACCAACAGGCGCAGAGTCTTTATGCCAATTTCTCCAAAGCATTGCAACAAATTGCCTGCAACACCACCTCCAACGCGGCGTTTCTGCCCATTCGAACATGTCAGGACTGTGCCGATAGCTACAAGGACTGGCTCTGTGCCGTGACTATCCCCCGATGCACCTCCCGGAACGTTTCAGGCTACATTTACCGAGATATCAACGAATCGAGAAATGACTTCATCACCTACGAAGTCCAGCCAAATCTCCCCTATTACGAGGTTCTCCCGTGTCTCAACGTGTGCCAGGCAATAGTGGCCGACTGTCCTGCGGATTTTGGCTTCATTTGCCCCAAACACAATGATCTGGTTACTAAGTCGTATTTCTTCGACAACGGGGGCGAATTTCCCACCTGCAACTACGTGGGCATGCACAAGGAACTGAGCAGCGGAGCTATACGGACAATGGTCCACTGGGGTGTGCTTCTGCTCGTGGTGTTGGCGATGGTGTGGTAGTTCTGAAGAAAATTGGACATGTGTCAAATCCATGAATTCCACACTTCAATACTCCATTGTTGATGAAATTAGACCAATAATAGGATCCTCTCAGTAGAGATGGACTTACACAAGATGTTGGAAGGCAGAAGAGCGAGATTTTGCTCTTGGAGGAATTTTAGTGCCACCAAATTTGCCACTTTACGCCGCCAATTGACTGGAATAATACTGAAATCAACAGGGAAACCACATAGAATGAAAATTTCACTCTTTCCTCGGACTTCAACGAGAGCATACAATTTTTTCAACGAGTTTTCCATTCAATCATCCCCATTTTCATTATTCATAGAATTCCAAACCCCGAATCCACTACCTCAATCCACTGCATATACATATTACGACGTCCTACCTTCATTACAGGTACGTATTTTCACTTCTTGGGCCCCGATGGCTCCTTCAACTACGACTAGTCCAGACCAGTCTTTTGCATAGGACTTTAAATATGAAGACACCCCCGAATTTCAGAAACTTTTCACTGATAATTACACCAGAACTGTAGCAACACATTAAGACTCTTTAACATATAAATTTTAATCTCTTTCTCCTTGTATTCGAGACATTATTCGTGGTGCTCATCAAATAGTGCGTGTGACGCGTCTAATTCACCTCTAAATATTTCACTCAACTTACTTCTCCTACAACTACACAATGACGACCGACCCAAAGGATAACTTGCCTTGGTAAGTATGGCAGAGGCATAGAAAGCGTGATAGACCGTTTTTGAAGTGATTTAATCCCGAAGAAATGGAGTTTCTAGGACCTTTTTGGAGTGCTCTGCGAATTGGAGAGTTATCAATGAAGCGTATAAATGGCGTGTTTTCAGTGTTCAATGGGCACTTCTTGCCCTCTAACAGTACATATGGGGGTTATTGTTGTCTATTGGCGTTAGTTACAGGTCTTGAGCGGCGTTTTTGGTGAATTGGTTACGGTTCAATTTTCAGCACTACCAAATCAATGAGAGTCACATTACGCCAAAAATACAGATCCAAAACGCGCTTAAAGGGGCTGTTTACCTTCCTACAGTGCCACTGAATTCCCCAGAATACTTTTCTGGCCCCAAAACCCGTCTTTTCGTGCTTTTTCACACTCTCTTCTGTTTCCATCAATACTAACCCCAGGGTTGAAAAATACCGTCCCGACTCGCTAGAAGAGGTCTACGGACAACAAGACATTGTTGACACAGTACGGAAGTTTGTCCATGAGGGCAAATTGCCCCATCTTCTCTTCTATGGTCCTCCTGGAACGGGAAAAACCTCTACTATCACCGCATTGGCAAAAGAGATCTATGGACCCAGCTACAAGAACCTGGTATTGGAATTAAACGCTTCTGATGACAGAGGTATTGACGTGGTTCGTAATCAGATCAAAAACTTCGCTTCTACCCGCCAAATTTTCTCCAAAGGCTTCAAGTTAATTATTCTCGATGAGGCCGATGCTATGACGGCAGTTGCCCAGAATTCCTTGCGGAGAATCATCGAAACCTACACTAAAAACACCCGTTTTTGCATCTTGGCCAACTACGCCCACAAATTGAACCCGGCATTAGTTTCTAGATGCACTCGGTTCCGGTTTCATCCCATTTCTGAAGAGGCGATTCAGGACCGCATCAAGAACGTCATAATCAAGGAAAACATCACCATATCGAAGGCAGCTACCGAAGCCCTCTTGCGGTTGTCTCGGGGAGACATGAGAAGAGCATTGAACGTGTTGCAGGCGTGCAAAGCAGCCACTAATGGTGAAGAAAATGAAGAAATTGATGAAACCATGATTTACGAATGTATTGGAGCCCCTCATCCCAAGGACGTGGAAACCGTGTTGGATAGTATCTTGAAGGATGACTGGACGACGTCATTCTCCACGTTGGACCAGTACAAAAAGACCAAGGGATTGGCGTTGATTGATATGATTTCAGGATTCATTGATATTCTTGGAAAATTCGAGTTGAAGCCCCAGACGAGAATTGACATTTTCAAGGGCTTGAGTGAGATCGAGTACGGCATTTCCAAGGGAGGAAACGAGAAGATCCAGAGCAGTGCCATTATTGGGGTGATCAAACTGGCAATGGAGCAAGAGGCAAAGTGAGAAGGTGGAAGTAGTGAATTATACGAATAGAAAGAAGAAGGATTATGAGGTAGGAATGAAGAGGTGGAAAGGTAGAGATGAAGTGTAGGTGAGGATGATTATATGGTAAAATGAAGGGTAAGTGTTGAAATAGTTCAAGAACGAGAAATAGAAATTGATGGTAAAATAATGGGGAGTAGTGAGGAAGAAATGCTATGAATGAAGATGAAGTGATTGGATGAGCAAGTAGCCGAAGAAAATGAAGAATAATTAACAATTGAGTAGAAACAGAAACGGAAACCTCCAATATCGAAGAATTCGAAGAATTAATACGAACAAAGGTGATCAAAGTGAATAACCAGATCAGTGACAATGAACTTGTTGATACTCCTTTCAAAACTCAGTGGACCATAACTAACCACTTTTAATCTGCTAACATTAGCATGATGTAATCCCATAGATCAATATCAGTATAAGAAAATACCATTTGAGCATCAACATGGCAGTTAATATCAACAGCAAACACTGAATTAGAATTGAAGAATACAAACGTATCATCTTCAATCCAACTCAGTGACAAATATTCTTCTACTATTTTACACTACACTCGTTCTATCTCCATTCCATGTCTCGAAATTCTCTAATGTACATCCCCACTTCCTCTTCATCCTCCTATCCCCACATTCCTCTCTTATCCTCATCAACATTCTAATAGCTTAAATCATCCACATTTCATCCTCTTTCTCTCATTAACTCATCAATCTGATTCTATAAAGTTAGTAATGAACCTCCTAATCATCTATCTATAAGTTCGTCTCATTAACAAAATATCGAAGAGCTGGGTTTATAAGATAGAGCCTTCTGGCTCGTTATAATCATATTGGGGGCACTTACCGAAAGGAGAAGAATGTGATGTTGAAGTAATTTTCTTTAATTGTGATGTGATGTTGAAATAAATTTTCTTCAACAATTTATAATAGAATGTGAGGTCGTGTCCAGGCCGATATGTCTAACTAGGGCTAACATGGGAAGCTACTACTTCCATTACAATTGTATGGATGGCATTCTATGGCGATAGAAATGGTTAGAACGACTTAGAAGTCATTTCTGGTTTGTTTTTGACCCGAAAAACTTGTAATTTGCTGTATTGTTGCAATTCAACTCTGCGTTGGGAGCACAGAAGCCATATGCAAGCGAAAGAAGGGATTCTAACCAACAAAGTACGGGTGGTTTGGTCTCATTGGTCTGCTTCCGATTGCTGGTTATGATTGGGGAGAATTCGGATGATGCTGGCTGCGATTTCGAATTCTTTTAGTGCACTTTTAAGGGTGCTAATTGAAGAAAGGAGAGTAAGAGAAGTGTTAGCAGTAATCGATCATATAGTAGGTTATATTGTACTAGAAGGATGTCTGTAGCTCTTACTATAGATTTTCATGCAATAGGGGGCCATTGCGAGCCTGGCACTGATTGTACGGTGACGTGTTGAAGCAACTTAAACTAAACCCGATGTTGGTGGAATTACGTGGAAAACGGACATTGGGGCGTTGCTGAAGTCGTGGAAAGTCAGGGTGGCCTGGTTGTGTTCTTCAGCATGCTCAAATGGGAATGTATGGTAATTGGTGATGGTAAAAGCGTTTATAGTTGGAAATTGTAATAAAGGAAAAGTCGAAATTCGGAGTAGTTAAGCATGGTTTCTATGTAAATATCAATCGGAATCTTCTAAATTCCTTATAACTCGTTCAGTCTATATATTTTGGAACTCTAGAACAGCTTTTATTCCAGAATTTCCTTAATTAGCCTATATATTCCGTACAGTGAAAATTTCTGAAAAATTCTGAAAAACTCCCCAAATTCCGAAATTGTCCCCCAAAATACCACATAGCACCACTACCCGCCTGTCTACCTACCCATCGTGGAACTCCTCCTTCCAGGCCGATCCCAAGCACCAAAACGCCCTTTTTTCACAATCCTTACGGGATTTTTACCACAAAAACCTCCCTGTACAATTTCCTACTCCATGCAGACGTTCCAGAGGGCCCTACATGCGTGGACTCCCCTGTCGCTACATACTCTGCCCCCTAGGTGTCGTCATAGGCCTTTCCCAGCGCCATTTTCCGGTACTATCGCATCTCCTACTAAGGATATCTTTATAGAAGTCTCCACCTGATATTTAGCCAGATCTGGCACCACAGAAATACGCCACTGTCAACAGGAATCTTGCATAACTTAACCCTATCTGCTGGGGCGTCTATTCCACGTCTGCAGCAGCAAGGTGTCGGTGTAGGAGATTGGACGATTTTTCAGTAGCACAAAACCGTTTTGGTTCGGGAACCCGGCCATACCTGCCTATCTGGATTGTAAGGTATAGTGCCTACCGTCTTTGTGGAGCTGCAATGCTGCAGGCGTGCAGAATGCCGAGTTTTTCCCGTTGATCTTGGAGTTTCAGGTGAGTCTGTGCCTGCGCTATTAATACGGTGAAATCTAGAAACGGATATGTAGATAGGTGGAAATCCGTGTAGCGAGTTGCCAAGAGGAAGTGGAAGCATGGGAAGGAGCCAGAGAGACGAACAGCGATATTCACGAAGTGGTAGTGTCAATATGAATTTTTGTTTCGAAAAGTACAAAAACTATGATGAAAAATTCAGAAAATCCCCGGATTTCCTTGTTTTGGTCAAGGAAGCCGTGGTTTGTGGCCACAGCATACAGGGCGACTCTTCCAGTGCCGCGCAACCTGCCGGAAATAGGCGGCAGCACTCATTGGATATCGTAAGAAATGCAGATAGACTGAGGTGCATGCTTTTCCAAATGAGATACTACCACCTGCGGAATCACAACAAGGCAATCCGATACGGCATTGTTTGGGCCCAGCAAAACACGCCGGGAGGGGAATGGGAAATCCACCTCAAAGAACCGCCACGAAAAGCGGGTTTTCTATCATATCTTGAATTATTTTATGTGTACTTTTCAGTATTTCATTTTCCACGGTGTCACCGTAATTTCCACTATTCTGGTGGCATTTGATCGGATAAAAAAAGGGAATTCCTAGTCAGAGGACAGTAAAAGACAACAAACGCAAAATTGTCGTCTTACCACTGTTCTGGTGTCAATTTTTCAGAGTCTTTATCCGTTTTCGGACTCTCATCAAGGAAATTCACTCGAAGCCCGTGATGCAACCCCTGACGGGCACCAGCCCCCAAACTGCACGGTAGAAATGCTGCTGGCAACATCTGCCGATGGAAATATCCACAAAGCCGGCCCCAGCATTAATGCCATATTTTTCACTATCAAAACAGAATTAAAGTGAGGATATTGTAAGAATTTTGTGAGAACATTACTAGAGTTTATTTGCCAGAATTCTGATAGCCACAGGAGTGCAAGACTGCCCATTTCTTCCATGTTCAGCACCAGCAACGTTTTCTACCGTTTCAGGTGCCAGTTGATGACGTTTGCGCTTTTGTGCTGTGTCTTGGTTAAGGTTTCGAGTCAAAGATTATGGAAAGAGATACCACGTAGCAAATCGCATCGGACACATCGTAAAGAGGCTTGAGGGCTTCGAGGTGAAATATTGCAAGTGCTCCGATGCCATTACGGGGTTTGCGATGGATATTTCGCCGGATAGAGGTGAAGGTTCGGTTGGAGCGCAATTTGATATCGCTATATATCTACGCTTTTCATTGAAACGAACACATAGAGAGATTGTCTGTTTTTTGTTGCCGAATTGCGTCCAATAGGAGAGAGCACCCCCACGGGAATAGGAGCAGCACACAGGCCAAGAGATCGGGTGCTGTTGCTCCCTATCTTCCCTCTAGAGCCCTGTTGGGACGGGGCTACAGAGGTGTGAAAGCACGCGCAATTCTCTCTGGAGCTAAAAAGAACGGATATTATTGAGCAAGGTTTCCGCAGGGTGACCTTACCTAATCGCCACGTTGGGCATGGATATGCCCCCTACCCAATTATTTACTGAGTCTTCTCCATAGTGACAGATTCCGCATTTGACAGGAGCGGAATGGTGCAAGAACCACGTCTTAGGGGGTGTTTAGCCCAAATGGCCCCCTTTGGAACGGCTGTATCCATGGAAGGATGCCCTAGATTGGCCGTCGAGGTAGTAGCAACCTTCGCCGCATCTTGGCGATTTGGGATGGGCGGGTTAGTTCCATTGTAGAGATAAGGATCGGCTTCTATTATGGATGTTCTTCTCTAAAGATTGCGCGCAAGTTGCGGCCCGGATTCGGAGGAGACTCGCAAACTCATGAAACTGCCGAAAGGATACCACGGGCCAGGTTCTGGGGTCACAGAAAGCTCTATACGGGCTCTGATCGGACGGAATATCCCTTCCGGTGCATACAGGGTCAATTCCGAGCAGTTCAGCAGCCCTCTCGTTCCAAGTACTTGGAGAAGGTATTATTGACGTAGAAAATAACCGTGTCATCAATTGCCAGAAAACGAGGCCAGAGGAACCAGGTTTAGGCGACCTAGGGGTTGGATGGGTGTGAATTGCCGGAAAGAGGTCATTCTCGAATTTTCCGGGATTTCTACAACCTCTTATCACCATATATCCAGTACATTACGCAATAAAACCCAAAATTCAATATCCCCACACCCACCGCTAGTCCGAAAGAGCCATTTTGGGCCTTGTTGGGGGTGTGTTGACCACATAGGCATAAACCTGGTTTTCCCAGGCCACTGCGCCAAATATTGGCAACTGCAACCGTAAAGGAACATTTTACAATGCACGCCGTGGGGGAGTGAAAGATCAGCAAAAGCCCCCAAAAAGAAGGGGACAGACCAGGAGAACCGGCGGAGATAGGTGCTCCCAACCGCATGAGGGCAATGGAGTCTGGGACGCAGTTTCAGCTATCTTTCGAGTCCAACGGGACTATTATGGGAGGTATATGGCACTTATTGCATACATAATGATATTTCACTGCTCCCCCAATCTCTCCCCCAATAGCCCCCAATAGCCCCCAATCTAACCGCGGGGGATCCAGGTGGAGAATCCAAATGGGCCCACTTCTATAATATTCCAGTATCTCTATCTTCGAAATAATCTGCTTGTTCTCAACAATGCCTTTGCGCTAGAAACGTGGCTATCCGGAGGAGATAGTTCCATCAAGTTTCTGGAAGAAGACACACAATAGCAGCTGGACTTCTTGGCAGGGAGAAACTGCACCAATGCGGAAGAGGGGGGGGGCGAAGAACTGTGGGGAAGTAGAGGGAATATAAGGGAAGGGGAGATAACCGTTGGAGATTAATACGTCTTGTGTTGAATGGGTCATATAATGTGCTTCTTAGTAGTTCCATATGGTCTCGCCCCCACCGGAACCCCCTGGTTTTTTGGGGGCAAATTACAGCTTAGGGGGCTTTGCCCTCCACCAATAGTGAGGCAGACTTTTGCCCTTACATTTTGTATCGGCTCACCTGCACACAGCCTGCATCATGCAAGTCGTCGCGGGCGGCACGGGCTCGTAACCACAAAGTAACGCTTAACGTTAAACCTGCGTATTTGAGCCTGTGCCAACGGCGTCTCTATTGCTGGAGTCCGCCAGTTGGCCCCCTTGCCACCGCCACTGCGTGCTTGCTTCTCCCTTCTAGTCTATCCTGCAGAAAACTCCGAAGTCCAGGCCCTTTCCCTCCATTTTCAGCCCGCCCCTCCTTGGCCTGCCAACAACAAACTTTCCAGCAATGCAAGAGGCGCAGAAAATATAAAAATAAAAACATAAAAAAAATGCGTAAAAGATTTTTAAAAAAAATTGTCTATATATATGGCCCCGTCTCTACCCTTTCTACCTCAACATTCCATTCCCTGCCTTTCTAGTGCTACTGTCTGAAGTCCTGAGTGTACCCCATCCCCGGTACCGAGTAGAATTGTCCTAGAGAGCTCAGTTGATCTGTTTGTTCCCCCATTCAACCCCCAATCCGGATTCTTCTACCCCAGTGTCCTTTTCTCCAAAGGTGTTGAAAAACAATGTCTACTCGTAAGTCTTGTCGGACTCGTACCTTGACCGCAAAGGTCCAGGCCTCGAAGAAGTCCCCAACTAACCCTGCAGTCAGGAAGTCGGACGGAAACCCCACATCTGTCACTTCTGTGAAAAGAAGAAAGCTATTGCCTGTGCAAGAGCCTCCTGCCGACACAAACACCTGCAGCGACACCATCGATCCGGTGGAAAAGCTCTTGCTGTTGACGGACGTCAACAGCGACATTTTGTCGCTAGACGCAGACACAAGCAGTAGTGACAGCGAAGTGTCTGAAAGTGAAAATTTCACTTCCTACACTTCTAACGAGCTCAAGGCGCTCAACTTCACCAAGATCTTGAACGACAACATCCGCTCTTACTATGCCAAGCTCCGTAAGACTCCCCTTGAAGTCTACCACGACCATTCGTCGTTTGCCATGCTAAATGCCCCTAAGACTGTCTCTAACCCTGTGGAAGCCCCTACGCTGCCTACAGACTCCAACCCGTTCACGTTTTCGCACAACCCGGCAGTTCCCTTCTTCAAGAACGTCAACTTCAATTCTAACTCCAAATCCGGAGCCGATTCTTACACTCTTAATGATTTCTTTGCATACGATGATGAGGACAAGTCTGTACCTGCAGTTCTGGCAGTACTGGCTGCATCCGAGGCTTTTAGCCGTCTGAATAACAAGATGCGGTTCCACTACCGTCAGAATCACAATAACTTGAATTTGTCCGAGTTTGGAAGCTGTTCTTCTAGTGCTTTTAGCGAAATGCATTCGGTAGGAACTGGGGCTTCGGACATGTCGAAGTTCTTGAATAAGAGATCAATTTTGTCTGGAAAGGCCAGTGAGATGTTGGGCACTGGTACATTTTTGATCAACGATTTCTTTTTGTAGTTTAGTTCTTGTATAATTTTGGGTATGTTAATAATAGGATTGAAAGCATATAATTCGATAGAAGCATCGGGATTTGCAGGTTAGGGGGATGTTGCGCAGGGTGCAGTGGTCCACGTCATGCACGGGTCGCATACACGGTTTTGGCGACGCAGACAGTGGGATCTGGGTTGGTCTGCGTTGTGGTAGCAGGGTGACATTTTTTTTGAAAGGTGTTGTTTCCTCGAAAAAATATCCAATTTCTTTTCATCTGCTATAGATTCACCCAGAGCGGAGCCCCGTTGACAATCGGGGCACGTTTAGCGGAAAATGCAGGGAAACTCGGGGTTTGACGGTTTTTGTCGTTATACCCGTACTGCAGCGTTTAGGCAGAATGGATATTGCAACTTTTCCGTTTCATGGGGGCAGTTTCTGGCCAATGGCAGATCGCAGTTGTTTTGTCGGGGCATATGCATGCGGCCCGATCGGGGGTATTTTATATCTGAACAGGGGAGTGCTGTCCAACGGGGCGACATTTCGCGACACAGGATCTAATCGTAGTGTTGGTCACGTGACCACACTCCCCGCCTCTTATTCCAGCAACCATACGCGAGAATGCGATCCCTGCATACATCACGTGATACTAAGTCACGTGCCAAACCCTATAGCTACCACCTTGATTCCGGTACTTTCCGCCACCCCTTTCCTCCCATGGGTCTCCTACTGCCTTCCCTATCAATCGTGGCCGCCTACATTCTAGGCGGCCTCACCTTCTTACCCCTCCTCCTCGTTTTCTTCGTCTATCTCCACCCTCTCGTGCAAAATGGTCCCCAATCCACTCCCCCCTCCTCATATTCAGACCCTAATCGGCGTCCCAAGGGTCTCAATGGCGACTCCTTAGAGTATTCTGAGCCGTTAAAGGCGGGGCAAATTGAGGAGAAGTCCCAATCAGGTCTCGATGCCTTCAAATCCGGATGGATCTTCGTTACTCAGGAATATTTAGAGTCTCCAGATGAAATCAATTCAACTACTCAATCCATTACCGATGCTCCTGAAAGCAAATCTGCATATTCTTCGCTCTACAAGTTGGTACAGAAAGAAACTGTCGTGATCAAAGCAGATGGGTCCGGGAAAGTGTCTCGTTCAGGCTCTTTTGGTTCTGAAGATGCCGAAGAACCCGGTTCTTCGGCTCCTGCATCGCCGTCTCCGGCTTTATTGGCATCCCAGCCCCTGCTGGCATCTCCAGGAAACTCCTCTGAAAAACTCCGGACTTCCCAACGCAAACATCGCTATTATGGTGTCCTTAAACATGGAAATTTGTTTCTATACAAGGACGAATCCATGAAGGATGTGCGGCACGTAATCGTGCTTTCAGGCCACGTGGTGGCAATGTGGCCCCGGACGGTGCTGGATAGCTCGCTCTTCACAAGAAGTACTGCCATTGCCGTGTTAAAACCGTCACAAACCAGTTCAGGACCTCTAGTTTCGTCAGAACCAACAGAATTGACAGAAGACCCCCGTTTCTTCATCTACTGTGACTACAATACCGACAAGGAGGACTGGTTCTTTGCGCTTATTCGAGCCACGAAACAAGCAGCCCATCACCTCTTGCCTCGAGACGTCGATCCCGAAATTCATGCTTCCACATTACATTTCACTACACCGCATATTATCGATCTTATTCAGACGCTCTACAGCTCTGAAGGCCAGATTCAGACCAAGTGGCTCAATGCCCTCATCGGCCGCTTGTTTCTCTCGTTCCAGAACACTCCTGTTCTCGAATCCTATCTCTACACCAAAGTGGCCAAAAAATTAAATAAAATTAAGAAACCGGGGTTTTTGGACAAGTTTGTCATCAAGTCGATCTATGCGGGCCAGTCGGCACCGTTCTTTACCTATCCCGAGCTCAAGGAGATCTCTCCAGACGGCACAGTGGTGATTTCCACTTTCATGTCGTATCATGGGCATTTTTCCATCGAAATCGCCACGAAAGTCAACATAAATCTCGGATCACGGTTTAAGACCCGTGAATTAGATGTGGTTTTGCGAATTACCCTCGCAAAACTCGAAGGACGAATGCTAATTAAGGTGAAACCGCCTCCTTCAGGAAGAATCTGGTATGCCTTCGAATCGGAGCCTAGCATGAACTTGAAAATTGATCCTGTAATCAGTTCTCGACAAATGTGCTACACCATTATCACCAACTCCATCGAGAAGAAATTTAAAGAGGCGGTGAAGGAGAGTTTCGTGCTTCCGCATTGGGACGACGTTTTCTTCTACGACACCACAGATTCGGTATATAGGGGCGGAATTTGGGAAACTCCAGACTTAAAAGGGGTCTCAGCCGATGAAGCTTCGCTTTCCTCGGAAACTACAGACAAACCCAAAGAACAAGGTCTCGATCCTGTTGAATTAGGCGCGGAATTGGAAGAAAAACCGGATATTTCACCTATAAAAACAAGACAAAAACTCACCAACACCATCAGCGACTTCGGCAGGAAGCTCAAAAGCGCCACATCAACCAACCTTGCCGAAAGCTCCTCGACAGGCTCGGATACTCTGTCGCAGGCGACACCACAAACCAAAATCACCACCATGAACACCCTCAAAAAAATCGGAAAATGGTACTTCAAAGACGAAAAAGCTGCGGAAGAGAAGTATTCTCCGCCAGAGATGATTCTGAGCAGAAGAATTCCCCGGAAAGCGTCGTGTTCCAGCATCGACAGCCAATGTACCACAGGATTAAAGCTCCAGCCTTCATACGACTTTGGAAAATTAGGCACACCTTCCATTATCAGTGATAAATCCACAGAGAATTCCTTTATGCATCCTCCACCTCTTCCTCCTCGAGAAGTCCCCAAGGACGTCTATCAGGATGCAGCATTGGAGCCTCCTAGAGTAGGAGATTCGGAGCTTGATATTGATTCAGCAAATTTCAATTATACCGTTGCTAGCGACGTGGAAGACGAAATATTGTTCGAAGGCTTCAACGAAAAGATCCAGAAACTCGGCAGCGACACCAGCATTCCCATTGGGGCCAAAACAGCCGTTACTGGAGTCAGTGGAGTGACTGTCAGTAACGGGAATTCTCATAAAATGGTGAGAAAACCTCCTCCAGATGAAGAAGTTGGTCCAGAAAATCCATCTACCGCAAGTACAGAGTGAAAGGAGTTGTTCTACACATTCCAATAGAAGATTGGGGATATTATTGATCCTGATAGATAGCAGCATTGATAGAAGAATATTATTATAGTTGAAGGGAAGAAGCCAGTTATTCATTTATGCATAACAAAATTATTTATTACATTCATCTACAATTAATTGTAGATGGAATGACACAATACATGAGCCACGAGCATGGGTAGAATATGAACAATACGGAAGCCACGATAGGAAGCTCATAGTAGTAAACAATGTATAAGCCACGTTATTGGAGGTTGTAACCTCACACAATATTAATTCCATTATCAAACAATACAATAGGCAGGAAAATTAGTTCTATTATTATGACATATTTCACAAGTAGTGGTCTGGATGTTTCTCGTCATAAATGAGCGTACTCGTACTCGTCTATATTCATGGATAAACCGATGAGAGAGTGATATTGTAGTTGATAATTTAGTTAAGGGAAATTATTGAGGTATTCAATTAATTTTAGCGATTGTATGGATATATCTGTTAATTCAGTGATATTTTGTGATTCACCAATGGATACATATAAATCATATAGTATGGTTGCTCTATAATCAATCATAACTATCCACTCAGTCTGTTAATTTGATCTGATAATTCTAATTAAAGTAGACATGATTCTAGGACAAACTCTATATTAATTCCACTCTTTAATTTCAATAATAATTACTCCCATCCAATATTAATTCAATCTCCAATTCCATTCGACTTGACACCAATTCTCCAATAATTCCACTCTATATTTCCATTCAATAAACATTCAATCTTCGATCCAATATCAATTTAATTCCATCTCATATATATGGAGCCCATCCCCCATACATCTGGGACAACCGTTCTGTCGAAGTGGCCTCCTGGATCAAAATATCCACTTGTCCATGAATATTCATGGGCAAACCCTCTTTTTCATTCACCAATCCACGAAGTTTACGTCGCACCTTTGCCAAATGAGTTTCGGGTTTCTGCAAGCTTTTCCAGTCAAGTAAAGGGTCGTAGAGAAGCGTTTCGAGGATATTCATCAATGGAGCTTCATTTTCTCGAAGAATTGACCCTGTAACTTCACAAGTAATTCGGAAAGTGCCTTCTATGCAGCAGATTCCCATGGCATCTACCATGTTCTGGGTGAGTCTGAAAGGCACGATTTCTGGTGTGGGCAACGTCAGACCCTTGTCGAATAAGCAGTCAAAATCGATGTGTAAAACCAGGCCGATTTTCTTGAAGAAAAGGATGTTTTCGCAATGTCGATCACCCAAACCGATGATATAACCCACAATAGACATCACTGACGACGATCTGGTGTAGCTGCTTCGGGCCAAATACCATGCTGTAGGGTCAGAGAACGATTCAATGAACCAATTATGCAAAACGGGTGGATTTTCATGGCAAATACTCTTGAAAAGCAGAGCCAAATTGGCCACAGCAGCAACGTCAGAAGACTTCGAGCTTTTCACAGTCTTCTGTGCCTCATCAAGCTTCATAAAGAGCTTGCGTTCGTTGACAGAAATCCCCATTTTTCGGCGTTGATCATTGATAATGCTCTTCATGGTTTGAACATCCGCAACAAATTCAATAACCCCCATGTTTTCTGCCAATGCCACCACGGAATAGTTGGATATGGCTAGTTTCCTCTTGCGGGCCTCGTTGCTGTTCATCAAAAGACGGTTAATCATGGTGGTAAATTCTACCACCTTGGCATCTTTTCTGGTATCGTCTCGTTTTACCATGAGGCGATACGGCAAATTATCCGAGCCTCTGATGGTCACTTGGCGGGGCATTTGCAAGGAATAGAAGATGTTGACCACGTCGTCGAATCCGTCAAAGGTTATGGAAGCAGACCGGGGAAAAGCGTTGAATTTTGACGTTTGAATTGAGGGAAGACGAATTTCAAGATTGGACCTCACAGGAATTACCAACGACGTGTAGGGACTGGACAAGGTGGTGACACGGAAATCTTTCTCGAGGGATAAACGTTTGGGTCTTGGTGATTTGGGAATTTTGAATCCGGCAATTTTAATCAAACTATTGAATAATTCTTTGGCATTTTCAATAACCACTCCCAAACCCGAATCTTTACCCTTTACTGCCCGTAAAACGCCATTAACACGGTCTCTACGGACAGAATCGTTAGACAGTGAGTGGGAGAGCACATACCAGAGACTGTGACGAGGATACGCCACCACAACGGTGCTTATAATGGCCGCTATTTTCTCATAAGAAGGACGATGTTCATGGACAATTCTCGAGAGAAGCTGGGTAATGGAGGTGTACCACACGTAGGCCGGGATGGTGGTAAGACACTTGTCGATGTCCTCGACAATTTGGTTCAATTTTCGTTCTGCTTCCTTGGTTTTTGATCTTCTTTGCGCAAAATCCAACCAGATGGTAATTGCCTTGGGTAAGGCCTCGAAAATGTAGCTTGTTCCCACTGCCAACGCCTTGGAGAAGTTCCTTACTATCTGCTGTTCGTAATAGCCACTTTGGTCCTTGGTAGACTCCATGATTTTGCTGTAATACACTCCCAAATCGTAGTAGGGTTTTTCCCAACGATTATCCAATTCAATGGTCTTGGAATATTCGTTGATAATTGCCAGAGACGACAAATGGTTGGATTCGTCAAGCCAACGGGCATATTGTAGTTGTGCTTGTGCTTTAGCTTCGTTGTCACGGAAATTGTGCCCGTTGATAATTTCATTCATGGATTTAATTGCTTCCGTTTGCTTTCCTTGGGCCCATAAGAGGTTGGCATACTCGATATTGGCACCCTGATCATCTAAAACCATGGCCTTGATGGTAGAACGGGTTGCCACGTCCAAACGGGAATTTTTCCGGGCCAAAGAAGAGCAATAGAGCAAAAGTTGTGCAGTTTTCGCCGTATTATGCATGACATTGCTGGCAACAACGTGCAAGGTAAGCATTCTCCATTGCTGGTCAAACCCCTGGTCCATATTCTGAAGTCTGGCCTTGATAATTCGCTCGTTTTCTCTTCTAGAAACCTCATCTTGGGGTCCTATCATTAATGAAAAATCATAGATAGCATGTAATTGTGCCATTAAGTTGGTATTGCGGGAGAAACTGGAGGACATAGACGACACCAATGCGGTTCCAATGATGTGGAAGAGACTTTCACAGCATTTCTGGAACCCTTGAATATTTCCTTCAAAGAGAAATTTCACTCCTTTAGCAAATTCAAATCCTATTTGAGTTTCCACATCCTTAGGAGTTCCAATTGAGCTCGAAACAGAGAGCCATTTGTTGATGTTGGCGATATCTCCTGCATGAACGGCTGCCTGGAGTCCCACCAGCGCCCATTCGTGGGGAATTGAAGGCAAATTGGCCAAATCGACCCTTCCAGATAAATTGGAAAGAACCTCTTCATAAAGACCGTGATCTCTAAGAGATTTAAATAGCTTGGTGCTGCTGGCAACGCTGTCGAAATTGGCGTCGTTGGAGTTGCAGATCACTTGGAAAGATTCCTGTGCCAATGCCCAATTATCGTGATACTGAAATGTCGAGAGTTTTTCAGTTAAATTGGTAGTGGAAAATTTCTTCAACACTCCATTCAACGCATCGAAGTCGTTAATGTTGGCGTACATGGACTGAAGCGTCGATGAAATCAATCCGTCTTCGACTTTTCCCTCTCGGTAGGATTTTTCAAGGTAAAGAATGGTTCTTTCGTATGATTCACATTGCGACGATTTCATGGCAATTAAATCCATGGGAATGTAGCCAATGAAGGTATTGACGAAGCGAATGTGCTTCTTGAACCGGGTCAATTCTGCCGTTTCAAGAGCAGCATTATTCAAGTATTGTGTGGCAGAAGAAACCCAGGCATGGAAATAGTCTAACACCTCGAAAATGGTATGGTAACAATTCTTTAGCAGCTCCATTCTGTCTCCAGTAACGCTTCTAATGTCGTACTCCAATATTTCTAGAAACTCTGCCTTCAAGTCCTCGATTACTTCGTCATTTCCGTTCATAATGTGACTCAAGGCAACGTACTTCACAAGATAATTGCACAAGGAAATATCCTGGTCCTTAATGAGTTTGGAGCAGGTCTCGAAAATCGTCTCTTTCGTGGAAGGAACCTTCTTATCAAAGAGACTCTTCAATGGTCTTCTAAGAAGATTTGTGGTAACATCAACTAGCCAAGATTCGTATTTCATGCTAATCTTGAAATATGGGAAAATTAAAGGCTCAAAACGAGACATGGGGGCCACATACTTGGAACTTAACAACGGAGTAAGAGTCGATTTGGATACTTCGTTGAACCGGTTCCATACTTCAATTAAATGGTCCTGACTGGGTTTATTGGGATTGAGTACATCGGTCAAGTTCAAGATTTCGAGGAATTTTTGCATGGCATAGGCGGAAAACAATTGTTTAATGGGATTATTTGAAGACCAGAAAATCTTGAGTACCATGTTCTCTATGAAATCAATTAAAAATTCACTGTTTTCTCTGTAATCTTTGAAATCCTGAATTACCATGATTTGGGTCTTTACTGACTTGAAATTGAACCTGTTCACGTCCAAAGCTCCCATAGAGGATAATACTTTGGCACAATTCGTGGCAATAGCACTGTTTCTGGTTTTAAATTTCGCTGCCATGTCCAAAATGCTTTGAACAAGTTCACTAATGCATTTTTCTAAAAGTGCATCTCGGAAATATTCCACCTGACAATTTACCTGGTATTCATTGCAGTAATTCTGGAGATCTTGCAATGCTTGTTGCACAACATATTCATTGCTGGTTTTGAGTCTTCTGGTGAATTCCTGGAATATTGACAATCGAGACATCTGTCTTGTGACTTTGAAATCAGAAATAGGCATGTATTCCTGGATCGAGTCCAAGAATGGGATGGACAAATAATAAAGCGAATACCGATTGTATTTGTTTTTGATGCCTTCATAAATCTTCTTGAGAATTTTCACTGCTATTTGCTTGGATCTGCCGTCAAAACTGTTGAATTTCTGGAAAATTAATGATATCACAATGTCAATCAACGAAATGAGATGATTTGAAGGCAATTTCTCCACTAATCCGTACCAACATTCAAGGGCCAAGTACTGGAAATCCGGGTTTTCAAGTGAAGCCTGCAAACAGGTCAGAATTTGGCCTAAAGCTGTAGTCACAGATTGAATATTTTTGTTAATCAAAAACTCCATAGCCCTTAACGAGCTTATCTTTTCGAGAAAAGGCTTGGTTCCAGTAATATGATGTACATTTTCGCTGAATTTTTGAACTAATTCCAACACATTCTCTCCCAAATGGTGTTGAACGTAGTCAAACCTGGAATCACTGATTTGAAGTCCCTTTTGTTTTATGGAAATCTTCGCCACGTATCTGAGAGCGTTAAGAATCCGTTCTTCATTCAAAAACTTGTTGGAATCTTCATCAATTTGAATTTGAAGCAAAATAAACCAAGTGATTTCACCAACCCGTGATATTAAATCACTCAAGGTGACCTGCTTGTATTTGGGATTGATATTGCTCAAAACATTGATAATGTACCTTTCATTGATACTATTGTCTTTCACTAGATACGTTGCGATTATCCGAGGTAGGTTTTTCTTGATTAGATCAGACTTAGTAATCCCTGCTGCATCTGCAATATCTTGAATAAAATCAGCTTTATAATACTCCAAAAGTCGAGGGGTGGTATATTCTTTTGTTCTGTTTAAAAAGAACTTTTTGGTGATTCCAAGTAATTCGGTGATTCTATTAAATATTCTCGATTTCTTGATGATAACATCCGCAAGACTTGGAAGATATGGGGACAAAAGCTTGTAAGGAGCCAACTTTTTTGCCGAGGCAATATGAAGAAACCCATTATAGACGTAATTGACATGTTGTTCATTATTCTCTCCAAGTAAATCGATCAATTTGATGAAAAGTAGACATAATTTTTCACCTTCGGAAATTATAGACAATTCCACAAATGCCTTGATGGTGGATTCTCCAAAATGACGTCTTCTATCACTACCAAATTCAATAGATGAAAGACCTTTGAAAATGGATTTAAATCGAGTATCTGCCTGTTTTGAATCTGGAACAATCAAATATAACGGGATAATTCGGGTAATGATTAATCTGACGTCTCTGTTGTTATTATTGGATAACATCTGCATCAAAAACCTGAACACACTATCGTTTGCCAAGGATCCTTTAACTGGAGGAGCAAAACTGACAAAAAGACCAAAGACAGCCAATAAAAGATCACAGCATAAAATGGGATCAGACTCAAATGTTGAACGGAAATCAGGGTCCAAAAATTCACGAATAACGCTGTAGAATATTACCATTTCACCACTTTCCAGAACCAGTCTTCTAGTGGCACTGATAGAGCTGTAGAAGTTTTTATCCATCGATCCAGCAGAGCATTTTGTGCATTCTTGCACTTTAAAATTGTAGTCTCCACTCACAAGACAAGGGAAGTTAGTCATGGCACGAAGAAGGGTGTGAAGACTGGAGTTTCTGGTGAAATGGGTTCCAGATTGGACAATTGTTTGCACATTCTGGATCCATGCTAAGTAGTCTACTGCTGGATTAGTGAGAATTATTTCTAGAGGCTCTGATTTCGTATCATTGATCGTGATAGATTTAGTTTTCTTTCTAGACTCGAAATCACCGTCAATGTGTCGTTTTTGAATAGTTGTAGCATTCGAAGGAACGGCTCCATCGTCATCAACGTAGAACAATAAACTGGATATCTGTCTAGAATTTGTATCTGTGAATTTGTCTAATATTTTTGTACGGAGACCATCTAGTTCGATTTCGTCAAAGGATGTGATGAGAAACTGATTCAAAATTGATGTTTGGTATGTGCTGATGAACTGCTTGTCGTCTGAGTATAGCTGGCAGCAATAATTGAGTAAATGCAAGGTTTTGAGAAGGGGATTTTGCGATGGAAGCTTGTTATCTAATTCATTTGCTGAAATACTCGATAACAACGATTTAAAATTAAGACTGCGCTCGAAATTGGGTAGCAAGCCCTGATTTGTGCAGATAATGAATGTTTTGAAGAGACTGACGCACAAGGCATGGTTTAGGTTGTTTTGTTGGATTTCTGGGGTCAAACAGTCTTGAATCCACGACATTAATAGTGTCATTTGGGCCCAGGATGCGGTATCATTTAGCACCAAACTGTCGGTTAAATTGAGTAGTAAGATGGCCTTCAAGTCTTCAAGACGGAAAACGGCTTCTTTGTCCACCAGGGACGACATTTCTCCCACCACAAACCATATCTTTCGGGCAAAACTCTCGAAACGTAACTGGAAATTGGCCAATCCGAAACCTAACTTGTTGGAGATGTCGAAATCGTTGAGAATAGTGTATAAATGGACACAAATGCAGACCTTTTGGAGAGAAGAAGTTGAAATATCGGCCAAATTAATCAATAAGGAACCCAAATTTGACTCTAGAAGGGCCAAAAGCACTTCTCTGATGGCACGAGTGTATTTCAAACTGTGGAGCTTGGTGGACACGAGGTTTATCACGTTTATCACGAACGATTTCAATGCATTTAGCACCTCGATGCTGTCGGAAATGGGAAAGTTATGTAATGAGAACTTGATAGCCCATTCGTAGAGAAGTACCGTTTTTTGGCCTGAAAAAGCATCAGGACGTGATTCAATTGATGCAATATCCTTCTGAAGTAATTCACTATTGAGTAAATGGAGTTGTTTGCCCAACACTAGTTCAATGGCAGAGATCAATCTTTGTAAAAGATGCAATGTTTCTGCATCGAATTCTTCTCGGAGAACCTGTAATTTCTCTCCAGTGAAGGAGAACAAGAAGAGAACAAGCTTCTTGAAATCTGTATTGTCGTCAGAGTTGATATTAGACTCCAAGTCGTCGAGAAACTGGTTGAGCTCTTCTGAGGGAATCGACATTTTGGTGCCATTACCTGTTTTTTTATGGGAATTTTCGGATTCAAGAGGTGTTGATGGATTCAGATAGAATAGGAGAGGGGATAAGGCCCGAAAACTGCGCTAATTTGGGCGAAGTGGTGGAGAATTTCTGGGGTAGAAGATGAAAAGTGAAAGATAACGCGTTTCGATGAGGTCGCGCGATGGTTAGAGGTGAGATCTGGTGCAAGACGCGAAAGCAGGGGTTAAGTGAGATGATTTGGAATATTTGAGAACATGGATAGATAGATGAGTCATAGGAGACTATTTTGGTGTTGTTTTGGGAATTTTTGGATAAGTTTTGGCCAAGCTATGATATTATATGAGTTCAACTTGACTTGCACCGATCCAGCTTTTCAAGTGCAATCTACGCTACAGAAGAGACCAGGACATATGAAGCTGACTACAGTTCTAGATTTCTTCCTTCAAATCATAGAAATGCACCAATTCCACAATTTTAAGCTTGTATCCACTTTTTTCATTCCTAGGAGAAACACGGAAGCATCCTTTCTCCAAATTGACGTGCTATCCCTTCAATCCGAAGTTAGTAACCCCCTCGGCGTTCCAACACTCTTATAATCATTTCTCTGTATTATTCTTGATATTTACAATAGCACACTCAACAATTACCGAACTAGTTCAGACTAGACAAGATGCAGATGCAGAGTGTATTGGACATGGTAGGAAGTTGACACGGGAGTAATGCAGGACAGGAAGTAGTTTGGGGTTCAGATTGGAAAACTGAACCATTTCGGTGGTATAATTGACGTATTAATTGTATCGGGAAAAGGGCAATTGGGGACGGGAAATCGAACAAGGAAGTACGGTAGCGTACAATGGGCACAGTGGAGGTGCTAAATATGCAATAGGGCTTCATTTGGTGGCGCAACTGGGCAGATCAGGACATTTCAAGGGAAAAAGGCGGTATTTCATCGCCACAACGACGATTCCAGAGGGTATTTCTAGCTCAGACCAACCCTCTCCACAGAATTTATCCTCCACAAGCGATTTTCCGCCCTATTTCCCGCTATTTCTGGTTATTTCGCAGTTCTTTGTCCACCACTTGTGGAACACCAGATCCACGCCCAATCGGCCGAAAACGGCACCAAAAATAGCCCAATTGCTCTCCATCCACGCATTCCCACCTCATTCTACCCCATACTGCCGTCAAATCCCGCTTCCCGCCCTGTTCTAGCCTCCCTTTTCCCTCATTGGCCATAATTAATGGGCCTCTTGAACAACAAGATGTGAGGTTCTGGTGCATGCGTCTCGTAGTGGGCCCATCCCAAGGACTGGGTGATGCCCAAGCCTCTCCACTCCTCTTCCATCAAGATCCGAAGAGTTCCTGTTTCGGGATTGAAGTAGTCTTGAGGAATGGCCTTGAGCATGTTCTTGGGAAGCATCACATGTCTGTATTCGTGAGTGTCGTCGCTGTATCGAGGACTGTAGTGGATCATGTCCTGGAACTCCAACACCTTTGCTCTCTCGGAGTCGGATAAGAATCTTGGTTTGGCCATGGTGTGGAAGAGAGGAGGAAGATATGGTGTTGTTGTGACGTTATGGACGCGTTGAAAACGCGGTGGGAGAGAAATAGGGAGGAAATTAGGGAGAATGGGGCAGTGCTTTAGCGAGGCTGTAGCGAGAGAGTGCGATTTGGGCTGAGTTAGGGAGAGAGTGCGGCTCATTTATGGCATTGATTTATGGGTAATTAGGGAGAGAGTGCGACCTTATCTAGGGAGAGTCGCGGTGGAAATATCACCTTCTCGCTAATTTCTCTCTAATTTCTCTCGCCAGTTTCGCAGTATAACTTCACACCATCATATGTCCCTCTCTTTCTCCATTATCCCATCCCTCCCTTCACTATCTTCCCCTTCCCATGCATCTAGCGTTGGAACTGAATATTCTCGACTCCCAGTACCTCAAATTCGGCCCTTTTCGAGTCCTCCAGGTGTCTCCCCAGTCTTCACATAATTTTAACAACCAAACACAAATCGCGTTACAAAACACCATCATCAAGTTTCATCCCGCTGGAAACAGCCTAGATACCGATATCGCCTGGATTTGCTCCCAATCAACGCAATTTCCGCCCGAAATAGTCCATTTTTCACTGCTTTTGCCGTGTATCATGTCTGAGGCAGTTCCTGCCATTATTCGTCAGTTACAGCGTTTGGCCGCAGCTTATCCCCATATCTCGGTAGTGGTTCCCTCCGATAGCCCCCAATGGCTCGAATTGTGGCCAAAAATCGCCTCCACCATCAAGCTTCTGTTGGAATTGCACGATTTGGTGTTTTCTCAATGGAAGGTTCTGATCCCTGAAATCGTGTTCGTGGCGCCAGAACTGAAACCGCTGTCGTTGCAGACACTCCAAAGCTTTGCCAACACGCCGGTAGCGTTTCTGGTTCCGGAAACTTACGGTGATATTCGATTGGCTGTGCAAATGGCACAGAATAAAGTGCACAATCTTCTCATTGACCCTCTTCAGCCGTTGAGAGACCATTTGAGTCTTGAAATTTACGCCCAATTCGAGCAGGATTCCAACAAATATTCCCAGTATGGCGAGGCTATTGAATTAGCCTTGCTGGATTTGTCTCTTCTGTTGAAACAAATTAATGTGCTAGTAATAGGACCAGGAAAAGGTCCTTTGGTGGACATAATATTCGATAATATACCCCAGGGAATGGAGTTCAATGTGATGTTGGTGGAAAAAAACCCCGTTTGCATCGACGTGCTACTTGAAAAAAACTCTGACAGGTGGAACGGAAGAGCCATAATAGTGAATGAGGATGTTAGGATGTGTAAATTGCCATTTGAGCCCAATCTCGTGGTTTCCGAATTATTGGGCTCCTTTGGAGATAACGAATTGTCTCCCGAAATATTGGATCGATTTTCTTATTCTCAGAATGAAAATGATACTCCTTTGGTAATGATTCCTGCTAGCTATACCAGCTATATTCAGCCTATTTTCACACCGATACTAGAGGGTTATCCAGAAAGGCCATTTCTCTGTGATTTGACCAAATTCTACGAACTAGATCTCCCGCAAGAGGTTTGGGAATTCAATCATCCTGGAAGCAATGAACTCATGCGAAAAACTACCATACGCTTCATTTCCCAGGAAACTGGCAAGATAAACTGTTTCTATGGCCATTTCAGGAGTACTTTGTATGGCCATGTCAATATTAGCATTCTGAGGGAAGATCAGGCTAAACAGAAGTTCTGCAAGTCGTGGTTTCCGATCTTGTTTCCCGTCAAAGCTACCGAAATAGGGCGTGGGATGGAAATATCGTTTGAATTGGAAAGAATGGCGGACGAGTCTCGAGTGTGGTACTGCTGGCACTACAATGGGAATATTTACAATCAAGATGGAGAGTATAGTATGTCTAAAAGTTGCGGAGAATAGGATTTGGAAATATTATTAGGGGGGTTGAACAAGTACAAATTGTGAATAATTAAATCCATTCATATCTACAGAACAATAATGTTCAAAAATTAGCATTCAATGCATTTATTGGGTATAAGATGTGTGTATCACTTGCAAGGTCACTTTATAGAGGACAACCCATCCAATATTATTGGGTTGATAAATTATAGAGTATAGAAATCCAAAAATTGCGGATCATAGGATCCAGTTAAATTAATAGAGTATTATAAATATACATTGCATTCATCAAGCATCTGGTCGATGTTTTACTTTCTTGCCAGATTCATGAGATATAGAACAGTCTAGAAACACCAATATTGGTGTCGTAAAATTATTTCGTAAGTCGTAGTCACTCCTCTTCATTCTATCTCCTCAAAGTAAGTTGTGAAGTGTTGGAACCTTTACTTTGGGAGTTTCTTTGGGGTTTTCCGATTCTTTTCTATGATGCAGATGGGAGTCTCTATGAGATCCGTGACTCAGACGATGATGTGAACGTTCCTTCGTCGAACTTCGGTCAGAATGGCGATCTCTGCTCCTGTGTCCATGTCGTTGTGGTGATCTTTCTCTGGAATCTTTACTGGAACGACTTCTGCTATCACGGTTCTCTCTGTGGGGCGATCTTTCTCGGGATTTATCTGTAGAGCGACTGCTAGATTTCCTCCTAGCAACCTCATGCGCCGATTTGCTTTGTTCATATCTGCTTCTTTCTCGTACTGAATGGCTGGGTCTGACCATTGATATAGGGTCTATCTCAGAAATACTCTTTGACACGGCTTCATTTGACGTTTTTTTGCCTACATTGACGATCTTTGCAAGTCCACTAGTACTGTGATCAGAACGAACTCCTCTGTCTCCCCGAAGCATGCCTTCGACTCGTTCTTTTCCCTCCACAAACTCATCACTTCTTTCGATGAATCCAGCCTCGTTGGTTCGGCTGATCGGCACGTCCTCATACATCCAGCCCAACTTGTTGAGCTTGAGTCGCTCGTTGACCGATAAATCAGACTCTTGGAAGTCTTCTCCATGTTGTAATTTGAGTAAATTGAGATACTCCTGTTCTTTCTCTAATTCATCATTTCGTTCTCTAATCTTCTTGAGCTCGACCAATTTGTCCTGCTCTTCTTTCCAGACCTTGGCCTGGTTCTTAACAAGGGCCGGATTCCATGACTTCTTGAGGTTGAGGTCTCCTGCCATGGTAAGGGGGAAGGAAAGGGTGTGATAGTTAGCTAAGGAAGAGAAGAGATGATTACTTAATATTGTTGGTTGGAATTACGTAATCAGAGGATTAAGTGAAAGCCTAGACAATAGGCACAGGGATTCCAATCCAAGTGTAAGACTCTTTCGGATAGTTACTGTCACTAATATTCGACTATTTTTCTATTTTGTTTTTTATCAGAAAGTTTAGTGGGATAAAAATGTCGTTAACGGTCTACAAAAATATTTGTCTTCAATATAGTTTCAAAAGATATATCTGATAAAAAGGAAAATTTATTGTACAAATGGATATAATTTCCATATCTTTCGTTCTGGTATTATTCATGATATCTCATCGGTAAGAACAATTTAATAATCACATTGTAGAGAGGATTTCTGAGAAATTAGTCGAAAACAGTCACTGACATCAATACCTAGCTCTTTCCTAAATATCATCCACTTTCCAGCTTCAATACCGACATCAATAACTCATATCTATCCTTCTTGTATCCTTCTTTCACCTTTCACCTATTTCATCCCTTTTTTCTCTACATGTTTCAATCAGGTATTCATTCAAATACACAGCACTCTGCTAGACGAGGAATCGAAACGACCCCTCGAATCGGTACATAAGCTGGCTAGTATGCTGCGACACCGGCAAATAAGAAAACATCTAGAAACCGTGGATCTTGATGTTCTTCTTTGGCAACTGCAATTGAGTGGTCAAGAACTCGCTGACCTTGACTCTTTGGTCACCTTGCATTTGAATAACTTCACCTAATTCCTCATCCTTGACAATGTTACCGTTACAGGCAAAGTCCTTCTTCAAAACCTTTAAAATCTTTTTCAAATCATATTCGTTTGGTACACCTTGGACAGTGGTCAAAGTTTTTCTACCGTTACGTTGTTGAATACGAATATGAATGTAATTCGTGGGCTGAGCTTCGGAATCACCAGTGTCAGCGAATGGGTCTGCGGTTAGTATGGGCTTGGATAGTTGGTGCAATGTGGTCGAATAAATAGGGATAAGGGTGAAGACATATGCGTAGAAAACGCTTAGAATCGGGTCAAAATCAAACAATAGCATCACCAGTAGACTTTCTGGCTTCAAAACTGTGGTTTTGATGCGTTTTGGTCCTTTTTGGATCGAACGGCCGCTATCTTCCACACGGCATAGTCCACTATAGCGGTCCAGCCAGAGCAGCTATTGCATCCAAAATTGCACTGGTGTGATGCTCTAAGTTCCCAGAATTCGCTCCTGTGGTCAAACCGTCACTAACTGGTCGTCTGGTTTAACTCTGCTCTTGATTCCATTAGCCTCATATTGCGTGTCTCCTTATCTCCACAACCACTGGGCCGATTTTGGAATTTCAAGTTTCCGCTGGTTACTTACCAAATGAGTTTAAGTTTTGGATAGTTGACATAAAATGTAGACGAATTACAACAAATCTATTCGGCAGATAAGATAGGGACTGTCGAGGGTTTGTGTTGGGAGAGAGAATTTTACAATGACTGGTCGTGCGTGTCCAAGGAGGAGACGTCACGGCCGGGTAACCATGTCATCCAACAAGCGATAAGGTGGCAAAGCCGAGAAATAGGACGGTGGCAAAGTGAGGCAGCCGCCTTGGAATGACCTTGTAGTGGAAGTGACAATTCTCTGGAATCGTTTATCGCCTGTGTAAATGACAACAGAGAGATTAACCAGATCACGTGACCAAGGGTTAGTTCCGAGGGTAAATGAGAATATTGCTGTAGTGCCGATAAGGGAATAAGAAAAAAATTGGGGATATTTGTTGGTGGGTAGAGAGATTTTGGTGGAATATTCCAACATTTTGGTGATAGTTTGGGTTATTGGAGCTGCTTGGAGAATTCGTGCACGTGCTTGCAGTCGGAAGTTGAGGCTTATCTGTGGATGAGGAGATTCGTAGGTTGGTTGTGTGCAGGAGGCTATAATCGGAAGTCAACTAAGACTCATATACGTCGATACTCCGGAACTTATGCCTCAAATGGTTAAGGTCCTTGGTAATCTTAAATTAAAAGGAATTAAGGCAAAAGCGAGTTTAACAGTACCGGAAGATATTTATAGGTAGAACGGTGGGGGTTAAGGATGGTGAAAATAGAGTAAAAAACTGTAAAAAAGAGAAGGTGTTTCCGTGAAAAATCTTTTATATTCCACAGTATAATATATGTATCAAGGTATTGGTGGAATCCTCAAGGGCATGAAATATGCATTTTCTACTTGATGGAATTATCGGTGCTGTAAATTATAATTTAAAGTAATTATGATAACGAAAAACTTTATAGTGAAACTGACGGTGCATATAAAATAACAGTTCCTGTAAGAGCCAGCTTGTAAGACTACTCTTTCATCTATCAATTGGAGATGTTTGAATCTTCAACTAATCCAAGTACACTAATCGAAAAATATGTCTTATCAATATCTTAGATATTGTGCAAAAACTGTAAAATTCAACATTAATTGAAAATCACAATTCTGACACCTAAAAAAGCACCCATTAGTATTTTTTCAACCTAACTTGACCCTCGCTTATTTTATACTGGATTCTATCAACAAACTACGTTTAATATTCCATTTTCTAAAAAGTGACACAAAAATCACCACCAAAGTCAAAGCCATAATTGAACCCCTTGAACAACTAGAATACCATCCAGTACTCCCAATACTACCTCGACCCACCAATCCACCTGCCTCTGTCTCTTTATCTCCCCTAACCCCTCGAATTACATAATAAATTACATAATTACACCTCCAACACTTCCACCCCCCAGACACTTCCAAAACAAGCATATAACGCCCCAATCGGGCCCTATGCCTCAGGCCCTACTTAATGGCCCCCGCGTAGCTGGTCTGCGTGTCTAGAGCTCACTAAATCGGAATTGTTCCGGAGTAGTGAATTTTTCACTCGATTTCTCTCGATTGCTGACAGAAAATGCCAAACCATCGCCACTACCGCAGTTGAAACCGGCCCAAAACCCACCCAAAATCCACCCACTGCTAAAGCTACCGATTCCACCCATTTTCATTCCCATAGCACCTCTTGTCCCCGAGTTATCGCCATCTTCGTCTCAAGGTCGCGCGCTGCACACACAACAGCATATTACTTATTCAATCTCAACTTCATTTTCAACTCCTCTGTTTCTATCATCTTCCACCATGGCACCCAAACAATCGGTTTCCAAGGCCTCGACCGTGGCCAAAGACTCCATCAACACCTCCAAAACCCCGGATTCGTCCAAGGAGTCCAGCGCAACCCCCCAACCAGGAAAACGCGCCGTGGTGTCCAATGACGCCGAGAAGAAGAAACAAGCATTCATCACCAGAACCATCTGGACCTTCGTGATGATCTTGTTGTTTTTCCTTGTTCTCGGCTCCGGACACCTTCCGCTCATTGGACTCGTGTTGCTGTTCCAGATCCTCACCTTCAAGGAGATCATTGCATTGACGGCAGAACCTGCTCGTGACAAGAAGATTCCCTACAACAAGTCGCTCAACTGGTACTTTTTGGTTGCCACCTTGTATTACTTGGATAGCCAGAGCTTCTTCAACTTCTTCCAGGACACCATCTACACCAACCGGGTGTTGACGTTCTTCGTGATCAACCACAAATTCGTGTCCTACACCCTCTTCATTGCCGGGTTCATTTTCTTCGTGTGGACGTTGAAAAAGGGCTACTACAAGTTCCAGTTTGCCCAGCTCTGCATCACCCACATGACGCTCTTGTTGGTGGTGTTCCAGTCGCATTTGATCATCGACAACATCCTCAACGGCATCTTCTGGTTCTTTTTGCCCTGTGCCCTCGTCATTGTCAACGACATCTTCGCCTATTTGTGCGGAATCACCTTTGGCCGCACCCAATTGATCGAAATCAGCCCTAAGAAGACGGTAGAAGGCTTTGTGGGTGCGTGGATCTGCACCGGAATCGCTGCTCTCATCTTCTCCTTCGTGTTGTCCAAATCCGACTACTTGATCTGTCCTGCCATCAACTTGTCCACCCATTTGTATAACTTCCCCCACTGCGAGCCCCAGCCAGTGTTCATCCCCCAGATCTACCAATTGCCCCAGAACATCGTGGATTTCCTCGGCGGTAGCGTGGAAACCATCACCTTCAAGCCAGTGTATTACCATGCCGCGGTTTTGGCCACTTTTGCCTCGTTAATTGCGCCTTTTGGTGGATTCTTTGCCTCGGGATTGAAGAGAGCCTTCGGAATCAAGGACTTCGGCGACACCATCCCAGGACACGGAGGCATTACCGACAGAATGGACTGCCAGTTCTTGATGGGCTCGTTCAGCTACTTGTACTACCAGACGTTCATTTCCGTCAACAACGTCAACATCGGCAAGATCTTGCAGCTTGCAATCATCAACTTGTCGGTGCCGCAGATCTTCCAGTTGATCAAGAGCTTGTTGAGATACTTGAACAGCTTGCAGGTGGTTGACGACGACAAGTTGCGGGTGATTTTCGACATTTTGGACAATTAGACGGCATGAACTACAAGGGCAGCCCACGACAACAGACAATAATGACATGACATCGGCAGCTATGGAAACAACGCCGCCTGCTGCCCGTTGCCATTGGATTTCAAAAATATTAATGTATTTAATGAATGTAGATAAGCGACCGGGTCTAGAGTGCAACTAGTTTGCTGGTCACAATAAATTGATATTACTGGAGAGTAGAGATTAGCTAGGTGATTGGAATAGAATTAACAAAAGGAGATAAAATGCCAATTATGGGAATATCAATCTTCACGAATATCAATAATTAGAATATCGATAAAATGGTAGATGATGTAGTTTTGAGAATATTCAGACGTCCAATAGCATGATTATCGATATGATTCGGAAGCATGACTGGAATAATTATAAGGATTTTACAACGGTCTACAAATATTCTAACAAATATATCTTGGTAGGAAGCATTTGAGTTATATAATGCAATATCAGAGAATAGATTATCTAGAGAAAGTTGACTTCTCGGTCAATATACAGCAAATACAGCTCCAATCCAAAACCGCTCTGTCTACAACAGACTAGACATAAGCAGATACCATGAAAATTCTCTGGAAATTTATTCAAATAAGTGTCTAGAGTATAAATACGTTCATAAAATATATTCTGCAATTGGGTTCTCGAACTGAGGATGGAAATACCATGAACATAATGAAATAAATTGATCTTCTAGCCAGGCTCACCTTACCATAGTAAAGTCACATCACGCTTATTAGAATATCCCTGTCAATGGTCTCACATTATCTACACTTCTGAATTTAATTATATTGCTGAAACATCAAAACAAGAGGAGAAACAACACTGAAAGGATAACAAAAGAACAAATCAGCTCCACTTCACCGGGCCAAATCTGACACACTAATCAATTTCGATTTCATGGAAACTAGAACAAATGCAGCCGTCCACTAAACAACGTCTTTTTGATAACATTCCGGACGCAAAAATTCTTGCTCCTACATCGAATTCTACTATCGACGAAGCATGAACTTCGCTGTGTTCCTTTGATGAAGCAAACAGGAAACTCCTATACAATGACCTCGAATAGAATAATTTTGGCATAGCAGTCACAGTCGGTGTGTTTCCTGACAGCCAATACCGAAATCTTGCCAGTGATTGAGGACAGCAGATCAAGAATACCTCAGAAGAGTCGATTCTAGTTCCGAATCGTCAATTCAGTTTGGTCTGAAATTTTCAGGAGATATTTTTCAATTCAGAGGAAATTTACCCACAATTATTCAGTTCTGGCACAGAAATGCCCTTCAATAACGTCTTTTAGGACACGAATGACACGAGAACCGTCAAATCAATCCGATTAGAGCTTCTGTCGAATGAAACGGCAGAAACTATTCCAATTGGCCAACAACAGCAATTTTCGCCAAATTCCGAAGAAAATGGCCCTAAAAAAAATTCTGGGAGACACTGCAAGGTCCTGAAATTCTCTAGAAACAAACGGAGACCTCCTTAGCACCTTAACGGAATCATTAGAAGCCACAACTTAAGACTTCTTGCCGGGAAAAAACGCCCCAATTCTCGAATGGCCGGAAGTGGCACCATCACAAAAGTGTCAGGAACATGTTCCTAGGAGAACACTTAGGGTGTACCGCATGCTTCAGGCACCGATGATTAAAGGGTTGTGATCCCGTTGCTGACGAAGAAACACTGCATCTTCTTTTTTCTTTCTTGCAATTCTGTGTTCTGTGCCAGCACCTCGGCAATCATAATCCCACTAAAAATTCGATTTAGCCTCAGAACCACGGGAAAAGCCGCCAAATCGCTTCTGCCAGGGCATATATCCCTTCCAGTAGTGAAAGTTCCACCACTTGAACCCGGGGGACCACGGCTGGCACCAATAGCCAGCAGAACCCAGAACCCGAGAAAGAGGCAGATCCACTGCGCCAGTTTCTGTTGCAGACTCAACGCTTGGTGTAGAGGCGGGTCTCAGTTTTGCTGATGGGCTTTTCAATCTCGTCAACTCACCCCATGCCATACCAGGCGATGTGGTGCATGATTTTGCCTGTCTGGCGTGGAGTTGTAGTCCCGGTTATAGTTTACGAGCAAGCCGCAACAGGCAACTGGGGCGGAAACGGGGCTTCGAAGGGGCTTCGACCACACAATTAGAGTTAACCATTGAGATAGACTCCGGCTTCGTTTGAGAACCAGGGAGGAGGGGCCAACGTGAGGAGTAGATCTTGATCTAGGACACCGTTGGCAAATATGCTGCGGTATAGCGAAACAGGCAATGTCTGAGCTAATTTCGGCTGTGGTGGGCCGGTTGGACAACAAACGGGCCGGGGTGTTCGAGAAGGCTGGCCCCAACAATAGCAAGCCCATTTTGGGCCTCGAGGAACCCCTAGCGAGGCTCGGAAGGGCCCCACTTGCGTAGACTCAGTGTATGCTGGTTGCACCCATTCCCAAAACGGAAGAGCAGCCAGGAGCACCGCACGCGCATTGGGCAAAATTGCTGCCCAATGCGGGCAGGCGCCGCAACGGCCTTGCTGAAACATCCGCATTGGGCTTGCACGTGCTGCTTTTGGGCGCGGGTTGCTTCCGCATTGGGCGTTTGTGCCACATTAATACGGACGGATGCAAATTCACTACTTCTACGGTGTTTCCAGCATGGCTGCAATCGGACCGGGGCCGGATCTGGACCAGCCTGCAACGAATTCAATATATAAACCCACGGAGCCCAGTTGTGGCCCCCTCAGTACTTCTTTTCCGTCTACTTTCCCCCGTGTCCTCGGTGACCTGTGATTTCCACTCTTTCAGCCGCAACTTCTCCGGTTTAGCCAAGCTTCGCCTTCTTTCAAGCACAGCAGTTCCCTCGTTTGTCCACAGTCCCTCTAGCACGTCTAAATTATCGAAAACCCTCTCACTTTTTGAAACTCCACTCACTACTAAAGACACATTCATTCTCAATAATGCTCCAGTTTTATGCATTGGTTCTTCTCGCCCAGGCCATCCACGCCGCTCCCGTTCTCTTAACCCGCTACCACACCGCTGCCGCAGTCACCACCACTGAAACCTACACCACTGGAACCACCACAGTGTATCTTCCTCCAGTAGAATTGTTAATTTCCAATGGAGTCACCTACACCATAACTTTATCCGATGAACCCTGGGAAACCACTCCCGTTACCAGAATAAGCACAGTTTCATCTCAACCCTCTCCTGCTGCTCCTAATGCCCAGGCTCCTTCGCAAGCTCCTGCACAATCCTCTCCCCAGAATCCAGCACAACCTTCTAGTGAGACTTCAACCTTGTTGGTAAATCCTAGCACCTCGGTGTTGCCCCTGCCTGAAACGACATCTACAAGTGCACCTTTTTCAGTTCCAGGAGTCCCATCTTCTTTAGCACCTGCAACCCCAACCTCTGCCCCTGAAGAGCCTTTTGTCGCACCTTCTACACCTGTTGAACCAGGAACTCCATCTGCATCCTCTTCTTCACCTCAACCGCAAGGATTTTCCTTCTCTGTGCCCTCTGTGCCCTCTCAGTCTTCCTTTACCTTCCCTACCGGTCCTTCCACCCTTGCAACTTCCACCACTTCCACTTCCTCTATTTCCAGTGTTTCTAGCACTAGTTCTTCAATTTCTTCAGCTGCATCTCCTGATTCTTCCACTGCCTATCCTACCTCTGATTCTAGTGGATTCATTTCTCCTCCAGCTGCAATCGTCTACTCCCCTTACCAGGACAGTGGAGCATGCAAGGATCCCGGAACCATTGACCTGGATCTCGAATTAATTTTTTCCAAGGGTATCAAAAGAATTAGAATTTACGGCACTGATTGCAACCTCTGGACCGCTACTTTGCCCAAATGTCTGGAATTGGGCATCAAGGTCAACCAGGGCTTCTGGTTTACTCCAGGACAAGGCACTGATTCCATTGATTCTGGAGTGCAACAATTAATTCAATACGGAACCTCTCAAGGATGGTCTGTATTCGATTTTATTACTGTGGGTAACGAAGCAGTGCTTGACAATGTTCTTACCGTGTCCGAATTGTCGGGCAAGATCTCTCTGGTCAAACAACAATTAAGCAGCGCTGGATATTCCGGCCAGATCACCACCTCTGAACCTCCAGTAACCTACACTGAAAATCCCAGTTTGTGCACCGAATCTGAAATTGACTTCGTGGGAATTAATCCCCATTCATATTTCAACGCTGCCATTGCTGCAGACCAAGCTGGTGAATTTATTGCAGGTCAAAAACAATTAGTGGAATCAGTTTGCGGCTCTAAACCCGTTTTCATCACCGAAACAGGGTACCCTTCACAAGGAGACACTAACGGATTGAATGTTCCAAGTGCAGCCAACCAAAAGATCGCTATCCAATCTATTTTGGATAATACAGGTGGTGATGTCACGATTTTGACCACGTACAACGATTTCTGGAAGAGTCCGGGACCATATGGCGTGGAGCAGTATTTCGGTGCTATCCAGCTTTTCGACTAGGCTAGGGGCCTAGAGCCCTTGTGGCGTGTAACATAGCATAGACATAATATATTGGATAAAGATGAGTGTAGTATTTAAAGTTGTGTTCTTTGTAGTTTAATTTGAGGAATTTGTATAATGTGATAATTATTAAAGTCTAACAATTATCAAGTTCTGTGAATTTCTAGTGCTATTCATTCCATTTCCTATTAATCCTAGAAACCCAATATTCTAGAATTCGTTTCCTTGGAAATTCTTCTATTCATGTCTTTACTGTATTATTGTACACTTCTCCAAATTTCCATTTACTAATTACTCCACCATTCTCTCATTTGTTGGATGTTTTAATCCAAATTACATTCAGAGTTCAATATGTACTCTAGTTGGAACCACTTTTACATTCTTCTCGTATCATGCTCTACCTCTATTCTACCGCTCTCTCATTATTCATTACAGCACCTCTCTCTACCCTCTTATGATTCTTATATCTCTAGTCTAATTATTCTATCTTATTATACATCAGGCCGAGTCTCGCAGCCTCTTTCTTCATTCATCACATTCATAATTCTCCCATCAGAATTCCACAATCTTGTCAGGGAAGTACTCGTCAATCAAGTCCAAGTAATATTCCTTCAATTCATCCACATTGTACTGTTGATCCGTCTTGGAGTATAAATCATACCGGTTGAACGCCTTGACCGCCTTCAACATCTCCTTGTCGTGTTCATCCATGAGATAACTGTATGCAAATTCCTGGTGCCATGGATAAAACGAATGGTATCGAATCATGGCCAAAGCTTCTGGAGGAAGTGTAGAACTCTTTTTCGCCACATGGTACATGTATTCGTCATGTCCCCAGCTCAACATCACCTTATCCAAGCCGCAGTGTTTGGAATAGATGCCATATTTGGTGTTGTACAACGGATTGAAGAAATCTGGATTTTCCTTGAAACTGTCAGGAAAAATGATTCTCTTGGAAAACTTGCATCCCACGGGAAATGTATCGCCCACGACGTCCCACTGGCCCTTGGAATCGAAGAAATAGAGCAACTTTCCGAGGTCATGGATCAATCCCACGAGTTGGAACCATCTAGGCCTTTTGTCTCTTCGTATGGCTTCAGCAGTCTGTAATGCATGGTCTATTTGCGAAAGTTCTGTATCTGGGTCCGAATCATCCAAAAGCTTGTTCAACTTCTCCAATCCTTCCCAAATAGTCATTCTTGCTCGGGTCTTTGTCTTGAAATTTATTCGTGCCTGAATGTTGTAGGCTACCGTTTGTTTCTCGTGTTGTTCCTCATAAAACAGCTTCACTCGATCACATGCAAGCTCGTATTGTCGGAAAGCATTTGTATCAATGTTTTTGTACTGATCTGTGATGGCCAACCAGTCTTCGGGTACTGTAGTAGAGACATTTGAATTCAGAGCATTTGGAGCTGAAAGTCTCGGATTTTGAGGGTTTTCTATATTTTTTTCAGTAGATACTTCACATTCTGTGTTATTAGAGCCTTTGTCGATCGTTCCTGCAGCTTCCGACTCCTCTTTGGCTTTTGCTGCCGCCACTTGTTGACGGATTCCATCCTTCAACTGGTTGATGAGTTGGACTTCATTATCGAGTCTTTCAAGCAAAATACCATCACGTGCCTGCTGGGACTTAGTTTGGGGCTTTGAAGCGGCCTTGGAGGGCTTCTGTACGCTTTTGGAGGCCCCTTGTGGCATGATGAATATGGTTAGTGTGGTGCGACATTTGAGGATGTATGTCGCGTGAGAGAATGCGACATTGGGAGTAAGGGGAGTATGAAAATGCTAAATGGGATTAGTAGGGAAGGGATGGTGTGGTTCATTAGTTTGTGGAGAATGTAAGATTGTATATGAGAGATTGGGGCTTGCTATGGTCTACGGGAAAGGAAAAGCGAGTAATTGAAAAGATGAAATATCTCGTAATTCGGCAAAGAGGGTTTAGAATGAAGAAAATTAAAGGCTTAAAGGTTTGTCATAGAGCATTCCAATCCTACTAAGACTACTTAGATCTATGACTTTATTGAATAAATATGGGATATTCAAATCAAGTCACGTGACATATAGCAGACTAGACAGACTTCTACAAAATTCTTCAACACTCCATTAGACACGGTCTAGCCTGCAATTGCCACCGAATTTTATTTTCCGCCCTTCTAAAGCCGCATCATCCTAAATTCGAAACACCCCTGTAAATACACATTCAATGCTACCAATCCACCCATCAAGGTTTCGTGATATTCCAAAAAAGGTACGATGATGCAGATTTAGGTGGCGAAATGCAGAGGTATTTTTACATCCCCACGTACCGTGCATTATCTAGGAGCAATTTAGATGGCTTCTATTAACTTAGATTTCTGAAACTGTTAGCTAGTCACATGCGCATGAAGAGAGAAATTCATACATATCAAATCCATTCACATTTTCGAATCAACCCAACTCAAGCAATGCCCACGGTCATTTTTGCAATTAAACTATTCCAATCAAAATTCTCCCTATCAATGCAATCTCTCCCAATTTCCATTTCTTTTCAATTAAATTCTCTCTCATTTTCTTCATCGATTTCATCTTTTCTTCTCCAGAAACTATTATTTATAGCAGTACAGGCATAAAAAGCCGGGCATTGCCCCTTTCAAAAACAATTGCCAGACTAAGCCGCCAAAACCTGTGGCAAATTCACGTTTCTAAAGGCCGAAATGCCGCATCTGCTCGGCATTTGCCCTTTTGATCTCTTTTAAGCTTTATAAAATTTGGGTGGCAAATCGCCCCTGCTCACCTACCCGGTGAATCGCAACTGTAAACTGCCCTCTCAATTCTCGAGTCTCGTACAAATTTGCACCACTACAAAATGCAACGCTCCTTGTGCTGTTGTTTCCGTTTTGTCCGGTATTCTTACGAAATTCTACTGTTGTATCAGCATGAAAAACGCTTTAGGTCGGCGTTTGCAGGTAAGAAGCGGCTTTTGCAAGACGCATGGACCAGGCTTGCATATGCATGCGCATAAAAAAATTTCGCTTCAGGGCTCGCTAACTGCTATACTGATACGAGAAATAGATTACCCCTCTAGATGAGTACTTGAAAGTATAAAAGGGGCCCAAGAGAACGTACTTTTCTCCTTAGAAACAAAATGGTTACCCAACACAAAGAAACAGCCTCGAAACAGGAGGACTCTGTTGCTGAATGCGACAAACATGGCTGCGAAGACTCGATCACAGAGGATTATTCTGATATTGAGTCAAATAAGAAAGAAGAAGAAGAAAAGGGAGAAGATTATGAAGAAGAAGAAGAAGATTATGAAGAAGGTGAAGAAAATGAAGAAGGAGATGGAAACGAACGTCGCAATCGCCGTGATCGTTGCAATTGCGGCAAATTCCGTGATTTCAATTGCAGACATCCCTTCAAAGGACGCCGGGTCAGATTCCAAAAGTTTGGCTGGGGATATCCACATCCTCATGGAAATAGAGGTTTCCACTGTGAAAGACCAGAATTTCCTTATCCTCCTGGTGCTGGTTTCGAACAACACTTTGGCCACTTTCCAGGACCACAATTTGGGCCTTGTGAATTCCATCAATTTACCAGTGGTCCCTTTGGAAATCATGAATATGGGCCTTTTGGATTTGGCCCCTTAAATCATCCCTTTGGACCTCCTCCAATGCATCACCACCCTGGAAATGGTCCCTTTGGTGGACCTGGCCATTTTGGAGGACATTTTGAAAGACCCAGTTTTGAAGGGTCAAGTCGTTTTGGAAGACCAGGACATTTTGGAAGACCAAGAAAATTCCATCCAGAACATCCAAGATATCCTCATCCAAGACACCCTAATCCAGAATACTCTCGTTCAAGATATCCATATCCAGAACATTTTCATCCAGAACATTTCCATCCCCATCGTGGCCATTTTAGACATGGCCGTAGAAGAGGCAGAAGAGATCAGTCAAAATTCCCTTCGGAATGCCCTTGTGAGTCCACTGATATCGACTCTACCTTTTCTACCGCAAGTACGCTGTTCTCAATGAACCGTGTGAATGCTCACGTTGATTTGGGAAGTTTATCTGATCCTGAAGCGGTGGATTCGGAAACTGAACTGGAAATGGAACCCAGAAGAGACCCAAATCCCAAACAGAACTACAGAAAACATCCTGGTCATCACAGTAAACCAAGAGATGAAGAATCCGGTTGTTGCTCCAGACAACAAAGACACTGTTGTCATGATGAAACGAGAAACTCACCCTGGAATGGGAAGAAACAGAGAACCAAAAACTCCATCCCAGAGTTACCAAGGTGCCGTGGTAATAGAAGAGGACACCCTTTCCAACATGGATGGTATCCCAACTACTTTGGCGGAAGATTCACCGGATTTGGAGGTGGAAACTGCGGAATGCATTAATGGCGTTCAACTCTACATTACAGCGTTCAATTGATCCATAATCGTTCAGCAGAATACCCAATACGAAAAATCATCAAAAAGAAACCAGAAAAAATAACAAATTGAAGACTACATTTATCAAATCATCAGATTAACTCCTAAGAAACAAATTATAAGCAAGCAAAATACAAAACCTTATTAAATGTCAACTCTATCGTGAAAACAAAAATGCATACAAATCCACTCCATGCCCATCCAGGCTCAACTGTAAATTGTCGGTCAAAGACCCTTCGTAACTTCGTAATATCGCTGTAGTTGAAGCGATATGAAATTATCTGCACAAACTTAAAATATCAATTAACATTGACCAAAAGTCAAAGTTAGCCTTCAAATAAATAATTATCATCTAACATTATTTACCAAACACTTCATTTCTTCTATTCAAAAATACACTCAGGTCCTGTGGGTGCCTTGAACAAATAATATTGTGGATCATGACGCTGTTTTGCACCAACAACGTATATGTGATCAAAAAAGAGTCGAAGTTTCATATTCAGAAGTGTAGGTTCGCCAATATCTTCATATTGATATAATGAGATCACATTAGGCTCATCTGCTTCATATAAAACGTCAGGCAGAGTGATCTTCAATTCTCCAAAATCCATTAACATGTCACCTCTAGTTATCACGTCTGTTCTCTTCCAATGTTCAAGTATTCTGCTTCGGTACGAACATTGTTCAAATCTTTAATATCATTTATTGATGAATATTTGAGATCTTTATCAATAGGATATTTATTGCTTGGAATTCTTACCTATTCGACAAAATCATTGATCTGCGTATAACTTCACTATTAATTTGGCACTTGGGATAATTTTGATCAAAGTTAGGATTATCAGAAACATCATAACTTCGCAAGTTATTATAGGAGAATTCGCCCGTTTCCTTGTACACGAGATTTTTTTGGCCAAAACTCTACCGAGAACTTGTAAATTCCTATGATCTCTCCACAATCTAGCCCACATGTAGAATTGTTCCTCTGGATTAGAGTCAATCCAGATAAAAACTCTCAAATCTTCGGAATCTAGTGTTTCTGGATCCCCTTCTGTCCAAATGACCTTTGCACGTAGATATTGCTCGATGTTGTGACATGCAAAGTCCAAATTTATTTGTCCCAAGAAACGTACAAATGAAATTGAGACTATTGCTAGGAACAGAATGAGGGTATTCTGCAAGTTTATCAAAAGTCCTCTGTGTTGTAGGTTAAAAAAATGACATCAGACAACACCCGTAGAGTCTCTTTAATGGTTCTCCTCGGAGCAGGAAAACTTCGTAGTTTTGGTAAAGAATATCTTCATATTTTGCTTCTACCAATTGTTGAAGAACTGGAGATTGGGCAAAAATGCACTTCTGGAAGAATTGATTCCAGTGCCAAAGACTATGGATATCCTTTCCCAACTCAGGAAGGTGGTGAAATTCGGGTTGTTTTTGAATTTCTCCCCATTCTTTATTGTAGTTCTGTTTTGCTTCATTATACCATTCAGATTCTCCTTGACTCACAGATTCCTGGATTGTTCGAATCGTTTGTTCCAGCAATCTGCTTACTACATCCATAAGGGGAACAGAAAATAATCCGTGGAAATAGGAACTTGGGTATGTGAAGAAGTGAATACCTTTTCATTATCGCTTTGATCAGATTCCGTCATTTTGGACGATTCCAAGGGTTATTTATATGGAAAATTAAGCAATCCTCTCCTTAATACAATGAACTAGAAAGAATAGTTCACTGAATTGGAATTTCTCTGAATTTTATTGTTGGAAAGCTCGATTTTGAATCAGGTGAAAAACTTGAAGTATGGGTTTTTGGTGGATAGAAACATGGAAATCTGCTCAATTTTCGTGAAAATTGATTCGATTTATGGATACTATTTGTGAGACTGCACAGAACACCAATTAACTTTTGTGAATGTGTAAATTTCGTAGAACTAAAGGAAGTTCAGTGAGATTAACATGTGTCACTGAAAACGGAGGTGTGGAATTAAATGAGGTAAGTCGGTTATGACACGACCTTTCCTGATAATAGGGGTTTTATCTTCACCATAACCATGTGTACCTAGAAGGCGATATTCAAGGTAGGCTTTCTTTTGTAATATTTATACTTCTGTAGCTTTGCTTTGAACGCGTATAGCAATATTCGTATTTCTATAGTATTCTTTTAATTCGTAATATAAGCCTTCGACTAGGATATTGGTTCTCAGCTTTTGCACAATAACTAAGCAATTGTTAAATTCAAGTATGCCTCATGTTTACTCTAACTCTTATTGGCGGATTTTCTTGTTTGATAAGTTTTTTGTTCAATTTACCAAAGTATCCAGCCCGAAATAATATAAGGAGGTCTCCACGCCCATTGGTTGGAAATTGAAGCTCACGGTGTCCATTCGGCACTTATCACCAAAATGGCTGCGAAAAACCTGCAACCACTTCTATATAACGAAATATTGAGGCCACACATCGCATATACGAGCTGGAAAACTCTATTTAAGAGCCTCTATTCCCTCTTCTAATCCTCAGACATGAAAGTGACTCTTTTCCCGCTCATTTTGGCCACTTTCTTCGCCACTTCCCATGCGACCATTGTCCATGGCTTCACCAATTTCACCAACCTCGTCTATGTTCCCAACGGAGACCTCACCAAACCGGTTACTCCAGCAAAAATCCACTATACCACCACTATCGAATGGACCTTGACCTCTGAGCATGCTCGTGACACCTTTTCCCTTGTCATGCCCAATGTGTTCCAATTCACCACCACTACCAACAGTGTGGAGTTGCTTGGAGGCAAGATGCTGTTTTGACACTGTGTCCTAAATTCTGGACTCTTCTCTCGCAGCTATTCCGCCATTGACTGTGTAGTCAACGATAATGTCGACATTGCTAACATTATTCAAGGCAAGCTCACTGTTCAATTCGTTTTTGGTGCTGGTCTTTCTTCTCTCCCTATGGATATTGCCCAGGCAAACGCAGTAGGCCCCGATGGAGCCCAAATCATTCAATTCTACGATGGTCCCAACGTCGTTACCTTCCCTGCCAAATTCATTGGTTGACCATGCCTACTGATTCTTATTCAAGAAACTGTCACTTGATAGAAGCCAAGGCAGAGCAAGGATTGGTGGTTGGAGCTCCCTGTAATCTTGGCTATGAATCCGGTACCATTTCCATTGAGAGATCCGACATTTAAGGTGCTTCAGTCAATTTTCACTTTGCTGACAAGTTTAACAACTATCACAACCCGGAAAACGCATACAATCTGCCTTTCCATCTCAAATGTACCTCCAGCAAAATTGTTATCGAATACGGAGCCCTGAGTCCAGACTCTAGACTCATTTTCGACTGAATTCTGGACAAAACCTGGTGGAGCAGTGTCACGTACCACTACTCCCAGAGTTATAAGTGTGCTGGAAATCCAAGACGCTTTCCAACTCTAACAAAGACACACATTATGACAAATCTTTGGGAAAGCTCGAAGTAAGTGGGCATATCCTTAGCTGGCGTAGTGGATCCGTTCCCAGACGATCCATCACTTCATACTGGGATAAAACTTATACTTATACTACTACTGAAATACTCCATGGAACTAGTATCGCCTTTGTTGAGGAACCTTCTCCTAGCACCTGGGCTAGCAGTACGTTATCAAGAAGCTCTTCCACCATGACTAGTTTGTCAACCAAAAGTGCCTCTACGAGTTCTACGCTGACTGCACGTAAAACTACGATGATTAACTCTGCTCCCAAAAATAAGGTCGCTGTTTAGAGAGAAATGGCTAGTGCTACAGCATTTCCAGCTATGCAATACCTGGGATTCTCTAGAATGGCTAGATGTGAGTCCTAACTGGTAGACATGAGTTATAAACTTCTGATGAAATGAAGATGCGAAGACGAGGAATAAGTAGTGATCCCTCTGTTGAAAATACACTATTAGTTTAATAAGTACAGAAGCGTCTCTTTAAGATGTAGAATAAATTCCAATCAGACTTGATCACGAATCTTGACCATCTGAATTTTTTAATACTAGAATATTGCAGTATGGGCCATTCCGTAGATTGGAATTTTACCAGGATATTGAAGGCTTTGAGGTTGCATCCTTTTTTTCAACTTCCACTAATTAATTCATTCAACCAATTAATTGGAAGTGATTCTAAGAGTTTGAATGAATGCCAATGTTAATAGGTCTTTCCAACTAATTGATATTCAGAATTTGATCTACAGATTTTTGATAAATTTCAAAATTTCAAAATTTCAAGAATTTGTAGCTTGAAATAGTGATGAGGTTTACTTCTATAAGTATGTCAAGCAAAGTACTTCTGTATCATTGTTGGTCCTATTGCAGTCTATCTCCATGATAATCCATTCTTCTTACTCTACCAATTTGTTAGTATCTAGGCTTCTTCCTTTTTTCTGACTGTAGACCCTAACTACAATACTACAATTTCTCTTGACCCATTTATGAACCCTTCTAGTCAACTCTAGGCTCCAAAATCAATTTTCCCATGGCAATTTCAGAATGGCCAGTTCCAAAGGTGTATACCGTATTTCCTGCCACCAAAGTCTCCACAACCCTACCCTGAAATTCCTGCCCATCATAAGCAGTCAACTTGTTCTTAAAGTACGTTTCTTTATTCTGAACAAGGTATTTTTCCTCGGGATCAAATACCAATAAGTCTGCATCGAAACCTGCCTCGATACGGCCCTTGCAGTGACTTAAACCCACCTGTTTGGCGGTGTTGATGGAACACCACTTGTTGATTTCGGCAAACGAGATGGGAGGGTTGAGTTTGAGACCTTCAGTGAAGAGAATAGGCAAGCCAAAACCTACCGAACTGATTCCTCCCCATGCCTCGAAAAAATCGCCTTTTTCCAACCCTTTCAAGTCAGGAGTACAGGGTGAATGGTCTGATACCACGGTGGTGATGATGTCGTTCCGTAAAGCCCTCCAGAGCAATTTTCTGTTGTCATCTGTGCGGATTGGAGGACAACATTTGAAGTGAGTAGAACAATTCCCAATCATTTCTGCTGATAACGACAAATAATGGAAGCAAGTTTCGGCTGTAATGGGCAATCCCCGTGATTTGGCAGCACGGATCAAGGGAACGGCCTCGTGGGTGGCCAAATGAACAATGTGTAAACGTACTGTGGGAATTTGAAGAGAACAATTAATTATTTCAGCAATGGCAGTGGTCTCGAAATTGTCGGGACGAGAGGCCAAAAATGCGGCATAGGACGTGGAGTCGATGTTTTCCAAGAGAGAATTCTCCTGTTGTGCCATGAGAAGTGGTGTTCCGGTATTTTGGGGGTGTTTTTCACCTTGTGAGAGGTGTGGATTTGCCAACTCAGCAGACCTACCTATAATGGGCTCAGCTGCGGCCAAAAGAGGTGTTTTGGCTAATGCCTTTGCCTGAGCATCCGATAACACCGAATGGTCAATCGAACCAGCATGGTTGTGAGGAAGAGAACAGTTTTCATGTTCTTCATGATGATCGCACTGATGTTGCGATAAAATCTCCACCACTGGACGAGGAGCTCTATCGATGAAAGAGGCAGACATTCCGAGGTCTATGGCATCGATTTCTGGCAAAGGAACGTCTGTCCGGGCCTTTGCTGAATTTATAGCCATGGGTGCCAGTTCAGCGAAAGCCAATTCCGTAGTACTGGAAGAAGCAGTGGCTTTCCGAGATTCACGGGTGCTGAAAATTGCACTAGGCATCGAATCTGCCGATCCTATTTCATCAGAGTCCTCTTCATCGTTTTCTGTGACACTAAAACGGGGCAAAGATGCCACCAATTTGGGCGATTCGCCATGACGATGTACCACTTCCACGGGAGGACGATGGAATCCCGGCTGCATTTCTGCATGGAACATCAATACCGTGGGCTTGGACTCCACTTTGGCCATTGCCTGGAGAATATACGGCGGATCAATGGCAGGAAATTCGTCCACACCGCTTTCTATCATAAAACCCTTGAAACCGCGAACTCCGGCCTCAATTAAAGGCACCAAATGCTCCAAATTGTCGGGAACCATTCCGCCCCAGAAGCCGACATTGACCCATGTTTGACCCTTAGCAGCTTCAATTTTCAAGTTTAAATTGGAAATAGTAGTAGTGGGAGGAATTGCATTAAGAGGCATGTCAATTACAGTAGTAACACCTCCTGCTGCTGCAGCCCTAGTTCCAGTAGCAAAGCCCTCCCATTCTGTCCGGCCTGGTTCGTTCAAGTGGACGTGGGCATCCACCAATCCGGGCATAATTACCCGAGGAGAAACGTCTCTGTAGTGTTGAGGGAGAACATCATAGACATCGAGAAGATGGTGATTTTGGGGAACAACAAAGGGACTAACATGGAGGATTTTGCCGGAATCGATGGAGAAGAAAATGGTGGCAGGAGCGAGTTTGGGTTCTTTGTTGTTTTCCGAGGGAAGAAGCACTCTAGAGGAGGCAATAGCACGAGACATGGTTGAGGTAGTAGTGGTAGTAGTGAAAAGCGTCTGAAATCTGGGGTACAGATGACTTTGGCAGTCGCAGGTGTCTGCAGATATGCACGGGGAGTGGTGACAGCGGAGTGACTGGAGCAGCAGCTAAGGGGAAACCTCTTAAGCTGGAGATCTGGGTTTTCTTTGCAAATGGACTTGCAGGATAGACAGCGGAGTCTGCGGAAGGAGAAGTGTCGGTTTGGAGTGGTTACGACAGAAAACAGGCCCGATCTGATGGAGTATGTAGGAGCTGAAGTGCGGTAGTTATTCGGTGTCTGCAGCTATTTGGTGTTCGCAGATGCGTCAACTTCGGTGTCTGCAGCGAGGTTTTCCAAACAGAGGAAATTTGGGTAGAATATGCGGTATTCTTGGTATATAATCGGATCAAAAAACAGGGCGCTGTTGGCAGGGTGTGTTCACAACGGTCGTCACGGTGTCACGTGGTGCTATGTGGCATTGGAGGCCGGTGGAAACATCGAATCTGGCTACTGATAAGGATTTTTTGCAGTTGAATTTCTTTTGCGCGCACGTGACCCGATTACCGGGAAGAGGCTCTATTTCAGCAGAAAGAAGAGCTATTTCGGCCGCTGTTTCGCTGGATGCAAACTTCAGGGGCTCCTGAAGCCCCTAGAACTGTCTAAGCCCCAATTATGGCGGCCTGTGCATGTTTTAATGGAGCAAATGCCGTCGGAACCCGTTCCCGCTGCGGAATAGCGGCCCGTTCTTCGGCGATGTCCGGGACTGTTACGAGCCCCGCCCCGATCTTGAATATCCATTTCTCCATAGGAACTCCGGGGAATGATAAATTCTGACTCCATACCACGGAATGGCACCCACAATGGACTCCGCACACACCACATTGAAACAGGGGGTTCAGAGTATGCCCTTGTTGCGTTTTTCTGATCAAAATCGGGCATCTACTGCGTTTTCTACGGCTTCTTCCATTTATCTATTGGTTCTCAATAGATAAAAGCAGTATAATTGGACGACAAAATCATACACTTCTCTGGAATTCAGACTTCGCAGTCGATGGAGCTGTTGTACGTGAACAAATTTATCAACGAAATTATGATACATACGAATTTCTCGAATTAATTCACCATTTTTCACTCTCTCACCTATAGGTGATCAAGTTCTTGCCATGGCCGGAAATGCCCCGTAAGTAGAGCTCGCTCAAGGGCGTCAGACCATCGTAGGCAATCTCGTTGGAATGGGCGTCCTTCAATTCGCCGTTCTCGTACCAATCAATAATTTTGTCCAAAGTTTCCCGTTTCAAAGGCTCGTTATTCTTCAACAACGCAGTTACCCAGAATCCGGCACTGGTGATGTTCTTGAAGATGTGCAACGAGGTCGGCAAGATCACTGGCTGGAACGACATGCCTCCGTAGGTCAACATCAAGCCATTGGGGGCCAATTTACCGGCAATTCCCGTGGCATTCTTTCCTCCCACGCAGTTCAAGGCAAGCTTGATTTCTCCTCCAGTTTCCCGGGTCCACGCCTTGATATTGGCTCCAAACTCCTTGTTGGCATTGTCCTCCTCAGTGATGACCTGAGTAGCTCCTTTATCCTTCAATTGGGCCGCCAATTCCGCCAAATTGTCCCTGTTTCTCACCACAGAAAGCACATTAATATCGAGCAACTTTCCAATCTGCGAAACGTACTGGCCCACGGCGGAATTGCCGCCATTTTGGATGACCCAGTCCTTGCCAGGCTGGAGCTTGATGTAGTGGGTCAACATCAAATAAGCAGTGAGTGGATTCACACTTATGGTGGCACCTTGGTTCAAGGACAAACCGTGAGGTTTTCCCAAAGAACGGGATTGGTCGGGGTTTCTGATCTTCAAGAACTTGGAGGCATCTTCCAACGCGTGGGTCCGCCAAGTTCCGAGGTTAACATTCTTGGGAATGGCCCAGTCTCCCACTTTAAATTCAGTAACTCCTGATCCAACATGAGTAATTTCAAAGAGACCCTCGTTTCCGCAAACAGAAGCGGATTCCGAGGTGCCAAATGCCTTGGTAGGCTCTGGCTTCGATGGATAAACACCTTGGATCTGGTTTATATCACTAGGATTCACGGGAGAGGCCAATGTCTTTGCAATTACCTGGTTGGAACCGAGGTTAGTCTCATCAATCTCGTAGGAATGCGTTTCCAAAACGTCTTGAGGTTCTCCATGTTGCTTGTAGAGAACAACGTGGGCAGTGATCATGGTTCTGATTTGGGTCCTGGCAATTGACCTTCTGGCAGTGGCAGAAAGCATGGTTTAAGGTGGAAATGGAAGCAGTTTCTGTTGGGATAGCAAGCGGGTCACGTGCCCGAAGGGTCAGGCAATGGGGCCCGGACGGGGAGTAAACGGGACGGAAATGGCATGGTTAGGAAGCGACGGGGCTCAGGAGTCGAATGGGCCCGGTTTGGTGTTTCTGAGGCTGTTTTTGGTGGAGTTATGGCGGGTTGAGGGTGAAAGTGAAAAATCGGGTGAGAAATGAGAAATTACGAAAGGGTGAGTGAATGGCAGAAAGTAGAGAAAGAGAGTTGTGGAATGAGACGTGGTGTGGTGGAATTGGTTGATTTGGTTGGAATAGGGGGAAAATTGGAGCAATTTGGAGAGAAATGGAAATTATGATTACGATCAAATCAATAAAATCGCTAGAAGTTACTACTGGAGACCTATTATGTCATAAAAAGAGAGTGGTTCTAACTAGCGTATCATGTAGTGAATCTGGTTAGTGCCCTTTGGCCCTGTTTCTACGATATTGGATCTACTCTTTTAATACAATTAGAACATTATGGAATTCGGTAATGGTGCGCCAATTATTCCAAGCCTTCTATGCATAGCAGTCCACGCCTGTGTGACTCACTAGACTCATCAGCACGCGACTTCCACCAACTTTTAGGCTCGTAATCTGGGCTTTTTGCCTTTGTATAACCTGAAAAATCGGTCAAGCCAACTTTTCTTCCACTCTACTCGTCCTTCTTCTCCTGGTCTCGCTTGGAGTTCTCTCTGGACGCCCGCTGGGCCTTCTTCATCTTGATATTCTGCAATGTTCCCACGATCAAGTACACGAAGTTGAAGAACACCACCCAGAGCTCTGGGGGAATGAATTTCTGGGCAATGACCAACGAGACGAACGACGTCACGAGCGAGGACTTCAAGATGGTGGGGTAGTTGCGTTTCAAGCCGATTTTGACCGTCTGGAACACCCGACAGAGCTCCTCTCCAAGCGACTTTCCAGCTGACTTGTACCCGTTCAAAAGCGATACCCAACTGGTATAAACGGCGGCCAAAATGGGGGTGGCGGTACCCAAGGAGGTCAAGATCTGGAGGAGCTTCAAACCGGGGCTCAATGGCGGCTTGAACACGCGGTTGATCACCTTGTAGAGATTGTGACTAATGGGAGTAGCGATCAAACTGCCGTAAATAATCATGGTGAGGAGCTTGGGCGAGAACACGTGGTTGACTTTGGCACCAAGCACGTTCAGCTGGTGAAATTCTCCGGTAACGATCGAGGAAATGATCTCATTTATTCCCAGAAACACCCCGGAGGTCACCGACTTGGTGAGAAGGGGATAAGCGGCAAGATATGCGAGGTATCTTGTGTTTAACGACTGGGATTTTGCAGTTGGCATGGTGGAAATGAAAGGGAGTGAGAAAGTAGCGAGAAAGTGGCGATTTTTGGAAAGAAACAGGGGGGGTTGAGGTGGTTTTTGTTGGCAAAATACGGATCGGTAGATACTGTGATACGGGCCGGATTACGTAACCGCTGATAAGGAGTTGCAGATCGAGGGTATGCACGTGATGGCAATTTGGGGCAGAAAACGGGGTATTTGTAAGGAAATCTGGGGTCACATGTCCCGATCGGGCCACAGCGGGGTTCGGGAGTGGTAAATTGGTAGAGGGTTTTGGGCAGAGAAAGGAGGCTTGTTTCTGGAGGTGGAGTTTAGCGGATACTTAAACAGGGAAGACGCGGACTCAGTGTGCAGGCTGGAGAGGGAGAATCCGAGATATGTGCAGGATAAATATGTGCAGGAGAGTGTGTATAGGAAGGGTATACGGTTTGCGAGGTTCCACGGAAGTGGGAGAAATGGATAGAGACGCGTTTCTAGGATTGGGTGAAACGGTGGTGGCGTAGAATTTGGACCGAGAGTGACGGGAAATGTCTGAATTGTATTTTGTGTGACTGTGACGGTGTTGAATAGAGTTCTTTTGATGAAAATAGTGAGAAATGGACTGTAGTTGTAAAATATTATGTTCAGATGCCACGGAAACAGTTGGTAGTAACATGGGTGCATTTTAGTTGATTAATCTGGTAATTGAATAGTAATTGGTAGTTTTGGGAAATTTTCATTCCAGATATTACTCTATTGGGTCATTGTGGTGAGGCTAATTCATAATTTGCAACCGCAAACTCAATTTTGATCCAAGTTTGCAACCATAAAACCGTGAAGGTCATAAATAGCCGTGAAAGCTTATTTTGGTAATAATAGATTCAAGGAATTAGCTAGGATGATTTGAATGAATGCGTGGTTTAGTTATAGATCGCTTCATGATTATCAGCATTCAATTATTCTCAATTCCTCTGAAACTAAAAGCAGGCCCTGTTATGGGTGGCAATGTGCTCACCAGAACGCGGATTTGTAGATTTTAGGAAAAGATATGCGAAAATTAGTGAACTATTGGAAACAATCGTTACCCAAGTGTAATGTGACGAGACAGCCTGTTATTTCAGTTATTGCACAAGCCCAATAGTCTCCGAAAGTAGAATTAACGTCAATTAATCGCATACTGTTTTAGACAATCTATCAGAATACACCGACATTCCTGGACGAAATATAGGCATTTCAAGGAAAACTACACATTTGCATCAGTTTCTTACATAGGCTGAACCTTCTATCATCCAATTGTGAACATATCACTCTCTCCTTCTCCCTCCACATTTCATCCTAAATTTTTACACTTCATTGTCTCCTTAACATAATTAAATTGTTCTTTTATGACATTATTCTCAGTCGGAGACTACTTTCTATCTCCAATCACATACAGAGCACTCCTCCCCACATTTCACATCACCAAATCCACAATATTCTCGGGAAATCATCCTTTCTCCAACTAAGGAGGGGTCATGATAACATCTCCAATTCAAGAATTACTAATCTTCTCTCCAAGTGTCTTTTCAAGGGTAAAAATTGTTGAACACTACCATTTCACATCTCTATTTCTGGAAACCCCTCCAACGGCCGAACTGCACCGCAAACAATGCCACATTATTTCTCGTCACACGCTTTGCCGATAAGTCGTCATGTCCGCATATAGATTATCCTGGGGAAGATGTGGGGAAACTATTCTGGTTCACTAAATCGCTACATATTCGTCCTGCATACAACCCGGCAGAACAGTCTCGAGGGTCGAAACAGGTAGGGACGATATTTTATGTCTGTTCCGGGAAAACACCGTTCCTGCGGTTATGCAGACTCGCGCACATTCCCCGTAGTGTGCAATACCCTGGAAAAGGCTCCTATGCTATGAAAACGTTCAGAACGACAGAGGGGACCCGACAAAAAGACGTCAACGTGACTCCGGAAAAACCCATTTGCTATACAAGCGTTTTCTTCACATTTGAGAAGTGCTGTAGATTTCCCGGGTTTCTGAAGCAAATACCGATTCCATCAAGTAATGTATGGCTGCACACCTGCATGACGGGAGAACACCACAAAAAGGACGTGCCTCTCGGAGAAACACCAGGTAAAAGTGTCTGCATATCCTGGCAAAATGCGTGCGAAGAGGCGTGATTTTCCAATCTGCATCTGTTTCGGTAGAACACAAGGGTGCATATTGAAACATATGCAGACACTGGAACAACACCTTGCACCCCAGACTACCCCAGACTTCTCCAAGTACTTCATGCCATGGAAATATGAGAAAAACACGGGGTAAAGCGAGACTCGTCTTTATCGTCCACTCAAATGGGGCGAAAATAACGATTTCCCTGCTCAATTGGTGATTTTCGTTTTCTCTCCGTAATCGGTCCCATCTCGAGATTCTGAGCCAGGACAAATCGAGAGGGGTGGGTATACTCGGGTTACGGAGAAAAATTTATTCTGTGATTTCATAGGAGGAAATGCAAGCAAAGAATTGAGAAGTGGTCCCGCTTGCATTTTACTTCATATGAATTAGTGAGTTAACCCCGTAAATTGTAACTGTAACTTGCATCTTGGGATTTACCGATACGGCGATTGCAGGGGACTCGGAGTTACCGATGCCAATCGATGGGATAGAACTTGTTACAGCCACTATAGGAAATATGGGAGAACAGCAGAAGCGGGGCAGAAGTGGGGCCAGCCGCACATTCACCCCGTGTCTGAAAATATCTCCAAAAACAGTGGTTGCGTGTCCCAACAAGCTTGGTAGAACTAAGGTGGACAAAGAGGAGAGTAATGGAGTAGTACGAGACCAAGCTAAGCCTCGAGTGCTGTATCTGGTGCCTTAAGCTCTAGATAAGGGCTCTGAGCCAACATTTTCTACGGAATAATTGCACCAGGCAGTGCAGAATGATTAATTGGAAGATTGGAACTATATGGAGAAGAATGCCGTTAATTTCAGCAGAAGAAAGCCGTTAATTGCAGCAGGTACGGGCTTGGCCGCAAAGTGCAGACAAGAATACGAGAAAATGGGTTTGCTGTGTGATAATTATTGATTAGTCACTTAGACAACTAATTCCATGCATTTTGGAAAGTACTGAAGTTCACTACTCTGTAAAAGATTATTAACTGCTATTATTCAGTCTTTTACTATTCAATTAATCAATATTCTAATAACTACGCTTCTGTAATTTCTCTCTATTACTTTTCCCTCAAGTCCTCTCCTCTTAATTAATCTTTAGTAAATGGCCTTTCTCAATCCCTCTCTCTATTTTCCCCACTTCCAATTACGCAAGTTCCCAGATCATTGCAGACCACACAAGTACCTGGATCTACCCAGGTTTGTCCCCTACCGTGACAATAAGTAATGATCTATCCTTCCGTTACGTGCCCCGCTATTTTCAGTGTCTGCATGAACCCGCTGCAGACACTCTCCATATTTTTTGCAGTATGCGCCCCACAAAATTCAAAGTATGCACCTGCCCCGGCTGCAATGTCTCAACTATATAAACCTGGCTTCTTCCCCTGTTTTCATCATCAATTGCATCCATGAGTACTTCTCCAGACTCAGAAACCAAGCACACTCCAATCGAGACCAAAGAAGAGGGCGTTTTGTCCGAAAACTCCTCTTCTTCGTCTTCGGTCAGTGCTAAAAACAACGACCTCTTAGACTTTGAAGGAAACCAGGCCCATTTGCAGCTTAACAGTGAAGAAAGGGACAATATCTTGACGCAATATACCGAGGATCAGGTGATGCAAATGGGCAGAAATTATGCCTCCAAACACCTGTTGGACACCGAGTTATTTGCTCGTGCTGCTGCAGTTGCCAGAAGTCCTACTGGATTCAATTCCATGGAGTTCTTATCCGAACAAGAGAAGGAAGCCTTGAACTACGAGAGAATGAAGAAATGGAACATTCCCAAGCGGTTGATTTCCGTGATTGCCTTGGGTTCCATGGCAGCCGCAGTCCAGGGTATGGACGAGTCGGTGATCAATGGTGCTACCTTGTTTTATCCCAATGCATTTAATGTGAACAACTTGGCACAACCTGATTTAATTGAAGGTTTGGTCAACGGATCTCCCTATCTCTGTTGTGCTGTATTCTCCTGTTGGACTTCGGAATTTTGGAATCGGCATTTGGGTAGAAGATGGACGATTTTCTGTGGGTGTTTGATTTCTGCTCTTGGATGTATCTGGTCCGGTTTTGTTAACAACTGGTGGCATTTATTCATTGCCCGGTTCTTTTTGGGAATTGGAGTGGGTATCAATTCTGCCACTGTGCCTGCTTACTCTGCTGAATGTATTCCCAGTCATATTAGAGGTTCTTTGGTGATGTTGTGGCAATTTTTCACTGCCGTGGGTATTATGTTCGGATACGTTGCCTCTTTGGCATTTTACTATGTTGGAGACCACGGTTTTGGCACTGGATTGAACTGGAGATTGATGTTAGGATCAGCCTGCATTCCTGCCTTTATTGTCATGATCCAAGTCCCCACAGTTCCAGAGTCTCCAAGATGGTTAATGGCAAAAGAAAGACATGGAGACGCATTCCATGCATTGTCTGAGATGCGTTCTTCACAGATTTCCGCCGCCAGAGACACGTTCTACCAGTATGTGTTGTTGCAGGAAGAAAACTCATATGACGTGTCTTTCTTCCGCAAGCTTTATGAATTATTTGCCGTGAGAAGAAACAGAAATGGTGCAGTTGGTGCCTGGATCGTCATGTTCATGCAACAGTTCTGCGGAATCAACGTCATTGCCTACTATTCTTCCTCTATCTTCGTTCAATCGGGTTTCTCAGAAATCACTGCCTTAATTGCTTCCTGGGGTTTCGGTATGCTTAATTTCACCTTCGCCATACCCGCATTTTTCACTATCGACAAGTTTGGAAGAAGATTCTTATTGTTGGTTACCTTCCCTCTTATGGCTATCTTCTTGTTAGTGGCCGGATTCGGTTTCTTGATCAATGAGGAAACCAACCCTCACGGAAGATTGGGTATGATTATCATTGGTATTTACTTATTTTCCTGTGTCTACTCCTCTGGTGAGGGTCCAGTTCCCTTCACTTATGCGGCCGAAGCTTTCCCATTGTACCTTAGAGATGTCGGTATGTCGTTCGCTACTGCCACCTGTTGGTTCTTCAACTTCATCTTGGCCTTTTCCTTCCCAAAAATGAGAGTTTCGTTCACTTCTACTGGTGCGTTTGGATGGTACGCAGGCTGGAACGTCATCGGATTCTTCTTGGTGTTGTGGTTCCTTCCTGAGACCAAGGGTCTTACCTTGGAAGAGTTGGATGAAGTCTTCGATGTTTCTACCATGGAGCACGCCAGATGGCAAACTAGAGAGCTCTGGCTCGACATCCAGAGAGTGGTTTTGAGAAGAGAAGTCACTCCTCAAGAACCATTGTACGGCAAGCACAGAATGGCCGTGACCAACCCCGAATGGAACAATAAGCCCGAAATTACTCACATTGAGTAAATCGTTTAATTCGTACTTGTCACCGTGTGATATTTTAATACATCTGCTAAAATTCATTCGTAATGTTAAAATCTCAATGGAGAAAGTATACTGCGTTTCGAGCCCTGACTGGGCTTAAAATAATTGGCAGATGTCTGCATGAGAATTCTTGGGAGTAGACTACACTAAGCCGTGTCTGCAGATCCTATTTCCCTGGTCATGACCGTCAAAGACGTCACTACTTACACGGGATGAGGGGCACAGTAATGTCCGACAATTAGGAGTGGTGTTTCTTCTCGAATTCTCTGTAAAATTGGCTTTAACGTTTCTGCTACTACCTGCTGTCAAAAAGTGGGCTGAATCGGTTTTGTCTGACAGGTTTTGGTCTGCTTGGAGTGACCACCCATTTAGAGCTGTTCCGTGCAGGCTAGACAGGTGTCTGCAGGTGTATTATTTGCGGTCATGCACTGTATGCGAGTGGAGACAGCTGCAGTTAGTCATGTAGACGGTGGCAATTGTCGGTGAAGTAGTAGAAATGATATAATGGTAATTCCATGAATCCGACGCCCGGTAGTTGCCATCCACAAAGGTATATTCGTCTTTCAGGTTTCCTTCGATGGGTGAAATTTGGCAATAAATTACTCGCTCTGTATTGACTTTTGTATTTACGAAGAATTGCAATACGAAAGAGTTGATTTGAAAAGACAGTTTTTGCTTTGAAATGACAAAATATAGTGCTTTTGCAGGAAATGGGGGATGGTTTCCGTACCGAAGCACCTTATGAGAGTATGTTGCATTTTTGAGCTCGCTTAGTAGTTCCATCAACTTTTACATAGATTTTAAGGTTTGCTACAATATTTGAAAAGAGTGGTTTCTTAGCTTGGAAGAAGATGGAGCTATAGTCTTTCCCATAGTGTACGCTTTATACACCATTCGGAGAGACAATTAGAGGTCTCAATGTTTACCAATCTGTAGGTTGAATTAAATGGGCTATAAAATCTTCCCACAGTAGACCATCATCAAGTCTCGTTAAATAGAATTCTCATTATGGCAGAACTCAACACAGTTCGATTCTCCTTTCTCTTTCCTGAATTTTTGGTGCGGTTTCATTCTCTAAATATCATGGATGTGATACATTCAAGGTGTAGCTTCATACACTAAATTCTACGAATGAGATAAATTCCATACTTTGTGAAAATCTAACCCTTTGCAATACCATAACCCACAGCATTTACATTGCATATACGTGCCAATTGTAGCCATAGTCCTGCTCGATGGAGTGAAAACTTCCTCATATCTCTATTTCATTCTATCTTACGCTATTTCTCTATTTTCACTTCCAATTGTAGCCAACGTTCCAATTTCTCTCCCATTTTTCCATTTCCACTTTCCCCTACCTTCACCCTTTTCTTCCCTCCCTAATCACCCATTTCCCAAACTCTACTTACCCTCCCATGTAAGCCCTAACCCGGTAGTCGTGCACGTGCCAATATCGCTCTATATAAGCTCTTCCATGAAAAATTTAACAGGTTGATACGAACGCTTCCTATTCACTGCACCATACTTTTTGTGTATGAATGGAGGGGAAAAGGAAGCCAGAACAATTCGAATAACGACCTCATACTAAGATTACTTTATTTGTAGTGATACTTGGATCTTGCGTTGTCGAAACAGCTGTCCGGAACACTTTGTTGTGGACTGAGTAGAGGAGGCATCTGGAGAAGATTTGATTGGAAGAATGTCATCCCTGTATGCAGTAGGAGATTGGTTACTTCTTTCGACGTCTTTGTACGATAAGGAAGGAGAAAGAAGGAAAAGGATAAGAAGAAGAAGTTCTACTAATGAGGTGGCATTTCCGGTCTAGAAGTCTCTTTATCGAGAAATATGCACAAGCTTGGACGAAAAGAATCGTAGATGTCGCTTCTTGTCAGATGATATTTGGTAGAAGACAGAATATGGACTGATTCTAGGAAAGGAGTAGCGATATTGCTACAGAGCTTACAATGTAAGTCAACCTAGTCATTTCTGTTGAAAAACAGCCCAAATACCGTAGACTCTCGTATATTATCATTGGTAAGGTTACGTCAAACATATGCTCATTGTTAGATCATAAGAATGATAATAATCAATCAGTTGATAATTCAAGTAATGAAATTAATCGAAGTCATCAATAAGACCCAGCTATTTATTCAATCCTACTTAAAAAATTCTGCCCATGTTGAAAGATTAGAAGATAATCAATATAAAAGATATTTTGCAGATGGATATGCTGATATTGTTGACTATGACAATATAAAAGATCCTTGTAAAAATAATGATAAAAACATTGATGCTATACAACCAACACAGATTCCCCCCTCCTGATTCTTAACTACACCAAACTCTCCAATTATCTTCAATTCTTGCTCAACCTACAATCCACCCTCATTATTCGGTTCGATCTGTATTATTCAATATATATCCACTATCTCAAAAAGTCTCTCAAGTACGACCCCAACTTGTTGGCCCCGTCCTCCAACGCGTCCTTCAACACATCCAAGTCCTGGTTGGCATTACCGGAGAATTTCGATGCAAATTCCCTGGCACTGGCTTCCAAGTCTCCCAAACTTCCAGAAGCTGCCCGGGCTGGGCGATTGGCACCCTCTTCCTCGCCGAAATACGACGAACTTGAGATGGACTGGGCTCCGTTGAACGCCTGTAATTTCTGTTTGGCCTCAGTCTTGGCTTCTTCATCGAATCTTGGGCCTCTTCCAAAGAACTCGTCAGAGGAAATTCCTTTCTGCGTTCCGAACTTGTTGGTGACCTCGCCGGTGTACTTGATTTCTTTGTATTTTTTGGCGTTGGGGTTGGTGACAATGTTGGCTCCTTCAGTCATGCCGAAACCCAATTTCTGGAACTGGACTGTGGTATCATGCACGGGTTTGTATTCCTCCTCTTCGGCCGCCTTGGCCAGTTTCTTGGGCAACGATGCTGCTGCCAACACAGGGGTAGGATCGACTTCTGCCGTGGGGGTGTAGCCCAACTTCTTGGCCTCTTCGGCCTCCTGTTTGGCCTTCTTTTCGATCTCGTCGAAGTCGATGGCGTCCTCGGTCTTGTTGATGCGTTTTGCGGCCAACCGCGACGTTCTGGGGCCGTTGCCCTTGCCAGACAAGATGGACTTCTTGGCCGCAGCAGTGGATCCAGCAGTGGTGGAACTCTTGAGTCTGGAGGTGGTTCGGGCAGCGACAGGCTTCTTCTTGATGCTCAAGTCGTCACTGGACGCGTTGGGAGTGATATTCTTCGACAGCAAGGGCGAAGGCGTGGAGTTGATGGGTTTTGTCCAATTGGAAAAGAAGTCGTCTCCTTCACCAACGCTAGCAGAGCCGTCCAGATTGGTTTCATCGGCGTCATCAAGCGTGACTTCGTCTGGATGTCTTTCCGCGTCCTTTTGCGCCTTTTCCTTCAACCGGTCCTTGTACTTTTTGGCCACTGGAGACGTGTATTTGGCGGTAGCATCCACTCCGTTTTTGTTGATGTATTGGGAGCCGCCATTCTTGACAAAGAAGTCTTTTGCCACCTGATTTCCGCCGAACTTGAAGTTACGTAGCTGGATCCGTTGCCACTGGTCAAGATTCGACGATTTGACAAAGGAAATGTGCACACCCAAGTTTCTGTGAACCGCAGAACACTCCAAACAGAGGAAGATCCCGAAGGGAATCGAGGTCCACGTGGGGTTTTTGTTGGGACAATCAAAACACACTTGGTTTGCGGGGTCTTTCTTCAATCTCTCGAAGACCCGGGCAGCCTCTTCTTTGGAGGCAAACACGTCGGACATGGTGGTATGTGTAGAAGCAATTTGTTGATACGTGGAAAAGTGAGTGGATCGGTCGTGTGCGGGCTGTGAAGAGGAAGGGGAGGAAAGGGAGGAAAGGGGGAGTTGGGGTGGTTGAAGGGGCGTGAAAATTGGATGGAGGTGTAGTTGGATTGGGAGAGTGGGTTGTGTGGATTTGGTGTGATTTGGATAGATTTTGGGGCCTCTGGGGCAACTCGGATCTTTCTCGCAAGAAACTAATCCTCGAGGTGAAAAATCGGTATAGAGGACGTTACGGGGCTGTTTTGAGGTATCTGAATCTTTGGGACGTGTCTTGGGAGTCATTTCTACGTATTACGCTTTGTTTGGAAGCATTTTGGACAGTTTTCGAATTTTTGGCCGATTTTCTGCTTACGAACAGTAACGAAGCTGATTTGGCTAGAAACGCTACTTTTCCCAGATCCATCACCAGAGTATGGACTTCACGCTTCCAGGAAACCTATTCGTGCTTCCACACCTCTATTTTCAATGCACTCTTCTCTTTCCGATATCGCATTTCATTCTGCTCCGTGCAAGACAAAGTTCCAAATCGACAAAACAAATCTGCAGAACTCACACAATCGTTCTCCGTAGACTCTATTCCAACATCCGAACCACCTACAATGCATTTCCCGCCAAAAACAGGCATTTCTCTCCAAAAGAGACACTTTCCCTTCCAATTTCTCTTCCCATCTTCTTCTACCCCATTCCTCCAGCTCGTCTATTACTCTCTGAGACTCAGTATGCTCGTGTATTTACATGATAGTGTACATGCGGCTCAGTGGAAGGGTCTGGATCCGCCTCTGGCAAACTCAAGCACCTTCCACCCGTCAGTAACCGTGTTGTCGAATTCTTCTGGAACTCTGGTCAAAACCATGGCATAAGTGCTCAATTGGATATGGTCCTCAGTTCCGGCAGCAACCTCGCCCGACTTGGCCTTTCTGTACAAGTGGATCTCCTGGGCTCTGCAGCTGACCACAATCACGGGAATATCGTTGGGTTGAAGACTTTTGCAGGTGACAATTTCCACTCCACGAATGTCCAAGATGCGACCATCGGAAAACAATCCCTGTTGCACAAACTGCTTGTTGTTGGCCTCCCACACATTGTAGGGGGCTTCACTCAACCACTCCTTCAACACCTTGGCGTCGTTTTTGATGTAGGCGTCCAATAATTCCGGGACAATGTAGTTGGTCAAGGTCTTGTGGAAATCAACGAGTCTGAACGAAGGGTCCATCAATTTGAGCTGTTTGACCACTTTGGCCTCCTCGGTTTCGGCGAAAAACCCAGTCACCTTCTCCACAACCGTTCTGATGAGGGCAATCAACCCGTTTTCCGAGTCTTCCCATTTTTCTCTCAAGTAGACAAACCCTTTTCCTGCGGGAGTCTTGTGCTTGAAGTCCTCCCATTTGTCGCCCATCGAGGGTCCAGATGCCTTGTGTTCCGTGGCCACAACCGCGGTTCCGGCGTCCTCGTTCTCCCGGACCGGTCTGAGCATATGGTTCTTCAATTTCTCCTCCACTTCTTTTCTTCTCAATTCTTCTCTCTGTTCTTTGGTCAAAAACCCACCATAAGCAGTAGAAGAGCCGTCGTCAATCACGTTTGACACGTCCTTGTATGCCTGAGTCTGTCTGACAGGCTCAAATGCTCTATCGGCGGCCTCGGCTCCCACTCTGACGGTGGTACGGACTCCCTTTCCCACTGGAGAATCCCACGCTTTAACAGCAGCACCTCCTACGGCACCTGCGGTCTTTTTCACCACTCTTCCGGCGGCACTGGTACCCTTTTGGGCTCTGTCGTAGGCCTCTTTGGCTCTCTTGAATGCCTCGGACTCGGCAACTCTTCCGGACTCGTCTTGCAATGCCTTGACGTTTTCCTTCAACTCGTTGGATTTCTTGACTTCGGCCTTGAAAGTGTCATAAAACACCTTCAAGGGTGACTGCTGCTGCTGATAAAGACCCACAGCAGCATGGAATGCCCGTACCTGGACATTTCTGGCGGTTTGGGCGGCTGTTAGATTGGAGATGGATGTTCTCAACATGGAGACTAGTGTGGTTGATAATGGGGCTGGAACAATGCAAAAAACAGGGAAATGACGGGCTCCGCGGGGACAGTGCAAAGAACGTGATATTGGTACCCCTGGCTATATACAGTGGTTGTGGCAGGACCAGAAGGGGTTGGGGGCAAACCTACGGTTTTGCCTGGAAAATTTTGCTTGGGGCAATATCGGTGCGCGCACGTCCCGATATCGATATATATCGGGCTACACACTGCCAACGACAACGACGTCTAATGGTCTAGTTACGGGGTCCCCAAGAGTGCCAGGCCTTAGCGGCCGAGGCCACGATAACAGTGCCCACAATTCCGAGTTGGATCGTGTTCAAAATGCGGGTTTGGCGTTGTTCTCTTTCCACCGCTTCAGAATAACGAATCTCATCCCGGAAAGAAATCATGGTGTACATGGGAATCCACTGGAAGAGGTTTCCGCTGAGCCGACCCAATAATCCGTCGATTTTCTTGCGGGCCAAGTACCATGGACTGGTGACTTTGGACGACATTTCGTGGAAATTATCCATGGCCAACTTGCAAATGGCATCTAAATCGGGCTTTCTGTGGCTGGAATAAGCAGAAAATGCCGCGGTGACGTCTCCACCGTTGGCATCAATGAGTTCCATCAATTCACGGACATCCTCGAATCCACAATTCATGCCCTGGCCATAAAATGGCACCATGGAATGGGCTGCATCCCCGAGAATAATGGCCCTGCCGTCGGGACTGTGATAGGGATAGGCACTGACTTGAAGGAGCGAGCCTCTGGGGTGATTTTCGTAGACAGAGGCCAAACGGGACTCACCAATTAATTCATATGCATCTGGAAAATTCTCCTTGAAGAACGAGAGCCATTGGGCAGTGGTGGTGATGGCCTCGATCACGTCCCATGGACTGAAGAACGTGCATGTGAACGAGCCGTCCTTGTTAGCGAGGGCAATGAGCATGTAGTTCTTGCGGGGCCAGATATGGAGATGGTTGGGACTGAGGAGGAAATTGGGGTTCTGGGAAGCGGAATTCACGTCTACAGCATCTACTGCATTTTCTGCGTCTTTTGAGCCCTCTGGTGACTCTCCTGGGGGGATATAGAGCTCCACATACTGCATGTCGATGTAATGTTGGGAGTAGTTCATACGCATGGAACGTTGCATCTGGGACCGGAATTGGGAGTGGGCGCCGTCACAGCCCACGATGTAGTCGAATTCGAAGGTTTTGGACGCGGCTGTTGTGGTTTCCACGAAGGTCATTGATGGAGATGCGGCCTCACCATTGCGATTGGGTTCGAACGCCACCAACTTGTGGTTGAACAACACTTTGATGTCGGTGGCTCTGATCTCATCGAGAAGACACTGGTTGAGAAATGCCCGGTCAATGGAGTTGATGGCCTCGCCAAACAACCCGTATAACTGCGATGTTTGGTTTCCACTAGCATCATGGATCATACGACCGTTCATGGGGATAACCTGCTCCAAAATGCGGTTGGCCATGGCCTCGTCAACGTACTTCATGGCCCTGATGCCTCTGGCACTCACAGCCAAGTTAATGGAGCGTAAGTTCCCGGTGGCGGTTTTGGAAGGATCATCACGGTACTCGAAAAGCGTGACAGAAAAGCCCTTGGAGGCAAAAGCTAGGGCGGCAAGACAGCCCACAAGGCCAGCCCCGACAATGCCGACGCCTTGTTGATGGTAGGAGTGGGTAGTTTCCAATTCCATGGAGAGGAAGAAAGTGGTGTGTTCTTGGAGGGAAATATGTGTGCACGTGATGCGGAGGAAATAGTGGAAAATGCCCTACAATAGCGGTGTTTAGTACAGGTTGCAGGCTTACAAATTGAATACGGCGTAGCAGGAAGGGGCAGAGGGGCTTGTTGGGTGGAATTTCCACGGTATTAACGACTGTTTTGTGCACCAAACGGCGGCCCTGAGGGTCCTGGTCACGTGCCCGTTTTGGCGATGCCCTTTTGGGGCACAGTCTTTGGTCACGTGAGTGGTGATGTCCCCACCAAACAACTTCCAGCAGTATGGAAGTACGGGTATAATGCTGTCATACGCCACCAAAACGGCCTGGATGGGGATAAGAGTCACGTGCAACTTGAAACGTAATCCGGCGCCTTTCCTGTGTGCTTTCATGTTTCCCAGCCCCGTTTGCCCGGTGCTCTTGATTCATGGCTTTAGCCTTCTGCTGACGTAAGCATCAATCGGGGCAGAAGTAGCCAATGGAGGTGTTCCGGCCGTTGCTACCAGGCTTTGGTTGTCAGGACGAGTCCCGTCCGTCAACATTATATTGCGGTTGAAATCTGCGGACGATTTGGCTCTGGATATATTTCTGCTTCAATCAATCGGTATAGTTGCGATAATGGATAGTATGAAAATATAGCAGTTTGGGCCCTAAATTCCACCCAATACTGTAGAAGTAGCCCTCGGTTCATAGCTTGAGAAGATTGCTGTCGTTCATTTCATACGCGGCTTCCATTGGTATTATTGCCGTCACTATTTCTATTTTTGGGAATAGTTTCCTATATTGAATTGTATCCAGTATCCTAGGTATGGGATCCATATTCGTGTCTTTAATGGCGTTCTCGGCGTAAATAAGGCAATCGTGAAAGATATTCGTAAGGGACTTCATGAAATCCATCAAAAAAGATTCATCAAAAAGGCTCTATAACAGAAAGGACCTCTATGTTGGAAAGACCTCATTCATATCCATCTTATAGATATATCAAGCAGACCTGAGATTGACCTCGACTAGCTCAATTTTTCCTGTGACTATATTTACCTCGCCCATTTAACTATTTTGCACCCACTTGCAACCCATGTTTCCTTGAAAACAAGCATTATCCTTGAAAATAGACCCTCTATCCAAGTCTAGGCAGTGGCCTTGGCTACCCGGGCACGCTTGTCTTCCACCTTGGCCTTCAATGCCGCCACCTGGGCTTCCAATTCGCGGTTCCGTTCGGAAAACTCCTTATTCGCCTTGATGGTGTTCTTTAAGTTCTCCTTCATGGTCAATTGCTCATATTTCATCTGGAGCTGGTCGCGGGTATCATTCAACTGGTCGTTACGGTTCTGGGCCTCATCGAGCTGCACACGGAATGCATCGCTCTGTTCCAATATCTCGGTGTGTGTGGTCTGGAGGTTGTCCAATTGGTGATTAATCTCGTTGATTTTGACCATCAAGTCGTCGTTGACCTCGCGCAAGTTACGCAACTCGTTATTGTTGTTGTTTAAGGAGTTTGCGTGGATCAAATGGTATTCATTCTCATATTTCACGATTTGAGGCTGTTGACGAAGAATCTGGTTCCATTCGAATTCCACCTCAAAAAATTCTTTGGAGTGGATAAATTCGTTCAAGGCATCGCCCTCAAGCTGGAGGATCTTGCTGGCGTTCTTCTCAAAAACCCACACAATCAACCGCAACATGAAATCAAACCCTTCCACCACCACGAAATCCAATACTTTCAAGAGCACCTGGGTGTTGTCGATCTTGTTGTCGAAGAAATTGAAGAACACAGACTTGTACAACTTGAGAAGGCTGATTCCCTGGGTACTCAAGTGGTGGAATGCCTCGGGAATCAAGTCTTCCAACGAACGGTTGATTTTGTAGAAGAACTCCTCTTTGATGAGATTCGTGAAGAGTTTGTTCAATTTAAGCAAGAGAAACAACGTTTCCGGGCTGTCCATGCCGGTGAGACTTTCCAAGAGTTTGGTGACGTGGATCACGAAGCTATTTGGAGGCAACTTGTCCTGGCCCTCGATGGGACCCATGGTTCCAGCTCCCTCGATATCGATCTGCTGGCTGACTCCCACCACTTCGTTGATGTAGAAATTGAAAGTCTTGAGGATATCCTTGAGATTGGCGTCAATATCGAGACGTTCAATGTAGCTCTCCTGGCTCTGGTTATTGGTGGACAGTCGGGCCTTTTTGACGAGATTCTGGTAGCTTTCCTTGTTGTTGAAGCGGTAGCGGATCTGGAGCACCTTGGCGTACACCAAGGCTCTCAAATCATCGGGAATTCCCTGGATTACCCGCTGCTCCAACTCTGCAGTTTTGGCCTTATCCACATACTGGCCGTAATTCTCCACTGCCAGCAGCCAAAACCGGTATATTTCATCATCCTGGTGACCTTCAACCACGGTGTCCAATTTGGCCTTGATTGCATCTCCACTTTGGGGGTTTAACGTGAAGAGATCAGACGATTCGTTCATTTGGGGAGACGAGTATGTCTCGTGCTGGCGGAAAATGGAAATGGTGGACACCAGGTCGGAGAAATCAAAGGAGTATCTGTTCTTGGTGTTGATCTCGTCCACAAGAGCGGCATTGCCACCCAATTTGGGGGTGTTTGGAGAAGAAGTGGATGACATGTTGTGGTCCGAGAATGCCTGGGGAGAAACAAAACAAGGACACCGCGGTAGTGGCACGATACGGGGAGAAAATAGGGAGGAAATAGGGAGGAAAAGGGAGAAAATGGGGAGAAAAAATGGCGTTAGGGAGAAAGGGAGGGAGAGAATGGGAGAGAATGGGAGGGAATAAGGGAAAAATATGGAGGGTATGGGAGGGAATGGTGAGAGAATTAGGAAGATAATAGGATTAGGGAGGGAATGGGGTTATAGGGGCTGGTTTCTGGAGAGTTGGGAGTGTTATTGTGGCTGGGGCAATGGTGGTGGTGTCCTTTTCTACCGAGAGGTGCTACCGCGATGGTGCTACTAAAATGCGTACCGCGCCTCCCGTAGCGAGGGAATATGTAAATGGGGCGGTAAATGTGGGAATTTCACCGCTATTTCATGGATCTAACTAAACTAACTAGCTTCTGCTGAGTGTAGCTTGATATTTCTGCCGTAGCTTGTCTCAGAAAGAAGTTCTGGGGGAAGCTTCCCCTTTACTTTCCCTGAATCCCACTTCCACCGCGAAATCTCGCTAGAAATAGGATCTACATAGTAGAAACAGAATGCCCTTAAAACTCTACGAAGATGCTAGAATCTCTAAAGACCGTAGATACAGTCCGAATTTTGCAAAGAAAGTCCTGCCTTTCAGTTCAGAACTTTATTTCGAACGTTTACTTCGGATTTCTAAAGTTCTAATTTTATACTGTCCATTTTATCCAATCTCTACAATGCAGTTCTTCTGTACAATGATTTTGTAAATACCATGCCTCCTGGCAATGGTCTATGCTATAATACTATTATGCTGTAGGTTGCAATTTCTTACAATTCTTCTTGATTTTCAAGTAATGCTAGTTGATTTTCCTTCTCTTCGAAGGAGACCGAGGTGAAGGCGAATGCGTCACCTCGTCGATACGCAAAACATCGCGAGTGGTGATGGGACTCTTTCTTCTGGCAACAAATACCTCGTTCAGTCGTCCTCGAGGAGAATCGTGATATCCACTGATTTTTCTGGTGGTAATTTGCAATTGCGAAACTCCATCGACACTCTGGTTAATTCCATCAGAATCGTCGTAAGATGCCGGTTCAAATGACCTATCAATTATGTCACTGATGTCTTCTGAAGAGGTGTCAGATTTATCTTCGTCCTGGTGTTTGATCTTGAACGGCTGGTCCCGGGGCCGTTTGGTTTCCTGTTTGGCAGATGAAAGCAACTGGTACTTGTCATCAAAGTCGTTACAGAAATCCCTAACACGGGGATCGGTCTGGTTCAACTCGTTGATATTGTCCACAAATTCGCTGATCAACTCTAGTTTTGTCAACGACAACTCCACATTTTTCTTGTCAAAAAGTTCGTTTAGCATGTCAATGATGTATCCCTGAAGCTTTCTTCCTGCCAATTTCCGGCCTATGGAATCGTTGATGAACTCTTCCAGTTTTTGGGCCTTGGGATCGAGTGTTCGAATTTCTTCTGAGTCTGGAGACACTTCCACTGGCGTAGAAGGTTTAATTTTGTTCTCTTCCTCTTTGCTCTCTTCTTCCCTGAGAGTTGATATACTTTTGTCTTCTCGCTGTGGAATTTCCTGGGATTCGGGTGCTGGAGTAGGGGTTTGAGAAGGATTAAATTCGATCACTTCAATGTCATCGTCATCGTCTTCTTGTGGATTCTGCTCGATTTTAATACCGTTGGCCTGTTGGGCTTTGTGCAACGTCAATAAAATGTTCTTGAGTCGATTTCTGGTTCCATTTCTTTCCTCGGTAATGAACATTGCCCTCATAGCATTCTTCAGGTATGCTCCTCTCCAAATCTTCTCACATTCGGTTATATTATTGAGCCATTTTCCAATGTTGTAGATAACGTGGATACCACAATCGTTGAAATTGTTCTGTTTGGGAACCCGTGCCGTTTGCACTCTGATTTCGTTCTTATGCACATCAATATCGTATTTGTCCTTGCAATAATCTATAATGAACTTCTTCAATGGCCAGCTAATGTTGTTATGTTTTTGACTGAGAGAATCGAGTACGAATATATCGACTTGTTTGGTATATTTCTTTGGTTCGACCTGTGGTTCTAACTGTTCCTGTGAATCCTCACCTTCAGTGCCAATGTTATCGTCTGAGATGTTGAATTTCTCGAATTTGTCCTGACTGTCTGGGACTTGTAATGCTTTCTGTAATGTTTGCTTGATGCGTTCGGATTCCTGCTCTTCTATCCGTTTGTTTTCCTCAAGCAACGGTAATCCCCGGATGATGCAGCAGTACCAGTGTGCATTTTCGTTGATGGGCATAATTATGTAGGGGTACTTCAGCAAATCGACCTTGTTGACCCAACGTTTGACGTTTCCGTAGTAGTCAACCTCGCCCTCGCCCTTTGTGAGCAATTTGGTGAAGAAGAACGAGTTGAATGCGTAGATTTCCTTGGGATCCACGATTTTCTTGATGTAGGCCGCTTTGTCGATCTCGTACTCAATGAAGAAATCGATCACGGAGTCATTAATCCACTCGTTGTTGAATAAAGTCTTGTAATCGGAGTGACTCACGGTAAACGTCTTATCTGACCGAAATTTGTGTTTCAAATCAGGACTGAAGGGTTCAGGCACTTCTCGAGGACGAGGAGTTAAACTGTCTTCATCGGCATCTCTGCCGATACTTATAGGTTTCAAGGAAGAACCTCTGGTCTGTGCTCGAGTGGTACGAGTATTTCCAATGCTATCGAACATTTTAGACGGCGAAACTCGCCTGATGCTGTCCAAGGGGTTAGAATGTTCTTCCTTCTTCTGCTTTCTGGACTCAAGGAACTTCTCCAATTGGTCCTTATCAAGCTTGAAATTGGGGTTGACGCCCCATTCCTTGTGGTCTTCGAAGTATTTGCGGAGCTCGTGGTCCCTTCCCTCGTGTTTGGCGTAGACGTACCCATCGTCCTTCAATCGTATCAACAAGGCGTAGTCACAGAAGTAGAACTGGGAGATCATTTCTCGAACGAGAGAGGTGTTTTGGAGAAGGGTATTCTTCAGGGTGAAGTAGATGGTGTCATTGTTGCTGATTTCGAGGTTTAGCGAGGCGTATCCGATGGATTTGTAGAGTTTCTGCTTGAAAAGAAGCGATCTGATGCCAAACTTGAATGGATCTGAGGGGTCTTCGATTTGTTGTGGCTGCTTGTGTGTTCCATTGGGCGAAGCTTGGCAGGATCTGGATTTATTGGAAGACACGGAAGGGGAATCAGGAGTAATTTGACGGGTTGAATCGGAAATTCGCTCGCTTCTGGAGGTTTCCCATGAAGATCTCTTGGGAACATGCGCTAGCTCCTCACGTAACTTCTGTGCTTTTGCTATGTTTGGGTCTGGAGTCTCGATCTTTTTGGTGAGTGTACTGATTGGTTTGGTCCCTCCACCTTGTTTGCGCTTGTTGATGCTAATGGAAGTGAACGGCTTGTCCTTTAGCCGTGTCCTTGGGGCACTCATTGTGGTGGGTATGGATTTTTTTTGTGCGATGAAGTGATAGAAGGAGAAACACGGTGAGGTGGCATTATGGGGAAGAGAAGGTCCAATGGGGTTGGAGGAGGTTGGAGATGTCTTGTGGGGGGCAGTGATGGTTTTTTGGTGGTTTTCTGTGAAATTTGGGCCTGTTTCCCGTTTTCTGGATGAGAATATCGCTCGGGATGATAATTGCGATAAGAATTTAGTAAAGGGGGGTCTGGAGGTGGAAAGTAAGTGGGATTGTTGATATATTTACTTTCTAGGGAGTTTCTGGTGCATTTCGTTGAATTTCAGTTGGTTTCTGGGAAGTTTTGGGTTGCAGTTCTGTAACCCATTTTCGTGCGCTAGAAATTGTAGAACTAGGCCAATTGGTCCCAAATTAAGTCTCTGACTTAATTAGCTGCTTAGTTCTCTGACTATATCCTTTTCAGCCCATTCCACTGCTCTAGTATCCCATATATTCTGTCTTGTGTCTTGTCCAATCGCAGACTTCCAAGAGCCCGAAACATCACGTAAAAATTACTAAAACTACTCCAACAAAAAACCCAACCTTAGCACCTCCACTCTTTCTCTCCAAATCCACCCTAACTTCCCCTAATCCCCCCTCTAAATCCCCCAATAACCCCCTTTCCTCTCCCTCTCTCTCCCTCTCTCCCTCTCTCTCCAGTCACGTGCCACATCACCGCACTGTTATATCGGTGGCGAACACCAACACCAATACACCATTCTACTCCTCCATCATGGTACGTATCAACTCCATTCCATCACGATTTCATCATGCATTACTAACTCCTTAGGGTCAAGGTCCTTCTGGAATGCCAGGAGGCGATCATTTGAATAAAAAGAAGGACGACAAGAAGAAAGAGAAACCCAAGTACGAGCCGCCAGTGGAATCGAAATTCGGCAAAAAGAGAAGAAAGGGCCCCGATACCGCGGTCAAATTACCCAATGTGTATCCAAACACCCGCTGCAAGTTGAAGTTGTTGAAATTGGAGAGAATTAAGGACCATTTGTTGTTGGAAGAGGAGTTTGTCACCAACCAGGAGAATTTCCAGCCCACCGAGGCGAAGCAAGTAGAAGAAAGAGAGAAGGTGGACGAATTGAGAGGATACCCCATGTCTATCGGGACTTTGGAGGAAATCATCGATGATGACCACGCCATTGTATCCAGCACTGCTGGTTCCGAGTACTACGTCAGTATCATGTCGTTTGTGGACAAGGGGTTGTTGGAGCCTGGTTGTTCAGTTCTTTTGCATCACAAGACCGTGTCCATCGTGGGTGTTCTACAGGATGAGGCCGACCCCATGGTATCGGTGATGAAGCTCGACAAGTCGCCCACCGAGTCCTATGCCGACATTGGAGGATTGGAGTCCCAGATCCAAGAAATCAAAGAAGCGGTGGAGTTGCCCTTGACGCATCCCGAGTTGTACGAAGAAATGGGCATCAAGCCACCCAAGGGTGTTATATTATACGGTGCTCCCGGCACTGGTAAGACGTTGTTGGCCAAGGCTGTGGCCAACCAAACCAGTGCGACATTCTTGAGAATCGTGGGGTCCGAGTTGATCCAGAAATACTTGGGAGACGGTCCCAGATTGTGCAGACAGATTTTCCAAATCGCAGCCGAACACGCTCCATCCATTGTGTTTATCGACGAGATCGATGCCATCGGTACCAAGAGATACGAGTCGTCCTCGGGCGGTGAGAGAGAAATCCAAAGAACCATGTTGGAACTCTTGAACCAATTGGATGGTTTCGACGACAGAGGAGACATCAAGGTGATTATGGCCACCAACAAGATTGAGTCTTTGGACCCGGCCCTTATCAGACCTGGAAGAATAGATCGGAAGATTTTGTTTGAGAACCCTGATGCCAACACCAAGAAAAAGATCTTGACCATCCACACATCTAAAATGAGCTTGGCTGACGACGTCAACTTGGACGAGTTGGTCACCTCCAAGGATGACTTGTCCGGTGCAGACATCAAGGCCTTGTGTACCGAAGCCGGTTTGTTGGCATTGAGAGAGAGAAGAATGCAAGTCAAGGCCGAGGATTTCAAGCAGGCCAAAGAGAGAGTGCTCAAGAATAAGGTGGAGGAGAACCTTGAGGGCTTGTACTTGTGATGAAACACATGGAGTAACTAGAAGTAGTTAGTAAACGAATCATTAGTACGATGTAGTAGTAGAGGGGCAGCATGGGATGTCTAGTCTTATCTGACAGCAAAATTATTTTAAACTCAATTAATCATTTTCATTCAACTAATCAGATACATTTTCAATCAACTGATTAACTAGTAATGAAAAATCAATTCTTACTAAAAAACAAAAATATTCTCGATGGAAAATGATACGATCGTTACAACAATCTCTGTCTAACCTTGTTGGATAGCTATTCTAGTAATTTCACTAATCTTACGATGCAAAAATATCGACAACTGCAGGATTCGAACCTGCGCGGGCGAAGCCCAAAAGATTTCTAATCTTTCTCCTTAACCACTCGGACAAGTTGCCTATGATGCAGGTTTTAGTGACTCTCAGTTTTCATGTGACTAAATGCCAAAATACTATCTAAACTATTAAGTGATATAGAAATAATCAAGGACAGAGTAACATTAACCGTATAAAGGAATCTCTCTGTAATCCCCATTGAATCCATAAATTGTCCCTTTCCTCGTTCCCTTCCAATATTCCTGCGCATGCTTTTCTGTCACAATAATTACACTCCCAAATGAGGCGGCATGAGGAGGGTTTCTACAGCAAGCGGTGTTTATCACGGCTCAATATTCCCATATATTTTCAGACCGTATTTTGACATTTTTTTAAGCTCCGAATAATGGTAGGGAAGCCACAAAATTCAAGCACCATTAAAATTGTGATTCTTGGGGTATCTTTCAAAATCCAATTGCATGAAACTCTTAAACTCCAGTGGAAACTATTGATTGCCTTGTGATGACGCAAGAGGCTTTACAGCCGTAATACACGAATATACGCACCCGAACGTGGGAATTTACGGCCACTGAATTTTATTTCTGCTATGGTGACGTCGTCAGAAATTAATCAAAACCATCAATTGCTCTCTGACTGACTTGCTGGCCACATTGTGGTTCCAGAAAGACGTCACCGAGACCAGAATAATTGGGAAAGCCCCGTCGTACTCCGCCATAAACTTTAAACCTACATCATGGGGTTGGATAGTCCAAATTAGTTCAAAAATATGGAAAATTTCACAAAACGGCCGTTTGTGCTACACCAGCAACACCCCTTTTCCCGGTGTGGAAGAAGAAAATGAGGTCGTCACGTAGAGAGTGCCCACACATTCGCGTGCAATAACTCCTTTCCCGATGCCTCAGCCTATTGATTTAGTTTTTGCAGGGTACAGTTGTTGCTCAATAATTGTCACTTCCATCAGGTCTCGACACAAAAGAAACAATCTGGTATCACAGCCTTCGGCACTTCCGTGTTAGGGAGACGGGGGGAGGGGGGAAATGAGCCCTGACTCGGATCGGACATTGACGGCGAAGCTCTCTCGCGGGATTTTGGCATTTTGGTATTTTGGCATTTTGCGAGGAATCGGCCCCTCTGGTTTATGTCACTTGAATTATTTCCAATAAGGGCAATAGCATTATTGTCAGGAACAAAATCCTGACGTTTTTTAGCAGCACTCAAAGGGCTTCCCCGCCACATTTCAATGACCGTTTCGCTTCCATGCCGGCATTGACGTGCCATGTGGCCACGAATATTTGAACGGTTGCTGCTCTGTAGCTGCAATCAGTAATTATACGGGAGTCTATAGTGTAAATATCTGCACACTCTCGAACCTCCATAATATTGCACATGAAGATATTCCTCCGGCCAGATATCCTAACTTGCAGGATAACAAACCCTGTCTGGACCTCTGGACTATTGTGGCAGTCAGCCTAGTTCTGGTCCCTGGTCGATGCAAGAATAGAGGATTTACGACTAGGTCCATAGGCCAGCCCTGGAACGTCATTTGTGGTGAATTTTCGGGTGGTGGCGAAGCTTGTGATGCTCGTGAGCCCATATCATCATCTCGTCTTGCGTTTTTTGCTGGCCGATCTGGACTCCGGATCGTCGTTTTCGCCATTTTGCCTCTCTTTCTTGTAGTGTTCAATATCTTCTGAAAAAAGGCCGTTAATGTCGTCATTATTGTCGTGGTCATCGGTTTCCTGCCCCACGAAGAGCTGGTCGATGTCGTGGTCAGATTCCGGCAGTGGCAACTGCGGTTTTCCCGGGACTGCCAACTTCATCCGCATCATTACCGTGTCCTTGAACGTCACTTGCTTGCGGCAAAGAGGGCACAAGCCGATCCCCCGACGTCCCCGAACCTGTCCCCGTGCGTGGGAGCTGGAAATACACTGCAGAATGCAGTCGAGACAGAACACATGGCCACAGGAAGTGACGGAAGCCATGGTCACGTCGTCGAAGCAGATTGGACACTGGAGGTCGGCCAAGCGTTTGGAGACATGGGCTCGTTCGGTATCTGGAGGGTTGTTTAAGAGACGCTGAGTCTGCTCCCGAAACTCGATGATCTCCACGTCATTTTCCTCTTCGTCTGAGGGTATGTTGATGACGTACTCGGGTTCCATGAAAATGGGCTAGAAGGTGATTCTGGAGGAAAGTTGCAATGGGGATGGTTTGAATAGCTCGGTAGGATGCTCTGGAGAGTGTTATTGATGCGATGGAGGGCGGTGGAGGGCAAATGGACGGCAAAATGTCGGGAAGGATGAGTAGATCAGGAGAGCCAATTGGGGCTCTAGGGGGGCGTTTTCGGTGGGGAAAATGGCGATCTAGGTACTTTGGGGCTGTAGGATCTCGAATCTGCCCTTGGATCGCACTAAACTGAAGTTCTGGGGGAGACTTGAAGGGCACTCAGAGGGACTAAAGCCAGTTTCCCTTAACCCAAATATCGATCATTGAGAGAATGTCGCGCCGGTTACGAGCCCGCGCCCACCCTCTTCGCCGTTTTTACCATCTACACTCTACAGTCCCAACCTATGGTTTGTATCTGGCTCAAACCGCGCGGTTTCGATACTTCACAGAGGCCTCCAAACTCCCCTTGCCTCGTCGGGCAAGTTTTCTACATGTTGTGGTTATGACCTGAACCGCATGCATAGGCCTGTGATGTCATGAGCCGCAAATTGGCCGGTTACACAAGGCCCTGGCTGGGGCCATGGTTCGAAATATGCACTATGACGAACTCAGAGTATTGCCTGAACTATGGGCGGATCATAAGCTCTATTTGTTGAAAATGTCAGGGGCAGAGTGTGGGAACAGAGGCGAGGCAAAATGAGAGAGTAAGTGAATCTTCAATTGAGTAGAGCTCATCGCGAATCACATGGGGCGGTTTCGGCCCATTTCGGGTGCCGCCGGTTGCTCACGTCAATCTAATCTGTCCTGGGTTGGCCCCTCTGTTTATCTGGGCCGTTGCTTTTGCCCCGTTTTCAATGAAACATGCAACCCTTAACCGTGCCCAGGTAACACAAACTTATGACGTAATGGGCCGCTGCGCGGCCACGTGAGCTGCATGCAAAGGTACCCTATGACGTAGTGCGCGTCAGCGGTGTTTCTACATGGGCAAGATCGCCCCGACAAGGCGGTCTGGAGGCGGGCACAGTGGGGTGACGGGGGCCGTTTGCGACGCTGATTGGTCCGGAACAGTTCTGCAGATATCGGCGCCTTGCACCGCATTCACAGGCCTTATCCGAACAACCGCCAGCTCAGCCGTGTCCCGATGGCCTCAGCTAATAAACCCTCATACATTCCCGTTTAGGGCTCAAACTGCTGCCCGGGCTCGCAATCTGTAGGCGTTGCGTTTCTTTTGGGCCTGCACCTCCGGACAATACGCGTCCGTGTGCAGGAGCCCATCTGGTGATAGCTAGCTGCAATTAATGCATTGATAACAGGTTTCTTTTGCCCCCTTCCCTGCGGTATATAAAGACCCACACACCCACCACTTTCCTTCCTCATCAAACACATTCATTCCAATACATCATGACCATCCAAAAGCAACCAGCTGTTTTCTACGTTAACGCCGCCTTATTCGACTGCGACGGCACCTTGGTCAACTCCACCGGAGCCATCTCCGAGTTCTGGAGAGACTTTGGCAAGACCAGACCTCACGTTAACCCAGAGGAGATCATCAGAACCTCCCACGGATGCAGAACCTTCGATGTGATCGCCAAATGGTCTCCTGAAGACGCCATCGTGGAACAAGTCACCGAATGGGAAGGTTCCATTCCTGACTCATTTGGCCAGTACGCCAAGCCCATTCCTGGAGCAGTTGAATTGGTCAAGTCCTTCGACAAGTACTCCAAGGAACACACCGAAAACGGCAAGCAAAGATGGGCCATTGTCACCTCTGGTACCTTGCCTTTGGCCACCAAGTGGTTGAAATTGTTGACCATTGAGAAGCCCGACTGCTTCATCACTGCCGAGAAGGTCACCAAGGGCAAGCCCCACCCCCAAGGATACCAATCTGCCAGAAACACCTTGGGCTACGAACACGCCTCCAAGAAGGTGGTGGTGTTTGAAGATGCCCCTGCTGGTATCACTGCTGGTAAAGGTGCGGGCGCCTTTATCGTCGGAATCTGCTCCACCTACGACCCAGAAAAGGTGAGAAAGTCGGGTGCGGACATTGTTGTCGACGACTTGTCGTCGTTCAAGATCGAGTCCTACAACCCTGAGACCGACGAGTTCAAGGTTGTGGTGGGAGACTACCACTATGCCAACGAGGAATTTTTGCAGGCCATTTAGGGAGTTTATAGACATGTACATTAGCTAGAGATAAGAGATATTATTGCATACGAGAAATGTAGAAGAAATGGTCAAAACGATTGTGGTCAAATTCTTCAAAACTTACTGGTTGAATAAATTTACTAGAAGGGCCAATTGCTCAATTGGGATCAGGGGCCATATTATTATAGGAATTATCTGGACAATCAACTCAAAAATTGGTACTACTAATGGACAATCAACAAATATTGGCATCATCTGAACATACAACTTAATAATGCTAATGGACTCATGCAACATACCTCTATGATTTTCTGATATCCACGAGAAAATACGAGATCTCCCTTGGTCTTGCAGATTTCGCAACCGTTGGCCACACCACTCCCGCCATCGCCCCACTTGCCGTTTTGTGGTCTCCCCTGGGTTCTGTGCCGGTATTATGCCTCCCAATTGGGACGGAGTTTCCGATATGTCCCTCTTTCTCAACTTCTCCTGTATTTAGCCACTTAGCCGGGATGCTTTGTGTCAGAACGTATATCTTCACCACAAAGCTAGATAACGGAATGGTTGGGAGTGTCCAATACTACGCCCAGTTTCAGGTCTGCCATGACCGTCCAGCGGTTGTGTTGATAGCCGTCTACACGGTGAAGACATGAGCAAACATGACATGTCCATAGAGGCTTGGGTGGAATTCGCGGTAATACAGTGTGGAAAAGGAAAATACCCCATTAGCCCAATTCCATTAGCCCAATTCCACCTTGGCCAGGACGATCTCCGATGTTCTGCCAGGAGGGCCCGTAATGGCAGGCAGTATGGCCACCCGGCTATAATTAACTGTAAGGAAAGGTAGCATATTATTAGAGTTATTGCGATTAAATAGACACCTTTGATGGTGTGTGTATTATATTAATAGAGACCATGTGTAGAGTCACATTAATAAAGCCAGTTCATAATACAGTCTATATTGGAGACGTTAAGTTACACTCACTATCAATCCATCTAGAATGACCTGATCGGCTTCAGCCTCTGCATCGCTTGCTAAACCAGGCTTATCCTTAGGCTTTACCCTCGTCCGCTTCTAGAAAAGGCGCATTAGTGTGGCCCTGCATTGGGTCCATTTCCATCCTAGGCAACTGGGCTGTGGCCATGGCACGTTGCGTTGGACAGCGCCATGTGATATGTCCAACTGAGCAAACCCTCGTACCTTATTCGCAGAAGCGACTACCACTTCTTGAGACATGCGGTATTTCTCAGGCAAGCATGTTACCCGTTAATCCCGGTGTAGACCAGGAATTGCGTGCATACCACAGGTCAACCTGTTATTTCAAGATACTTTGGGATTGGGGATATAGGATTCAGGATACATAATTTGTGGATTTTACCATTTGGGATTTTTTGGCCATTCTGGCCCCCAACATATTTTGCTACAATAATAGAGTGCTAGAGCTATTCCTGAAATTGTCTCCAGGTGCTGCTGCCAGACCATAGCAGATTCCTCTTCATGGCAGTATCTGCCATGAAACACATACCAGGAAGTGCATTCCTGGCGTGTTGGGTCTGCAGAGGTTCTAGTCTCCGTTCTATTTTCTGAATCACGCATGCCAAACGGATCTGTTTCAGAGCAGAATAGTTGAAGTAAATCGTAGAAGATATGCGGATCTGGGTGTGGTGTATTCTATGATTCCGGGCGAAGGCTAGCCCTTTGCAGAGTTCCAACGAGGTTCAAAGATCTGCTACATTATTCTGGGACGAATGAAATAATGAGCATTTTTTTGGGACTGTCAGAATAGAGAATGAGCGGATCGATGAAACAAAGAGGGTATAGAGTAGAAGATGGAGAGAATCCAATATCGAGGAAGATGGAACTTATCACAATTAAGAACGATGGTAATCGAATCTTCAATAGAAAAATAGAGTCGGTAGGAGAATACGCATAGATACATTAGAAAAATTGAAAACCAAGAGAAACTGATAGAAAACTGGCAATATTGTTTCCGATCCCTGATCCAATTGATTCTATCTCCATCCTCTACACCATCTCTTTCCATCTGCTTCACTCTATCCCATTCCTTCCTCTTGTAATCTGTTTTATCATGGCTGCGAATTGGGCCTTTCCCGTAAAACCTAGTTCTCTCTCACAACGATCCAAGCCCACGCCCACTTCTAGACCAGTTTTCACAGATTACAGAATAGACTCTGTTGATAAGAAGCATGCCTAATCGGTCGCTTTCTGCCCCTCCACGTCGATTCTGTGCCCCCACACTCTCGCAACCGTTTCTCAAACAGGAACAGGCCAATCTTTTCGAAGGAAAATTAGCTACACCATGAGAAAAATTCACCACAATCGCGGCAATTCCCTGTCTTCTTCCGAAACCACTTCTACCCGTGCTACAACTCGTATCTCTTCCCCATCTACTCTCCCCTTTAGGCGGCCTTCTCTCTCTATAAACTCCCCTACCCCCATCGTGCGCACGTGACCCGCGATGCCTTACAAAATTTTCGAATCCATCACTACCTCTTTCTATCCTCTCCATCATGAACGCCATACCCGCCTTTGAGGAGCTGTATCCCATCGTCACGCTCCCCAGGATCCCCGACCTCGACCTCCACGACAAAGTGGTCATTCCAAAAATCAACTCCATCGACTCCACCGTCATTGACATCGGGATTTCTAAGTCCATCATCTCCAGTTATATAATCAAGCCTTCCCCCAAGTTGATATGGTCCTACGCCTTGAGCCCCACCACGGTGATCGACTGTATGGACGTGGTTGAAGACACTCAAAATAACACCAAACTGTACGCCATAGGTGTCACTGATCGCAAGAAGCATAAGGTGATGGTGTTGCACAGTGGAGACAAGGTACAAGGCAGCGAAGACAGCCACAACAAGGTCAACTCCATCGAGCTCAAGGTAGCGCACAGGGTCCAGGCCATCAAATTCTTCAATAGCGGCCGCTTGATCTTAGTTCTCTACGAAAACGGCAACATTGAGTTGCTAACCTACGAAAACAACGACCTCGTCATCTCGCCCAAGTCCTATAGCCACATGCCCAATGGCGTTTCCAAAGAGACGTTGGTGTTCCATGAATTCGTCAGCGACATCGAAATCAGCAACTCCATCCAGGCAGGCGGAAACAAGGAGCTATTGCTCATGGTGTTCGAGTCCAAAAACAGCCTTCATTACGAGTTGATTTCCCTCAATTTCCAGACCAGCTTGTTTGAAATTAACTCCAAGGTCGTCCCCAAGGCTACGGGAAACTTGAAGTTCTGCTACAACTCCGGTAGCGTGTTCCAATTAAACACCGAAACCCACACCATCGAGTCTGTTTCCATCGTCAACTTCTCCATCATCAAAAGCATTAGCATCAAGTCGTTGCTTGAAAACCAAGACGGCTCCAATATCACATTATACTCCCCCAGTCCTGAGAGATTGGTGTTGTCCATCGAAAACAAGATCCACTTGATAAATTTCAAATTCGAGAGTTTATTAGACACTTTGGAAGTCGACTCTCCCTCCAGCAAGGTGTTGGTCAATCAGATCGTGTCTGTTAAGGGAAATACCTTGAGGTCGGCCAGATCTATGTTGTGCTACTTGAACTCGAAGACCAAGGAAAACAACGTAGACTTAAATGTGGTGAACATTAATGTTGGTTTGAATAAGTTGAGTGAATGCTTGGGAAGAAGTATCGAAAAAGGAGAGGCACAATCGTTCCAGGGCTTGGTGAATTTACTCGACGATGATATCGAGAGTCCCTTGACCGAATCTACCAAAGAGTTGAATGAAATATATGAGACTTTGGCTGAAATAGCGTCTTCTGGTGATTTCAACAAATGGGAGAGACTTTTGGTGCCATACTTGAAGGGAGAATCGTGGGTTTCGATCAAGGCCGGCTTGAAGAAAGTGAAGAACAACAAGGTGTTCAACTTCCAGGAATTCGACATCGAGAACGACAGAACCATCGACTGTACCTTTATTCAGAAGGTGTTAAGTCTCATTTTCTCGGTAGACGAGTCTGGCCAAGTGCAGTTCAAGTCCGAGGAATTTATTCCGGAATACACCTTGATCTACTTGTTGACCAACCCTATTTTCCCCAGCGAATATTCCAACGGCTTGTTGAAACTCTTGGATGAAACTAAACAAATTACTTGCTTGAGACAAGCAGTTATGACTTGTACCAACTTGACGGTGCTGGAATTGTTGGTTCAGTTCTTGAATCCCAAGTACCAGGAGGAGGATGTGGAACCTGTCGACAGCCAGATTTTCGAGGACCTCGTGAATAGAATCATTGGCGAGTTTTCCGTCAACAGCATTACCAATAGCTTCAAACAATTAATGGAGAACGAGGACAAGAATGGCGACAATGTTACCAACTTGGACTCGCTCTTGAACACATTGTTGAAGATCAAGCAAAACAACAACAGCTGGTACTTTATTGAATTAGTCATTGATGTTGGAGGCCTTTTTAACTGGTCTCTTAACACCATTGATTCACTTAGCACTCTTATTGAGAGCAAAGTGTCTGCCTTGACCGACAACAGCTACAACCTCACTTTGACCAACCAGGCGTTGTTGCTCAACACCCCAGCGGACGCCATCAAAAAACCATCCAAGAAGAAGAAGTCCAACGACATTATTAGCACCCACCATAATTCTAAGTTGGAGTCGATTTTGACCATCAACAACAACACTTCCAACTGGAAATTGTTGGACAACCCGGTGAATTCTAAGAATATTCCCAACTACTCCATCGAGAAGTTGGTTATTTAGGATATAGGAGAGGAGCTTCATAGAATTTAATCTTTCAACGACCTTTTGTAGTGACTTTATATGTCTGTGGTAACATGTTAAATAGCCCCCACAACCTGCACTCATCGATTCACAACCCGCACTATCTGAATATCAAATCCTGCACTTCATCTTCTACTATTAACATCATTAACATGACTACTCCAGCCATCTCTGCTTACAGACAAGCGTTGAGAGCCACCCGTCTTGCATTCCAGAAGGATTTGCCGGTGTTGAATGCCGCACGTGTCCAAATCAGGCAAGGATTTGATCAGCACAGAAACTTGCAGAACCAAGAACAGATTAATGAAGAAGTCAAGAAGTTGAACGAAGTGAGCGTATTTTTGGTGAAGAACATCGTCCAGGCTGAAAAGACTAAGGACGACAAGTATTTCTTGAAGTTTCATGACCGTACCGAGTTGGGAGACAACGAAAGCATCAAACAGGCCGGAAGAGTCAATATGGGGTCTTTGGCCGGGGCAAAGGCCAAGAAGCGCAGCTAAACATGTATATAGTATGGGAATAGATGGAAATTAATCGAGCAGTAGGGAGTGAGAGTGGTTAGAGCTGGAAATTGTTGGAATAGAAGTCAGTTTGAAGTCGGTTTTTAACTAAATGAGACCAGAAACGAGTCTTAATGTGGAGAAGTTGGAAAAGTTGGCTTAGATGAGACCCTCTAGGCTTAGGAGCACATAGGATCTGGGTTGCAATATCTGAGCTGAGACATTCAAGTGTTCTATTCTATAATGAATCTTTTGTCACAATTGTATAATATTGGAGAATATTCTAAAATTTCAGAAAATTCACAACAATAATTTCTGAAATTGCTACAATAAAAAGCATCATCCCCTTTCTATACCCCGACCTGCTTAATTTTGTCAATCACTGTTCCTAAAACTCACAATACCAGTTCCAACTCTAGTTTCCAATGGAAATTCTCCAATTTTTCAACTTCTGACAATCACTTCCCTTTCCTTAATTAATTACACAATTGGCCGCTACTCCCAAGAACATTCAGAACCAGAAACCCAAACCCTATACCCTTATCATTTCATCTACCCCCATCACACTTCCTTTCCCTATTTTGTTTTACCTAAATTCTGACTCATCTTCTCCAGTTCGATATTCCGCACATTTCATCTTTCAATATTCATTTGCAACTTCACATCATGAACTCCGATACCGTGGCAAAGCCAAAGATTATTATCAATATAAGGAAGAACGGCAATCAGAGCAATGACAAGAGCACCACAGAAAGAAATAACCAAGGAAATCCCGGTCCTCAGGGCAATACCAAACGCAATCATTCCAAACCCAAGAACAAGACCAACGAGACGAATCCGCAAAAACGAGAAGTGTTAATCAGCAAGGCACTTTCCAAACTCCTCAGGCATGATGCAGAGAAGGAGAAACTAGCGATTGATGCCAATGGATACGCCAAAATCGAGGATGTTCTCCAGAACAACCGCATCAAGACTCATCGCACAACTAGAGCCGAACTAGAACAGCTAGTGGCAAACAACAACAAGCAACGGTTCACTATTCAGGGAGATTTCATCTGTGCCAACCAGGGCCACACCATCAAGAGTGTGGATGACTCGAATTTGACGGCATTGACCCCAGAAACCGCTCCAGCAGAGGTGTTCCATGGCACCTATTATGCCACTTTGCCGCTCATTTACAACAGTGGAGGATTGAGCAAAATGAAGCGGAATCACATTCACTTCACCAGCAATTCCAGCAAGCTCTCTAATATTTCTGGAATCCGCTACAATGCCCAATGCCTCATTTTTGTTGATGCAGTCAAGGCCATGGAAGACGGACTCAAATTCTACAAGAGTTTGAACGACGTGGTATTGACAGCAGGAAACTCTGAAGGTAAGTTGGGTCCGGAGTACTTTCTCCGGGTGGTAGACCGCAAAACTGGAGAGATAGTTGATGTGAAGAAGTACATAAGTTCAGGAACATGGCCAAAGGAACTGAAAGTGGGCATATAACGGAGATAAGCTGGATATTCCACATAGGAATTTCACTTTCGCCCTGGATTCGAGATGGTTGGACTAAACTGGGCATCATGTGCAAAGCAAACAGCAGCGATGCATGTGGAACTGATTGACCGGGCGGGAGTGATTCAGCGACGCTGCATCGTAGGCATCGTTTCCAATGCTGAAACGGTTCATTGAATGGTGAAAGGGGAGGTCAGACAATAAAATGAAGAGAATTTATGAAGCGAGTCCAAAATCAGTGATAATATAATCAGTGATTTCACTAGAGTCAATGATAGCAATAGAGTCAATGATATCAATAAAATCAGTGATTTCACTAGAGTCAATGATATCAATATAGAGTGATTTCACTAGAGATAAAATCAGTGATATTAATAATATCAGAGATATCAATAAAATGATTATCAATAAAATCGAGATGATGTATCGATAATCTTTATTCTGCAAAATCATAATCATAATTGTGAATACATTACATTGCGTTGACATTCCACTTCACATTCACTCTGTCGGGATGCCAATAATTCTTTGAATTGGCCCCGTTGAAGCTGAATCACTGTGCAACACACCAGACCCCCGAGGGCCACCGCCTCAGACCCCGTGACAATGCTACTGCAGCTTAATCCTGAGCCCAATATCCGAAGAGTCTAACGGTTATAGTCTATAGTGTAATTACCGAGTTAGTATGCTCGATAAAACAGAAGACGAGATATGAGATATGAGGTGGAGGTAAAAACACACAGACGGGAGTATATGCAGACGACAGAAGAAGTGGATCTTACCAGGAAGCGGTCCGAGGTATCGGCCGGCCAAGCTTCTCTGACAGAATACGAGAAGATTTGTAAGCGGGTAGGTAAATCCGTATGTGGCCAAGTTACGAGACATCGATGGATTGTGTTCCATGCGTATTCCATTGCATGGAGGGGTCCATAGGGATTCTACAGGGAAATAGAGATTCTACAGAGAAATAGAGATTCTACAGAGAAATAGGGATTCTACAGAGATATAGAGATTCTACAGAGAAATAGGGATTCTACAGAGAAATAGAGATTCAATAGGGTTCCTTGCAAAGATGCCGGACATGATGGTCATCCGAATCATGCAACAGTGACTATTCCACCGTTGTGTCCGAACATTGGATTGAGAACAATGTGGTCGCACCGTTGGGTTCTGAAATGAGCGCAAGTCAGGAAAAGAGGAGAGAGAAAGAGACGGGAGAATAGCGATAGAAGAGATGGAGATGGGAGAAACGTCCGATAGTAGAGATGGCCATATATGGGCCACATATATGGCTATAGTTGAAAAAATAGCGTCGTTGTTGAATAGGCCATATGTAGAGAACAATTAATCTGCATGATATGCGAGCACCATAGTCTGCATGATGGTGTCCCAACAAACAAAACAGAAACGGCGGCACAACAAGGCCCAAAACCACCAACTAAAATTCTATGGCCCCAAACTAGAAACCTTCGCACCTATCTCCAATTTCGCACCTGATACAATGGATAAATTCTATACACCAAACTAAAACCACAAATATCTCTACCACCAAACTCCACAACTCCACAACTCCACAACTCCACAACTCCACAACTCCATAACTCTATACAAGCTCAATCTAGATTGAACCCTACATTTTGTTTTTCTCTTTCCCCATCCATCCCTTCTCCTTCCTAACCCGGCCAGTTGCGGGTGTCGCCACAAACCTAAGCCTGGCGGCCCTTCCGCGGCATTCCCAGGACCATCGCCCCCAACCCGATAAGCCCGCCAGTCGTCCACATCATCGCTGCCTTATTGGGACAAGCTGGAGGAAATACGACACGGGAATAGCGCGAATTCACGGTCCAGGCCCAGAAACCAAAAGAGCCCCATGAGAAACGATGCGAATTCACCAGAATCCATCACGATTTCCACCAGCAACGGGTAGAAACCCGTAGAAACCAACCGATTCCACCACTAGAAACACAGTAATCCACCTCCACCACCCCTTCCTCCTCCCCCCAACCTCCCTCTCTCCCTAACGCCTCTGGGTCCAGACACCGCCTGCCCCGAGCCCTGCAAGGTCTGGATCGCGGTGCGGGCAGGGAATTTCCCGCTACAGCAACTCTACCGCCTCCGCACCCAACCGTTCTAGAACCCTTACTCCATTGGGCGGCGTCCCAGGTGGGCGGCCTCCACAACCTATATATGGGTGGCTCCATCCCTGGGCAACCCCAGGGATGTCTGGCGTTCTCCATGACCTACCAAGTCGAGAGTGTGTCGTTGCCCAGCCGGCGTTCTAGCTACAGCGACAATCAAATCTGCCAATGGTACTGCTGCGCATGCGGCCAGAGCTACGGCGCCATCATCTACCGCGATCTGCTGGGGCACCCGCACGAAGCGGGGGCTACGGCGGCGCCTCCCCCGCTGTCGCCGCATTCACTCCATCACCATCTTCTCCAGTCGTTGAAGCACTATAGCCAGGTGATCTATGGCCACGATGCGAATTACTCTAGCGAGGGAAATTCCGGTGCGGGAAACTTTGGTGGAAAGTATTCTAACGAGGGATATCATGCTAGCGGTGGAAATAACGGGGGAAACTATGCGAACCATTCTGGCGAGGGAAATTATTCTAGCGAGGGAAATTATTCTAGCGAGGGAAATTATTCTAGCGAGGGAAATTATTCTAGTGAGGGAAACTATACTACGGACCCGGTGCGAGGAGAGACTGGAGTTAACGAGATGACAGGACCGCTGGAACGCATCTGTTTGAGGGTTCCCACCCGCTTCACCTGCCACCGCTGCGACCACATGATGTGTCCTTACTGTCCCAAGGTACGAGTGAAAGACCTCGCCCATAGTTGAGAATGATTGAAAAATGAAAATTGGAGTGAGAAATGGCATTATTTCGTTAAGAGCCCATCATGAGAGTCAGAACAGAGTGAACGTTATGGATAGCTGTTCTGGGAATTCAGAGCCCACGTCCATGATTATTCTGTATCATGATTAATGCCTTGAGAATTCAGAGGTGATCACTTCCTGCAGGTCAATGATTATAACGATTACCGAGTCGACGCCATAATTCATCAATTTTAACGGACCGTTCAGATTATATTGTGAGTGTTCCTACCACCGCGAGAATAGAATTATATCCAATTACTACCGTGAGAAACCATTCAATTCGCCGAGTCCATCATCGAGAACCATGAATCTCTCGTTACAGTTTTCCATTCATTCTCCAATTATTCAATATCCCATTGCTGGCAGCAGGCTGCCAACCTGCTGGCCACAGACATTACCTTCATAGGCCGTCCCGGCCGCCCGAGTATTACTATTCCTTTTTGCTATTATTACTAGTATGCCCATCAGGGTCAGATCAATCTCACGCGATAGACCGCCATGCAGATGCATTCACGACATTTCCAGACCATTCCTCAGACCATTCCTCAGACCATTCCACCTGAAAAAACTCTTAATCTTCACCATTCCACTCATCCCCCACATTCACCACACTAATCCCAGCATTCCTCTCATCACAGCTACATCATCTGGCCATAGTTGCCTAGACGGTACGTGAAAAATATTGCGTTAGTTCCATAATATTTTATGTTGGCGGAACTCCTGTCGGTATTTCCACTACTTACTATGCCGAAATAGGAAGTCGTGGGCTACCTGGAGACACGATAGTTAAGGCTCCGTCGTCTATTAAATATAGACGGGTTGAAAATATAGCCAATGGATGGAATGGAGGTTGCTGTGTTTTTAAACACAGCTAGCCTTTCTGATGCTTTTGGTTAAAAGGTTTTTGGACGATTCCCTAACCGGACATTATAACGAGGAGAGATCGACTATAAGTAGAGATCTCCAGGTCGTCTATTTTCCCCTCTGCTCCAAGGGAATCAAAGTAGAGAAGTACTAGCTTAGTTAGTCTTTACATACTTATGGTAATCGGATTCAATCAAATATCTATCAGAGAACTCCGACCCTAGTACCTGGAACACGTGATATCTGTATGTAAGTTTTCGGAGACGGCCACTAAGAGAACTATGATAACTATATGGTGCCATATCGCCTGCCCATCTCCTATACCTCCATACCGCAACGTATCCACTCGCTCACTCTCCTTCTATCCATCTTTCCTCACCCCGTTTATGCTTGTCTCGCTTCTGGCCTAATTCCCTTCTCTCTCTCTTCTCATCTCGCAGATGCACCCTTCTTTCCCCAGAGTATTGCAGTATGGCTTATGTCACCTCCCCGGCACCTGCATTGCCATTTCTTTCCTCCAAGCCATCACCACAATACAAGGGTAACGCCTGGGGAAATTCGCCACAACTGCATATCATACGGGGCAATCACAGTAGAAAGAGACAGTATGGATTAATCACAGTATGATGTGGTTGCGCATAGAAGTGTGCAATATGTGGGTTCTGTTCTCACAGTGCAGATCTTCTCTCGCGTCGTATTTTTGGTCTGCATGGCTAGATGCATCATAAACCCTTCATGCACCGTATGTAATTCAACGTCTTGTACTCGGGGGCCTCCGTAATCCATGACTAGAGCGCCCCCACTTGCGTAAGTGGTAAAAATCAACGTCTTTCCTGGGCAACGGTGGTGGAAAAAAGAAGCGACCTCGGTGAGGGTCGAACTCACGATCTTAAGATTAACAGTCTTACGCCTTAGCCAACTTGGCCACGAAGTCTCTTATTGTAGTGTAAATGGAGTGAATCCCTAACTATGGTGAGTGGGAATGAATCTCGGGTATTTACATCAGACGGGATATCTAGGCAAAAATGGAAGGAGTGCTTTGGCAAATTACATCAAAAGCGAGTATATAGGTAATTTACAGAAGGAACATCTTGACTATTTACACCAGAGGGAGCATCTGGGTAATTTTCAAATTTTCACCAGAGGAGCTTATGGCTGTTCACACTGAGGGAGAATCTATTTACACCAAAGGGAGTATTCCGGCAAATTGCACCAGAAGGGATTAACTAGACATTTTGCTTCAAAGGTATCTAGGCTATTTGCTTCAACCTGGGCTATTTACATCAAAATGGAGTACATGGGATTTAATTCAAAAGGGAGTATCTAGGCAAGTTATATCAAAAGGGAGTATCTAGAAATCAGAAGGGGGTTTCTAGCCAAACGTACCACCAAGGAGTATGTCTATCATTTTTGCCATCAAAAGGAAGTATCGAAACTATTCACATCAGAGTATCTACGTTATTGCTTCAAAATGGAGCTTCCACGCATTTTGCACCAAAAGCAAGTTTACAGCCTATTTGTGCCAACTATGTAGCAGCTACGGAGATATGGTGCACTATTGTTTGAAAGCAGTGTCAGTTGCATTCCTTCTCTACCCAGTAGTTTATTCTTCTCTCCCGCACAGCCCACTATATCCTCTCATCCCTGCTCATTCCACTGTGCCACCACGGAAATATCGGCCGGTCCACGTTCACACTGCTGGCCCTTCCTGGCCACAACTGCCCGTTTTCGGCCCCCTTGTTTCAGGAACCAGTCGCATGCCTACATGCGACCACCTGGTGGAGTTCTCGCTTGTGGCTCCACAGAAATGATCCGATCCCAAGATTTAAACCTGCACCGACGTGCCCAGCGACGATCCAAAACCCCAGCCAGAACCCAAGCAGAACCTAGTCAGAATCTGGGCCTCGGATGGCAAAAGCTAAATTTGAAGTGTCGCAGTGAGAGAATGTGGTCGTTAATAAATTCACCAGAGAAAGCCTCGATGCAGGAAACAAGGCCCAGATGCCTGGAACTAGCCCGGTGGTGGCGTGGCCACCACGCAGCCGTGAGAACCCGTCAACACTAGCGTGTTCCTCCCGGTTTGTCCTGTCCTTCTGGCCTTATCTGGTGATCCGTCACGTGACCGTGGGTTAGGCGATATCCAGATATGGTGCTTACCACAACTACAATAAAAGGAACTAGTGTATTTACCATGTCGGACGCCAAGGACCCCGAAATTGACGTCGAAGTCGAAGAAAATGCCAGCGATGGCGAGTTGTCCAAAGAGCAGAGAATCGAGGCCGCCAGAAAGAAGTTCGAGGAGTTGAAGAAGAAGAAGAACAAGAAGAAGAAGTCCAAGAAGAAGGCCACCGATGACGAGGAGGGAGACGAGCCAGAAAGCAAAGATGCCACTCCTGCAGTGGAGGAAACGAAGGAAGAGTCGGAAACCGCAGAAGAAGTGCCTGAATTCGAGCCATTGAAGGCCTCTGAACAAGTGACCGAGGTGAAAGAAGAAGTCAAGGAAGTGTCCAAGGAAACCGTTTCTGAAGTGGAAAAAGAGGAACCAGAGACCATTACTGAAAAGCCAACCGAATCGACTCAAAAATCTGACGATTCTGACCTTGTGGCGCAGATACAATCGCTCAAAGCTACTATCGAACAACAGGACAAGACCATCAAGAAGTTGAGAGACGAAAACACCGACTTGAAACTCTCCAGAATGGACCTCAACGACACAATCTCCGAGTTGAAGCTGCAAGTAGCGCAATTCCAGGCCGGAAAGGGCTCTTCCTTGCCAGGATCGTTCACTGTTCCTCCAGAACAGCACAAAATGGCCTCTAGAGCCAAACCAATCTACACCAGCAACGACTTTGCCTCGGAATCCCAGCAGAACGTCTCCGACAAGCAAGTTGGCGATTTCAGAGAAAGACTATTGGCATGGAAGGGATGGCAAGTGGACATGTCCCAATGGAGTGCCGTGGGGTTCGGGCCCAAGTTGGCGATCTAGTATATGTAAATTAAATGACTATGAAGAGGCGATGAGAATTAGAAGGACCTGGATTGTAGTTTGACAGCAGGAATCTGAAATTTCCACCGTTCTATGCAAATTGAGCTCTATCAGCCAAATGGAGCCTCTTACTCCAATGGCAGTACTGACTTTTACGAAAAATGCGTTGCATCTACTTCTTGTTCAACGACTTTCTGTTCAACCATTGAGACTTCGTATCAAGGATCCTCGATTCCGCTTTGGGGACGATCTTCTTATGCACATTGAAGGACTGCACCTGAATATTGATGGGCCCCTTCTTGAGGACTCCGGTTCTAGATTCCTTGAGTTTACGCAACTTCTCTTCTTTCAACTTCTGACGCATCATTTTTTTACTCATCTCATCCAATTCCTCTGCCTTCAAGTGTTTTCCCTTGGGTTCGTTGTTTTCCAAGCTCTGGAGGAGTTCTTCGGGGAGAAATTCCGGCAATTCGTCCTCTTTTTTGGCCAAAGCTTCTTCTTTTTCTCTTTCTCTCTTAGCTTGCTGTTGTTGAGTGAACTTCAAGTCTCGCTGTCTTCTTGACTCCCTCTCCTCTTCCTTCTTTGATTGTTGTGCTTGACGCTGCTGATTTTGCTTTTGGATTATGGCTTTCTTTGAAGCCGATGTGGACTCTTCTTCAGGGGCTTCATCGTCAGAATCAGACTCGGACTCAGGTTGGTTTAAATCGTCTTCCTTACCACTTATTTCTTCGGCAGTGTGATATTCGATTTCGCTCACATCAGCATCGGTGAACTTCTTCTTTACTGGTTTCTTGGTGTCCAAATTGCTTCTGGTAACGGCCATTTTGGGATGAATATGTAGTGCAATGTTGTAGTTGTATGGCTCATCTCATATTTTTCAAAAGATGGTACGCGCACGTCCGGGTGATATGCTAGGTGAAGTTGACTGTAACGACAATGAAGTAAAATTGTAGCTAGGATTGGAATGGCAAAGTGGAATTTTTCTTCTGCATATTAAACTATCCAATTATCATTGAGTTTACTCCAAACTGTTGCCATCTTTGCTTGTTCAAATTATTTCTTATCTCTTTAACATAGCCGTAATGTATCAAAAGATCCAATGTCCTCTTGTTTATTTCGATACTATCAATAACGAGCCGATCGAGCTTGAACCAAAAGTTCTCCTCTCGTTTGGCGATATTGGAAGGAAATGCTTCGAAAAGGTCAATCAAACCAATTCCGTCTATTTTTGAAAAACTCAAGTCTAATACCTTGAGTGCGCATCTTGTATAACCAAACCGCTTTATATCCTTTGCAAATTGCTTCATCGACTGGTTATCCAATTCCAAATCATTCAAAAAGAGCTCTTCTAATTTTGGGACAAGACTGAGAATTTCATACAATGATAAAAGGGCCCGATTAGACTCTCGGTTGTAGAAAACATCAGTTTTGAATTTGAGATAGTTCGATCCACCAATATGTAATGATTTTAGAGAATTGGATCCATTGGCAATTTTTAATAGTTTCAAGAATCCCTTGGGAGTTAATGACGACCCATTTATGTCGAGATATGCGAGTTGATGCAACTGATTCAAATCACTATTCAAAAATTGGTTCAAGCTGTTGGAGACATTGCTCCTCTCTCGAAAGATGAGCTTCTCTAGATGAAATTTCGGATTATAATTTTTCAAAAGCTGCAAAAACTCCAACATTGTGAAGTTCATATTATTCTCAAAAGTCAAGGATGTAATCCTTGGCGAATTTAAGAAAAACTCACCAAGATATGGCAATCTGTTGTTAAAGTCAAACGAGACTAAAGCAAGCTCTGACAAATTTGAAAATAATCTGTTCAACAAAATAGGATATGGATTGTAGGTATCAAAGTGTGGAAGATGCCCTAATGATTCTTTCGATAATTTAGGATGATTTATCAACGTCAATGACTGAAGGGAACTGTAATCACTAATTATTCCCTCATCCAGCAACTTTTTGAATCGAATGTCATTGATATTGATCAAATCATTGGCTTTTCTGCTCATCTCAGGGTATAATATCACAATTGTCAACGTTTCGAGCTTTTTGAACAACTGGAAAACAAGATTCTCATATCTCATTGTAGAATTTATACCCAACTTTAAGCATTCAACTGATTTAAGATTATTGAACTTCCAACTGAACTTTATTAATCTTGAAAGTAATAATTGCCAACTGAAGTTGGGATCAAAAATCTCTAATGATTTGAGTGAGAAGCACGGTTCATTGATAATTGTTTGTAGTACTTTATTCAAATGATTGGCATTAAGAGTCGACTTGAGGCGGAAGGACTTGAGAATACCCAGATGTGTCATTCGAAGGACCTTTTTGAGTAACTGTACACCTTGGTAGAATTCGTCCAGTGTTACTTGATGCTTGAAATTGACTCTGTGGACGTATAACGATGGAAGACTGATCAACAGATGATACCACTTCTTGCATACCAAGTGACATGATAGGAGATTCTTGAATGATAAGCTTCGAAATATTAATTCTATTATTTCTGGAGGTAATAAATCGAAAGGATCCGCAGACCTTTTGAGCTTCTTGAACTCTCCAGAAGAGGTCTTGGAACGTTTTAGTGGAACAAGTTTGAAATCCGAATATTGATGAAATGATGATTGAGAGGCCTTGCTAGACAGTTGATTACTCCCAGAATCATACGTAGAGCCTGTGGATGAGAAGGACGAAATTGACCTGCTATACGCGTCTTGAAAGCTTAACTTGCCAGATTCACTGGAATGGGAATTAGCCTTGTTCTTCACTTTAACAGCAGAGCCTGCTCTGCTAATTGTTGGGTTAACTGCGTGCAATCTCACCGAACTGCTTCCGGATATTCTAGATTGGGCCTCATTCTGTTGTTTTTCCAATAGCGTTGACCTCAATTGATGGCAACGTTCTTTTAAAGAGGTGAATAGTTTAGCAGGAATCTTGATGCCATGGTCTTTCACGGCCTGTTCAATGGCCAGGATTCCTTTCTTGTACCACTTGTATGCGTCTTTGTTTCGATCCATATGTGAAAGCAACTTTCCTGCCCTGAGGTAGCCTTTGCAACCAATTGGCTCTATCTTGATCAATTGGAATGCATCCTTAAGTGCCTTGTCAAGCTGGCCCAATTTCTCGTATGTGGCAGCACGCAGATCTAGCACACCTCCCAATTTAGGATGTACTATTGGTCCAATCACTGGATCTGGTCGAAGTTGATAAACCACGCTTCTGATCTCCTTGATGGTATCAGATGGGGCAGAAGTGTAGTGTTTGACGAGATCATTGTACAATTTGAGAGATTTTTCGTAGTCTTGCGACTTAAAATAAAGGAGGGCTAGCTCGAGCTTATCTCCAGCTAGCAGTTCACCCCACTTGTCGTCCATTGGGTAGGCAATGGAGTTGGAGAAGTAAAATGATCCATTTAGACGTGTTTGGTCACATGATATATAATCACGTGACATAATTACCCCTGCTTATATGCATGATTTAGCAGTCGTAAGAGAACTACCAAGTGTCCCTAAGAACTTCACAGATATACAGACGGTATTTGCGCATTGTGGCCACAGCAAGTTTCCCATTACCCACTACTCTGCGCGGGCCTTTTTAGCTCCCAATTTGCATCCTTTCTTATTGATATCCGCATCTTCCGTAACTCACATCATGGTCTACAAAGTACTCCAATTGGTGTTTCTTACCACCATCATGGCAGTAGCAGCCTTCGTCGGGGGCTTCATACCGCTCAAACTTAGCCTTGATTCCTCAAAACTTCACTACATGTCGTTTTTCAGCATGGGTATTCTCGTTAGCACCTCATTGGTATTAATTATTCCAGAAGGAGTTCTGACCCTATACTCCTCCCTTACGGGACCGAACTTGGATTCAGCGCCTCGGTGGCTAGGAATTTCCTTGATTAGTGGGTTTGTTCTTATGTATCTTGTTGACGGGTTGCCAGTGGTGTTGAAATCGTTCAATTTGGACGTGAAATTTGACTATTCCGTCAATTCTGCCAATGTCACGGTTTTGGACGTCCTCAAATCAATTTTGGACTCTTCTCTTACATTAGGGTTGTTATTACACGCGTTTGTTGACGGTATCTCACTTGGTTCCTCGTTTTTCTCGGATGATATTTCATTCCAACTCGTCTTCTTCATCGCAATTATCATCCACAAATTACCCACATCGTTCAGTTTCACATCCATTTTGCTCCGTCAAGGCTTCAACACTACCATTATTATCGTTCATTTGGTGTTATTTTCACTCTGTACCCCCATTGCTGCTATCATTACCTATTTTATTGTTTCGGCCATCAAATCTGAAGACAGATTCATAATAGGAGTTCTCTTCTTGTTTTCAGCAGGAACTTTCCTTTTCGTGGTCAACCACGTATTTACAGAAGTCTCAATCGGACGCAAGCCAGAAGAATATTCCCAAACTGCAATTTCAGACAATGAAGAACCTGTTTCTCATCACCATTCCAATATGACAGGAGGAGAACTCCTTGTTTCAATTGCAGGAATGACGATTCCCATTATAATGACTTTATTTGGAAGCGACTAATTGCTACCCCGTTAAAACCTTTCACTGAAAATTAACATGCACTAATAAGAAATCATATAATATCTATTCTCGAAGAATTACTTGTGGCCGTTCTCATGACCAGCCACAATGTAATCGTGAGACTCAGCACTCTTATTCAAGCTCAACTTGTTGAAACTTGATTGAATAGAGTTGTTGTCGTGGTCATCGGATCCATAGTCAGTGTTATTGGTGACATGAGGCTCAATAGGAATGTCCTTTTCCAAAGGAGATAACTCCTTATCTGCATCCAGGTTAAGAACTTCATCGATATTAGCATGTGCTGGACTCTTTTCAGAATCGTCGTCCTTTAAGGATTCTGTCGCAGTATCCTCATTGCCAATACCATCGTCTTCACCATCAATATCCTTGTGACTAATACCTTCATCATCAGCCTCGGTCTCCTCGTTAGCACCATCATCATAATCTGTATCGTCATCATCATTAACATTTTCGTCGTCTTCAGTTTCATTATCATCAGTCTCCATCTCATCAGAATCGTTGGGGATATGTTTCAGTGCCATTTCAAATGCCCAACCCACCAAATCATCATCATCAGCTGGCGATTTGAGGAAAGCATCGTTATCAAGACCAGATACATCGCACTGACTTTTGTTTGGGCTGAAATTTCCCTTGCACTCACTGTCTTTTAATCTATGAAGTCCCACAACAGAGCTTCTTGATGAACTGATTGCAAAAACCTTCGGTAAATTTGCTTTTTCTTTATAATCTAAGGTCACTCTCTTTGGACTCTCAATAAATGAAGAAGTATCAGAATAAGGATTATTATCAGTGACTGGAACTCTCTCCACCGGCTGCTTTTGAATTCTTGCTCTCGAAGGAGACTTGAAAAGAGTCGTTGGAGTATTGTAATCGAGGAAATTAGCCGAACTCTTGGCCTTCTTGATATTCTTTCGATGAGAGGGTGGACTCTTGATTGCAGGTTTAAACACTTGATCCTTGCCATCATCATCATTTATCAATGTAGCATCATCAGAAACTGGGGTATTAAGATTTTTTCCCAATGAAGTGAGAGATGTCGTAGATTTTCCTTTCTTAAACTTTTTCTTCTGCTTATTCATTCCCGAAGACCAAGATCCAGAGTGACTTATATGACTTCCACTTAATCTCTTCTTAGATATATCAGTACTGGTATTATATCTCTTGATTGTTGGAGGATTACTCCGAATTTTCTCTGGAGTTGCACATACAACTGCAGCATTTACATCGTTCAACACTGGTGAACTAACCAAGTTATGATACTGCTTTTCCTCCTTATTAGTTAAGAGTCTGTTCTCACTGATAGACTTCTTGTGTTTTATTGTGTGCTTGACCGTGGTAATTAATCTCCCTCTCAAAGCACTAATGGCCTTATCCAAAGCAAATTCAACCCCACAGTAATTATTAATCACAGTAATTTTTGGCCAAGACGCCTTTGCACCTCTAAAAATAAAGTCTAGCAAGAATTCTTGACTAGGGTTTTCGAATACCTTGGTGATGTCAGTGACTTTAAAATCTGCCAAAATTGTAATATCTCCACTGTAATTTTGTGACAAAATTGAGATCATCTTCTTGGACAAGTTCTTATAGATATCCATCTCATTCATTAGTTGAAGGTAGTGAATGAGTTCGCAACTCATGAAATCATAAACATTGTTGAAGAACGATTTGAGCTTGCTGCTGAAGAGATTCTCGATTTCTCCACCAATGCTGCCCACAGATACTTTCAAAACAGGAACAACATGTGGGTTAACCTGCACCGCGATGATGTTATCAACATTGAACATTTCGGAGAGTCTGGTAATGGGTAAGTCATTTTCCACCGAACCGTCCACATACTTCATTGAAGTGTCATTATTCCACTCATGAATTTCGTTGGTTCTGGGAGTCTTTTCGTAGATGGAGTTAGAAGGGAAGACACCAGGCAAGGAGCAACTGGCACAAATAGCAGACCACACCAAACAATTAGGAGCAGTCAAGTAATTCAACAAACGAGTCTGTTCGTGAACGGTCGCAGGAGAAACAGTGATGTTGAGGATCTTTCCCGTACGATTGTAGGCCTCCCTGAAGGTGAGGTCTCCCACGATGTCAATCATGGTGCTTTTAAGACCCTCCACGTCGAACAAGGTACCGTACTTGATGAAATGGCTGAGGTAGTCAAGAAGACGCTTGAACTTGAGGGAGGGACCGGCCTCCTTGCCGAAGATCAGGAACGATTTCAGGGTCAAATCGTGGAGGAGGTCGGGAATTTCTTCGTTGGTGTGACAACACAATATACCTGCTACTATGGAGCCTGCGGAAGAGCCACTGACGATCCGGGGCAACAAGTTGACCTCTAGCAACGTGACTAGCACCCCGATGTGGAACATGCCGAAAGTGCTTCCTCCTGAGAGCACGAGGGCAGTTCTTCCGATATTGCGACGGGTCTGGATGAGCATTCCTAGCAAGTAGCTGTCCTCGAGGTTGACGCGAGGGTCGCTGATCAAATAATGAAGCGAAAGCTGGCATTCGTTGATGTACTCCTCAATGAGTTTCTTGGTGCCCACGTAGGAGTGACGGTACAAGTTGATGTCACCCATGTTGCCGAGGTTACGGATCCACTTGGTGCGGATGACGTAGAGGAGAAGCTTGTAGTCGTTGGCGAGCCGCGCCTTGCGCATCTCGAGGAGGTTGTTGAAGATCAAGTCGTAGTCATAGTAGTCAGACTCAGGATTAGCCTTCCACGAGTTGTTGTTAAGGAGCTCATCCAACCTGAGGGAGATCTCATACCACTTTTTGTAGCTTTTGCAGCGTTTCTGCTCGCGCAAAAGCTGCTCGACAAGCCGTTGCTTGTCGGTTTTGCTGGTGAAAAAGCGGTTAACTATGGGTACCAGACTCAACAGAAACATCGAGGAAGAAGCGCATTCTTGGGGCGTTTCTCGAGGAACAAAGTGGGTGTCGGTGGCGTCCTCGTAGTTGTTTATCAACACCTCGATTATCTCGCTGTACTGGGACACAGGGGCCAGTGCCAGGTCGGTCATGCGAAGAAGAGTTGGAATCATCAACATTATTGGATTCCATGTGATTTATGGCCATGACAGGTCACGTGGTGATACCGAGGGGGTTTTGGGGTTATGGCTGCGAATTGTCTTACGTAATCAACATGTCACGTGACCTTCTCGAAATTCCTATTACTACTTTCTCTCTCTTTTCGCGATGTGCAACTCTTCAATATCCATTGTGCTGCCTGTTCTTCTTCGCCGTTTGCACTCCAGCAGCCTCCAGCTGGCGACTTCACACCTTCCACGACCTGCCCACGTGCCCAGGCTCCGTCTGCCCCCAAAAAAGGCCACCCATAGCCCCAAAAGCCTCGCACATCTGGTGTCTCCTGCCTATTTCGCATCAGAACAGCATCGATTCAATCACTTTGCCCAACTCATAGAACACAACCAAGATACTTCCGCCATGATCTCCATCACCACCGTGGCCCACAAGACCGACGACGTGCGGCAGCCGTTGCTCATGTTGACCAATCGTGAGGGTTCCAAGTACTTCTTTGGCAAGATCCCCGAGGGAACCCAAAGAACCCTTAACAGCAGTCGAATTCGGCTCGGACGACTCAAGAGCGTGTTTCTCACCGGCACCACTTCCTCGTGGAACGACATTGGCGGATTGCCTGGATTCTTCTTGACCTTGAGCGATAGCACCAAGAAAGACGTCGATGTGTTTGCCAATTCCAGTAAGATCTTGAATTACATCGTGGCCACATGGCGAGGATTTGTGTTCCGAAAAGGGGTCCAGCTCCGCATCCATGACACCCAGGAGCAGGGATTCATCGCAGACAACAACTTCAGCGTGCATCCGGTGATGATTCTGCGAGATGATGCCAAGGAATACGATTTGGCCCGTTCCGGACGTTTGACCGCCGCCATCAAGAAACTCACGTCGATGATGTTTCCCCTCGACACTTCCCAGGTCAACAGCCGCGATCCCGAGTCGTACAAGTCCGATCCCACCGAAAAAGATATCCACACCCATACGGCATTGCCTCCATTCCAGCAAATTGAACCAGCTTCGAGCCAGAGATCAGTCAATTATATCCTCAGAGTATTGCCCTCGAGAGGCAAATTCGACCCCGAAAAAGCCAAGGCATTGGGTCTCAAACCTGGATTAAATTATAGAAAATTGAGTCAGGGTCTCTCTGTGACCAACGACGAAGGAGTGGTTGTGACTCCAGATCAAGTGTTGGAGCCCTCAAAATCTTTTCCCAAGATATTGATTCTTGATATTCCCAATAACGGATATTTGGCTCCCACAATCAACTCCGAAGAATGGTTCGTGCATAATGAAGATCGCGGTTCCGAAGAAATCAAATTGGTCTACCATTTCTTGGGAGACGACATCGATTTTGAAAGCAAACAATACCAGGATTTCATGAATAAGTTCCCCAAGGACTGCAAGCATGTCATCAGTCACAGCAAAGTCACCGACAATACCTTGAATTTTAAGCACGCAGCCATTACCAGTTTAACCTTGAGAAGTGTCATCAACAGCAATTTTGCCTTGCCCCATTTCGACACCTATAAGCCTTTGGCCAACGAGGGAGATACCAGATTCAAGTTACAGCAAGCGCAGGTGTTCAACATCAATTCTTCTGAGGTCAAAGTTGACGAATCTCAAATTTCTCTTGATACCTGGTCCACCCTCTACGATACACACATCGAGCCATTGGAAATGAATACCAACAAGAATGACACCTTGCGTGAGGATTTGAACGCTTTTGAGATGTCTCCATCGAAGTCCTTGAAAGACCAGGTGCATATCATTACTTTGGGAACAGGTTCGGCCATTCCTTCTCTACACAGAAATGTGATTTCCACCTTGATCAGAGTCCCCTATTTGGAAAACGGAATTGTTAAGGTGAGATCGATAGTGTTGGATGGTGGAGAAAACACCCTTGGCACATTATTGAGATATTTCAATGAGTCTCAATATGAACAGGTGTTCCAGGAGTTGGGAATGATTCATTTGAGCCATCTTCATGCAGACCACCATTTGGGAATCGTTTCCTTGATAAACAAGTGGTTCGAGTACAATATCGACAACTCGAAGAAGCTCTATTTGGTATTGCCATGGCAATACGATGTTTTCCTCTCGGAGTGGTACAAATTCGAGCAGGATTTCGACAGCAATATCGATTTGAGCAGATTGGAGTATCTCAGTTGCGAGGAGTTCATGCAAGAAAGAGCAGCGGAATTTCAGAGGATTCCCATCGAGGAATTCGAGGCCAAATTCGATGCCCAAAACTTGGGTGGAACCATTCCCAGAATTCCCTTGCCTCCAAAGAGAGTTGATCTTGTTCAGGAAATGTATCGTGAATTGAAAATCAATTCGATCAGCACCGTCAGAGCACTTCATTGTGCATGGGCATATTCTATTTCCATAGACCTTGTTGTTGGAAACGAGAATTTCAAGGTTTCTTATTCTGGAGACACCAGACCCAACCCCAGATTCGTGGAAATTGGATTTGAGAGCGATTTGTTAATTCACGAGTCAACCCTTGACAATAACTTGATCGAGGAGGCCTTTGCCAAAAAGCATTCGACCATGATAGAAGCAGTGGCCATGTCTCGGTATATGAATTGTCCAAAGGTACTTCTTACCCATTTCAGCACGAGATATTCTATCAAGAACGATATTTCCACCGATCCAAGCAGATTGGAAAAACTTGCTAAGGAATTGGATGAGTATATGCAAACGTATTCACTTCCTTCCAATATATTCAACCTCGATACGCAGAACAGACAGAAGAAGAGTTATGCGGAAATGGACATTTGCTTTGCTTTCGATGCCATGCAGGTGAGATATGGCAATCTCGACTTCCAAAAATCTTACCAGGACACAATAGCAAAGGTTTTCATTGATGAGGAAGATGGCCTGGAGGAAAAGGCGAAGGAAATGCAGAAAATGCAAGAAAAACGGGAAGCCAAGAGGCTCGAACGTCTCAATCGCGGAAAGAAGCGGAGGAGCCCATAGACTGTTTATTCCATCAGCATTCAATTGGGAATTTGGGCATTTATTCGGCATCAGAGGCATCGCCCACTCATTGTACATAGACCCAGCAATTTAATTCCAATGGAGGCATCTTGTTGAATAAAAACTCCCATATGATAGCAGCTGTGTTTTTCTCTGGAATGTAGCCATTTCCCTGTAATTTGTAGCTCTGTGGTGGATCTCACGGAATTTTCAAATCTCGCTCTCTCATAAGTTTCACTTTTCTCAAAAGTGAGACTTAGATGAAGAAACCACCTTACAACTACCAGCAAAAACACCATGAGTGTGCCGGTATTTCTCAACAGTTGGCTTGATGACTTTGTCAAAGCCCAATTGAGTAATCAGAGCCAGTTTTCCAATGCAATAGTGTCCAAAAACTGCACTCGTCACATTGACATGGTTCCAGTGCTTCGCATCAACACATTTATCAAATCCACTTCCACCAAGGCTCTTACGGCCGTTTGTTCCGATTTGACCCATAAAATCTTTGTGGTTTTCCCGTTCAAGCCCGCCATAGTTGGTTTTGAGAACATGTATCACCAGCGAATCACAGAAAACACCACCAACTGCTTGATCCAAATCAAGAACGCCAATTTACGGTTTGTATCCCGACAGGAAGCGGCTTTGGAGTATCGAACCGCCATCAACATGGATCTTGTTGTTCTAGAAGTATTAGAATTGACGGTTTTTCTGCGGGACCAGGCGGATTTAGGCTCGCTCTACGAGAAGCTGTTGCGGTTTGTTTACGACGAACCTCATTATCCCCGGGGTTCTTCCAGCGAAAACGATGGTCTAGACCACGACAGAGTAGTCCCATTGGCCAGCGACGTTTCCAGCACGTTTATTGTGTGAATTGGAGCAGGTACTGCTCCCATGAAAAAAGTGGTGATGCTACCAGTGGTGTTTCCACCGAAAAGTGACAGGTGCTCTAGCAGCCCGATTTGAGATATTTCTGGCAGTTCTGAGAACAAATGCATATATTGACGACTCTGAATGACCAGAAGACTCAATTTCTTCAAACATATTCTAGTTTCTCGCCTGTTTCTATCCTCAGTGACAGACCTGTATCAGATGTCTTCCATCTACGACCCTGTGATATGCCACGCCGTTTCGATGCCAATGGCGCTTTTTACCGGAAATCCCACAGTAAACGATACCAAATCCGCCCTGTTGCAACAAACGACCACTGTTGCAGTGGCAGAACCCTGGGAATACAAGCCCAATATCAATCCTACCAAGTACCGTGAGAACTTGCAAAGAATACTTGAAAACGGCAGTTTTCCCGAGTCAGAACTGTTTCGAACGCTTCTCGGGGTATTCCAAGCGAAATTGGACGAATACGAGGTTCAGCTTCAGCAATATACCGATAATTTAAAGCTTCAACAACGACTCCTAGTGGAAAAAACAGAATACCTCAATAATTACCAGCACCATTTATTTCTTCGAGAACAGGAACTAGGACAGACCATTCGCCGCATGAGAGCCACCGAGGCCATCATTGAGATCAGGCACATCAACGTCAACAAAAGAATGTTCTATAATCGAGAGAAACTCCGCCAGAGCAGAGTATTCCAATTGACTAAATCACTTGAAAGTGCGATTTCTGAGTACAACAGTTATGAGGGAGTAGATGATGAGGAGCCTCAAATGGATCGGGATCTTGCGGTTCTCCTGAACTGGATCAGGCGGATCAACAGGTTCGAGGACCGGCCGGAACAGGCCATTCTTCTGAGAACGGCCGAGTTGGATCTCTTCTACCATTGAGATAAAAGGTGAGGTTTATTGGGGAATGAATATTTCGAACGTGGTTACTGTAGTTATCAATAAAATTAGATAGAAATGGTGGTTGCAAACTGAATCCTGTAAATTCATAGAATTGACTTGTGGTAATCGTGGTAGAGCTATTTTCCAGTAGTAATATTTTGCTGAGGTGTATATTCTTGCCATTGACAAAATATTCGATGGAAGTACTAAACTTGCAAATTGATACCCTGAGGGCAGCTACCTACCAAGTGAGCTCAAAAATCTAAGATGAAGTAACTTCTGATTTTGCTTCTTTCTTACTAATACCATTCCAATAAATCTCTTTCTCAGTTATCTTCCGCACCTGTTAATTTTCATGATGATTTTTTGCAACCACTCACAATTTTACTCTTTCCTATCCTTCTTTTCCTCTACAACATGACTCCAGAATACTACAATCCATTCTCCTCAATCTCCAACGAAGCTAACGACTCCTTTGTTGATGATGAAAATCGTTCCTACAGTGATGATCAACTCTATACACCTAGAGCTTGCGCTTCAAACTACGAGAATCAGCCGCTTTTGGACTGCCACAGCAGGCCAAATTCGTCCCAACTGGCAAGACGCGTCTTCGAAGACGATTCTCCCGTTTACTACAGCTTCATTCCCGGCCAAATTTACGGTGTTTGGCTAGCTTTGAGCGTAATTGGTACGCTCCTTTTGATTTGGACTGGCAACTTCAAGCACGTTGTCCGGTATTTGAAATTCCTCTTCTGTTTCTTAATCCGAGAAGGACAGCATTGCGATTAGGACATATCAGAGGGAAGGTCTCAGGGTGCTTCTTCCTTGAAATTCGCTAGCATTGACTACCGTGGAAATCCCCATCCACTTCATCTGAATTATTCCTTGTTTATTTGCTATGTACAGATTATTCTCTTCTATCCTTCACCTTCATCTTATTAACATGCTTATGCTTTCTAGTCTTGGCAAACTTCTTGAGTCCCCACATGGATTGGGAAACCTTGTTCGACTTTGACTTACCTCTACCACCACCGTGAGGGTGATCGAAAGCGTTCATGGCAACACCTCTCACCATTGGTCTTCTGCCTCTGTGACGGCTTCTACCTGCCTTACCCCAAGAAATGGACTTGTGCTCTTTGTTGGACACAACACCCAAGGAGGCGTGACATTCCAAGTTGACATATCTGTGTTCACCAGAACTCAACTTCACGATGGCTCTGTTCTTTTCGGGGTGCTTGGAAAGCAATCTGCCGAAAGTACCTGCAGACTTGACGAGCTGGCCTCTTCCACCAATGTGCAAGCCGATGTTATGAATGATGGAACCCACGGGAATCATGTGCAATGGTAAGCAGTTGCCTCTTTGCATGATTCTGGATGTCAACAACGCATCGTCGATTTCACCGTTGTTGGTTTCTTTCATTTCTTGAATGAAATCCTTTGGCAAACCTGAACGGAATGACTCCACACTGTCGCCCTTTCTCAAACCGGATGCTGCCAAGATATACGACAAGTCGCCGGTCTCGTTGTGCTCGATCAAGGCAATATGGCCGGATCTGTTTGGATCGTACTCGATTCTCACCACTGTTTGCTTCCCTGGAGCAAGTCTGTGACTGTCGACTAATCTGACTCTTTGCTTGTGGCCTCCACCTCTACCTCTGATGGTGATCTTACCGGTGTTGTTTCTTCCTGCAGTCTTCTTCTTGGGCAAGGTCAATTCTCTGACGGGACCTCCCTTGTGCAAATGCTCGTGGACCGGCTTCTTGAAATGGGTCGAACCGGGCTGCAAGTGACCGTTGGCGTAACTTTTGATCTCCACATTGGTCATGGCCAATTTCCGTTGTCTTTTGAAGGCCTCTTCTTTGACTTCCAAGTCGGTGGCCGAATTGGCACTGGAAGCTGTGCTTTGCATACGCACAAGACTGGCGATGGTACCTGGAATCCCGCCGCGGACTCTGCCGAGGGGACCCACCAAACTCCGTGGCCACATCATTGCAATTGTTCTATGGCTCTAACCGAATCGTGAAAAATCTTTGATACTGCGAGGCTGAGGTTTACGCGCGCAACTGGCGCCTTCAGTAAACTTCAGGCCCATTCCCCAACCAATAGAATTTGTCCTTCCCAGGGTGCGACAACGGGCAACTTCATACAAAAATCCATCATATCCAAAAACTTCAACCAGGGTACAACAACAAAATGCTCCGTACATTCACCCGTTCCTTGTCCAGTGCCAAGCCACCCATCCAATTGTTCGGTATTGACGGTACTTATGCCAACGCTTTGTACTCTGCTTCCGTCCAAGAGTCCACCATCGACAACTCTTTCCAAGCATTAACCAAGATCGATGGATTGATCAAGTCTGACGGCAAGGTCAGAAGCCTCTTGGTCAACCCCGCCTTGACTAAGGACGACAGAGAGGCCGTTGTCAAATCCATTGCACAAAACTTGAAGTTGGACAAGACCGTGACCAACTTCTTGACCGTGTTAGCCGACAACAACCGTTTGAGCAACTTCGGCTCGATCTACGAGAAGTTCTCGTTGTTGAACGACGCCTACAAGGGTGTTGTCGAGGCCAAGGTCACCTCTGCCAAGCCATTGGACTCCAAGATCTTGAGAAGATTGCAAGCCTCCATTGGCAAGTCCCACTTTGTTGGTGAGGGCCAAACCTTGAAGTTGAGCAATAACGTCAACCCAGACCTTTTAGGCGGCTTGATCGTCGAGGTCGGCGACAGAACCGTGGACTTATCCATCTCTGCCAGGGTTGCCAAATTGAACCAAACCTTGAACGAAGCATTGTAAGTGTATAGAAGTACATGAAGTTTTAGGGAAATGTAGGGACCGGGACTCGATTTAGAGCATTAGAGTGTATTTGAACTAATTGCAATGCCATTACATTACTTAATCTAATCTAGCCTCTCTTTATCTTCTACCTCACTGTTTAAGTACCCACTTCAAACAGCACCATTAATATTCTAATTCTTCGACTAAAACCCCATGATCTCCACACCATTGGAAAGCCACAGCTCCGTATTATCTATCTACCCCATCAGAACTCAATTTTTCACAGTTTCAAGCCCCAAATCACTTCCTTCAAGCCTTTCTCAATATTCTACTAAAGGAACCCCACAAATCGCGTACCCGAGACTTCCACCACCCACCAAATGCCCCCAAAACAACTCTTAAAACTCCACTAAGAGCTCTATCCCCATAACCATATCCAGTGAATCCGTTCTATCACCAAAAATCACCTTTTAAATCCCCCTATTCACGTCTTCTGCCGCCGTACGCCTCTCTGTCTATACCACTATTCGCATTGCGAAACGGGAACTTTTCTTTCCATACACCTCTTCTTCCACACATGGCCCGTGCATTAGCCCATGTTGTCACGGTAGTGGCGATTCTCTTGAATGTGTTCGTCTACTTCTATCCCGACCTCATCAACTCCACATCGCAGTGCAATTGGCACCAGTTTGAAGGCTCCCGCCTTCAAAGTACCGTTCCCTTCATTAACCGCCTTCCTGAGACATTGGCAGAAAAGGTGCTTCTAAACTTCCCCAGTCTCATTGATCGGACCGAATTGATGACTCCTTCGGCTGATGGAACTTCTAAAGTCAAAGACATCCACATGCTCACGTTTGGTGACCCCCAGATCAACGGTAACTGGCCTCTGACCAAATACATCAAGCGTCTCGACAACTATGGAAATGACTACTATTTAGGCCACATCTACCGCATCATGAAGAACAGACTCGCGCCCAGCCACGTGGCTGTCATGGGCGACCTCTTCTCGTCACAATGGATCTTGGACCTGGAGTTCTACAACAGAACCGACCGGTTTGTCGAGCGGTTGTTTCCCCGGCCTTTGGAATACAAGAAAACCGTCAAGGACACCCATGCCCGCCATGAAAACTACGACTGGAACGCGTGGCTCGACCAGGAGGTGGCCATGGACCCCACTCACCGGTTCCAATCGCGTTCCTATGAAGACGTCTATGACTGGTATTTTCCCGAAAATAAGTACCCCAACCACGAAAACCCGTTGTTTATCAATCTCACGGGTAATCATGACGTGGGTTACAGTGGCGACGCCACGTGGCAGCACATGGCTCGGTTCCACCTCTTGTTTGGCCAGAACAACTACGTGATCCGCTACCACAAGAACACTCCCGAGGAATGGCGGCTTGTGGTGTTGGATTCCTTGAGCTTGGAGGGCCCAGCGTTGCAGGAAGAGTTTGTCAACTACACATGGTCGTTTTTGGAGCATTTGCAGGCTTCCAACGCCGATTTTAAAGGTGCTACCGTGTTGCTCACCCACATTCCCTTCTACAAGAGAGCAGGATTGTGTGCTGACGGCCCCGAACACACCTACTACGAGAACTACGAGAAAGAGCCCTACAAGAACGGCAAGTTGCGGTCGCAGAACCATTTGTCGTACGAAACCTCCCAAAAGGTATTGGATATTGTGTTCCCCAACCCTGACCAAAATGGAATTATATTGACAGGCCACGATCATGTGGGATGTGACGACTGGTACAGCCATGTTGGTGGCGAGTGGGTGGCCTCCAAGGAAAAACACAGCGAGGAAAGAGCCTCTGTTCGTGAAATCGTGGTACGTGCCATGATGGGAGATTTCGACGGCCAAACCGGCATTGTTACCGGGCATTTTGCCGGCAAATGGGTGTTTGAGTTCAGCTACTGCTCGTTTGTGGTCCAGCACTGGTGGTGGGCCAGTAAAGTGGCGGCGTTGTTGGCAGTGTTCTTGGAGTCGTTGCTGTTGTTTGTATGAAGTTATAAAAAGTTTGCATTTTCTATAAATTGGTTCATAATTGAATATCATGGCACCGTGATGCACTTATCAGGAGTAAATTCAGAGGGAATGTTCCCATAAATACACAGAGAAAGACTCCGTTAATTGAAGAAATGATTTCTTTAAATATAGAGAATAATGCACCATTTTTCAAGGAATGATGATATTCTGGTTATTACACAAATATCCAAGAAATAATTATGTCATCTACCTAGGGAGTAAATATCATAACATCCCGAATTTCAAAAGAGCTCGTGATTTTTAGAGGATTCCTTTATTTGGAGATAAATTTCAGTGCTGTTGGTAGTTCTAAATGAGGGTAAAATTCCAGAACTCTCAAGATAATAACTTCACAAATTATCAAGACGAAAATCTTCCTTAACTACAAAGGGAATAACTTTTCCAGAATGAATTCCATAATCTATCGAGTTCGAGGAAACTCTACAGTATTAGTCGTGTGGGATAAATTACTAACTATCCAGAGAATTAATTCCAGAACTTTCCAGAATCAACTCTATAACTATTCAGAACCAATTCCATAACTATTCAGAATCAATTCCATAATTATACACTCCATCGAGGAATTTCCTTGTATATGCAATTTCCATATCCAGCTCAATAATTCTACTTTTCTCAACTTGAAAACGCTATTTTGTCAATTTCATCACTGGCCTATGCGGCTGCCTTGATGAACGCATCGATGTCCTCCTTGGCCGAATTGAACGACACCTCAGGGCTAATCTGGATTTTCTTCACCTTCAACACCCCATCAACGAAAATCCAATGGGACCGCTTGATGCCGCTGGGCAGCTTCTTTGCGCCCAACGCGCCAATAAGCTTCTTGGAAGGGTCCGACAACAAATGGTACGCCAATTTCTGCTTGATGACAAAGTTCTTCTGGGCCTTGGGGGCATCAGCACTGAGTCCGAAAACCGTGGTGTTGGAGTCGGTCAAGAACTGGAGATTCTCCTGGAATCCGCACACCTGGCGGGTGCATCCTGGGGTGGATGCCTTGGGATAGGCGAAGATGACGACAAACTTGGTCTTGGAGGCTGCCTCTTTGAGGGAGACTTCGTTCTCATCCTCGTCCAAAAGAGTGATATCAGGGATGGAATCGCCTTCTTTGAGTTCTGGCTCCTCGATCTTGATGCCATTGTCATCAGAAACGGCTTCTTTGGTCTCCTCGGACTCTGACTCCTTGGTTTTAGCACCGTCTGTCTCAGACTTGGGCTTTTTGGCTTCTTTCTTCACGGTCTTGGTCTTCTTTGCGGGGGGTTCCGCGGCGTCTGGTGCGGGCTTTGCTGCCACTCTGGCAGAACGGCGTAATTCGGGCATGGAGGAAGAACTAGTGATGGTGAATGGGGCCAAATATTCCAAATAATCCCCTCCTCCATGGTTGAGCTAATTACGGCATCACGTGTTTTGCCAGCCACTACGGTGGCTGCGAAAACACCGCCTGAAAATCACAGCAAACAATGCGGAGGCGGGGTCAAGCAAAGGGGTGGGCCGGACCGGAGGCGGCGGGGGGTGCAGTGTGGGATTAGTATTGCGGCATGGATGTTTGTAGGAATAGGGGAAGAAGAGGAGAGAATGGAAAGGAGTCGTTACAATTTCCTCGCGCAGTATAAAATGTATAAATTGAATAAATGTATGAATGTATAATTTGCATAATTGCGTAAATTGCAAACTGTAGTAGTTGGAGTGAGCTAATTCGCACGGTATGGTGCGAACTGTCTTAGTGGAAAGTGTAGAGTGCGACAATGTCTTCGTCAAGTGACACTAACACCGAAGGATCGGAGTGGTCAAAAGGCAGAGATGTGGGGTTCGGAGGCGGGGCTGCGGTGGCGACCCGAGGATGAAGACGTGAAGGTAGTGGAGCTGGAAATGGAAGTGGGAATTGCTGCGGTGAAGACAGCAGAGGGTAAAGTGCAGGTTAGAGATGGTGCAATAGAGTGTGTGAGTGGGTTTGAAGTGCACTTTGAATAAAATGTGAAATGCTCTATGGTGTGAACTCACTAAGGAGTGAACTTTATCATATTTAATAGAGGATTACTGGTATGGTGTGTAATTGATGTGTAATGGGATTGGTTTGTGCAAGATGCCGAGGATGGGCTCAGAGTGAGAAGCTGCAGATAGTAAAGGTCGGAGATTGGTGGAACAAGAGCTTGATAGTGATATTAGAATTTGAATGGGGCTGTAAACGTAGTATGGGTGGAAATCTGGATTTGTTCGGAAGCATGGAGAAATCAGAATGGAATTCAACGCAAATTAACCGCTCTGAATGGGAAATGAGCTTTCTGGATAATACTGAACGCTCTGAATTGCAGTTGATTGGAACTGAGTCTCCATACTGAATTTAACGGAAATGGATTCTCCAAGTCAATAGTAGACATTCTAAAGAGAATTGTGTGCTCGGAGAGCATTGGAATGGTACCAGGTCATTTCCACATTGTGGAATGTAATTGAATGGAGGCATGGGTTTGTGGACTTTTCAGTATTTGATCTTAACAAAGGCACTTGATGTACTTCAATATTCATGAAAATTCACTAAAATTCACTAAAATTGCATTTGCATCAATCCAAAAATATATACAAGAATACCAAATACCACCAAGACCGCTCTACACCCTTCTTCCTTATTTTTTTTGGGGTCTCCACGGTTTACAGTGGCTATCAAGCTGCGAAAACCACGACATTGAAGATAGCAGCACCGCCACAATTTCAGATCCATTCTCTAAAATTATTAACATTGCAGCCTCATCTAGGTGTATTACCGTAGATCCTTCTTTCCACAAACTCAACGCCCATGGTATCCACTCCCTACACTCCTCTCCCATATCATCCTCCTAGCTTCCTTCCACCTCTTCAAAATAATTATACGGACCCTCCACAAGCCCATTTTTTCAACAAAAATAACAAACCCCAACCCCCAGCTATCCCCACCCTTTTAACCTCATCCTCAATCCCTTTCCTTCCCATATTACTCCTTCCCTTCTTCTCTTTACTGCTATCTCCATTTACTGCCTGCACACGACCTTTCTCTCACAACAATTATCACCATAGTAAACCTCTCCTTTCTACTTCCCTCCATCTCCAGCCAATCTATCCCCGTACCAGAACCCCGAAGTTCCCTCCATCATGTCTGGCGACTCCCTCACGCCCCTGGATTCAACCCGTATCAAGCTTACCGTGGATACGCCTTCAGAGACAGAGCAGTTCTCCCAAACAGATATCGTCATAGGATGCAAGGTGTATGCCTCCAAAGACGGTCAGTATCGGTTGGCAGAGATTCTCCAACAGCATACCAAGAAGTCCAAGATCGTCTACTATGTGCATTATCAGGAATATAACAAGAGATTGGATGAGTGGATCGGAATAGATAGAATTGACCTCAAACGACCATTGATCTTGCCCGAGGTGAAGGCCGACAAGAAGGAAGAAAAGAAAGAGATCAAGCTGAAGAAGAAGACCTCCAAGATCAAGGGCCAGAAAGTGTCCGAAGCTTCCACTCCGATGCCGGAAGAAGGAGGTGTCAGTGAAGACGTTATGGACTTGGATAACTTGAATGTCCAGGGCTTGAAGAGACCTGGCGAAGAGGTCAACAGAGAGGATGAAATCAAGAAGTTGAGAACCAGCGGATCCATGATCCAGAACCACTCCGAGGTCGCCAGAGTGAGAAACTTATCCTCCATCATTTTGGGTGAACATGTCATCGAACCGTGGTATTTCTCTCCCTACCCCATCGAACTCACCGAAGAAGACGAAATCTACATCTGTGACTTCACCTTGTCGTATTTTGGATCCAGAAAACAGTTTGAACGGTTCAGATCGAAGTGCTCCATGAAACATCCCCCAGGAAATGAAATTTACAGAGACTCCAAGGTCAGTTTCTGGGAAATCGACGGGAGAAAACAACGGACGTGGTGCAGAAACTTGTGTCTTTTGTCCAAGCTCTTCTTGGATCACAAGACCTTGTACTACGATGTGGATCCATTTTTGTTCTACATTATGACCATTCGTTCGGAACAGGGCCACCATGTGGTGGGGTACTTCTCCAAGGAAAAGGAAAGTGCAGATGGCTACAATGTCGCCTGTATTTTGACCTTACCTTGTTATCAAAAGCAAGGTTTCGGAAAATTATTGATCCAGTTTTCCTACATGTTGTCGCATGTGGAAGGCAAAGTAGGATCTCCCGAGAAGCCGTTGTCTGATTTGGGGTTGTTGTCTTACAGAGCATATTGGACAGACACGTTAGTGAAGTTGCTTGTGGAAAGAAGCAATCCCCAGTTGTACAGAAAGAATAACCCTAAGTTGGAGGAAGAAGAAGAAGAGGGTTCTGGCACGCCGAAACAGGTCAATTCCAGCGAGATCACTATTGAGGAAGTGTCTTCCATCACGTGTATGACCACCACAGATATTCTTCATACCTTGACGACGTTGCAGATCTTGAGATACTACAAGGGCCAGCACATAGTGGTGGTGACGGACCAGATCATGGCAATCTACGAGAAGCTTGTGAAGAAGGTCAAGGAGAAGAAGAAGCATGAGTTGGAGCCCTCGCGGTTGAACTGGACACCTCCATTGTTCACTGCCAACCAGTTGAGATTTGGTTGGTAGAGAGAAAAGTGATACAACAGATGCGATTCGATCCAACCAGTGAAATATTATCTAGTGAGATCCGATTTATCTAGTGAGATCCGTTTATCTAGTGAGATCCGATTTAACCAGTGAGATTCGAGCTAACTAATGAGATTAGTGCAATAAGAAGCTAAGATTCAGGCTAAGATTCGAGCAATACGAAGCCGAGAATCAGGCTGAAATCCACTTCAATATAAGGCTGAGATTTTGAACAACTTCAAGCTAGAATCCAAAGCAATCCAGCAGTTCAATTCACGAAATTAATTGAATTAACCAGCTGTTCGCAATAAGACTCAAACCTACACTAGTCAACATTACTGGTCCTATAACGATTTATGATATGTACAATAGTCCCATGACAACATACTAATACACGAAGAAGAAAATACCACGAAAATCCACCCCTACTCCCTAGGTGGTACCCCAGATTTTAATACTCTTGTCTCCCTCACAGGTTATAAGACGCAACCCCAGCATGTCGAAGGTCAGGGCATAGATGGGCGACTCATTAGAACCCGCTAATGGCTGCGATGTCTCCTGCTGCACGAGCTCTCCTGTGACGTAGTCGTAGAATTCCATGCGACCGTCATCCAAGCCGGCAAAAAGGTGATTATTGCCTGGATTGATAGCCAAGGTGTTGATGATTTTCGAGTTATCTGGGGCTCCTAGCTCGTTCAAGAGCTCGCCTCCGGGCAAGAGCCACTGCTTGATGTGGCCGTCGGAATCGCCCGATGCCATGGTCATTTCCTGGGGATGCATCACCAACAGTCGGATGCTTCTGGTGTGATGAGTGAGGGTGAGAGAGGTGGATTGTTTTCGGAGATCCCAGAGCCTGATAGTCGAATCCATGGAACTGGTGACAACCTGGGGGTCTCCTACTTCACTCTGGATGGAAGTGATGTCGCCTCGATGGCCTGACAATATCATTACCTGGTCTCTAGACCTGATATCCCATGCTCGCACCACGGCATCAGAACCCCCAGTAAACAACAAGTCCAACTCCGGATGGAGAGCCATGGCGTAGATTCCGCCTACATGGCCATGATAGTTGCGGATCTGGCCTCCAGAATCCGCATCGGTCTTCTCCAAATCCCAACATCGCACCGTCTTGTCTTCAGACCCTGAAAACAAGTATGGATGTTTGGAAGACACCACCAAAGCACGAACTCCCATGATATGGCCGGTAATAACGGCCTTTTGCGCAGAAGTGGCCAAGTCCCACACTCTGATGGTGGAATCTGCTGCTCCTGTAGCAAACCAGCGGTTTGTAACGGGATCAACTGCAACAGAACGGACCCAACCTTGATGTGCACCAGCAATGACACGGAGCGGTTTCCAGGGGGCCAATTTCGGGTTTTCTGAGTTGTTGTCATGGCTTTCATTGTTTTGAGATATTAATATGTCTTCAAGGTCCGGTTCTGGCTCGTTTTCATCACCTTCTTCGTCTTCTTCCATAGAATCAGATTGGTTCAATGCTTCGTTTCTGGCCCGTCCCACCACGAAATCCAACCGCGTATTGTTGTACATGGCCTCACTGAGGGTGTCTTCGGGCAATTCCGGATCTTCCTGGCTGAAAAAACCCGGGCCATAGGCGGTTCGGAAAGAAGTCATGGTATTGACTCTTTTTGAAATGTATCGCATCGCAAAATTATGAGACTGTATTCATAGCTTTGGATTGAGCAAAAACCGTGAATCGAAGCCTTGTGGCGAGTGAAATTGCAGAAGAAGCAAAGCATACTAAAGCAGACACTGGAGAAAGTTCTTTGATGGCACAACCGGAAGTTTTTGGATAGAATAGAGTGACTCCTAAGTGAGAAGACATTAAATCGTGAAGACACCAACACACTCGTCAAATCCTGCACTCATCCTTCATATCCATCATATCCAGCATATATCGACCCCAAAGTTCCATTTTCCATCTAATACCCTTATTCCAACCCAATTGACTCTAAAATCGCCCTCTGTTCCCTCAATACTCCCCATATCTCCTCATGTCGTTACTGCTCATCAAACAGCTCTACACCAACGTCACTTCCTCTTCCTGTCGCCTCAAAACCGTCCAACTCATCCCTGGAGATGCTATAGAGATTGTAATTGGCGAAAACGACGGAAATCTCGATGTCGGTCTCACCAAAAGGACCTATTTGGCCATTTTCAAGCAATGCCACGATTTCTGGCACGGAGAACACTCTCGGATCCTCAAATTTGACACCTACCTCATGACTCTCGGCTATTTGATCACCACCAACGAAAATACCACCATTATTGCCCTTCACGAACGGGTTACTATGGCTCTTTTCCATCAACAGGGAGATGACTTTCTCCGCAAGGAAATCGACATTATCAGTGCCTACTTGGGTAGCCGGTTGAAGCGAATCAATAAGAGTTCTTCTCTCTGGTTCATGATGAAGAAATACACCGTGATAATGCACTCTCGATACCCAGATCTTCTCCCAATAACTCTCGCAAGAACTTGGAGCAGTTGCCAGATCCACTTTGCAAATTACTATGCAAATAACTACATTCGATGGTGTTTCCACGTGGGAATCCTTGGAAAGGACAATTTTGACACCATCAAGGAATTAACCCATGCAAATCTCAAGGATGTGTCCTTATGGACACTACACACATCTGCATTGTTGAGCATTGCAGGTATCCGTCCTCCACGCGTATTTGAGGAGTTCCAGAGCCTTTCCACTGGTATGGAAGGATGGAATATAGAATTGAAGCCGTTGGAGGCTCCAATTCCAGAAACTGAATATTCAGTTCAACAAATTCTCCAGCAATGGAAATGGCTTCTTTCCATCCAATGTCCATATAGAACACCTTATGTGGCATTATTAGAGGCCAGAGAACAGATTGACGGCGAAATAGGGGAGATGGAGAAAGTTCTAGAAGAGAAAATTACGGAAATCGGCAAACAAATGGGTTCCCATGATGTGGGAGTGAAGAATAGGGAGTTGCATGCCGTTCTTTTGCTAGTGAGAGAAGCAATAGAGAAGTTAGCGAAAGATAATTAATATTGAATTAGTTAAAGAGTAAAGAAGCTAGCAAAAATGAACCGGTTATCGAATTTAAGTCAAGATGCTTCATTGAAGCTGGACATCAATAAACTTATCGGAGAATAGAAGCTGTCCAAGATGAGATCTGCCTGTTGAATAAAAGCTAGCCAAACTTCAACTAATCCTCGCATATCGATGCCTATCCAGTTGACCTCACTTAATTGAAGTCAGAATTAATTTAACCTAGTGAATTGTGGCTGCTCTCAAATCGAAACCAGCAAGACCATAAGCAACAGGAGGCAACTGAACCCAGTGAATTGCATAAGGGGCCATGAGTTAAATTATCGTTCTAAAATCAAAGCATGCAAAAATCGAAACTAGCCGAAAGAATAAATCGCCAACGTTTTTAGGTATTGAAGCTAACCAAACTAATTTAAGCTAGCCATAAAAACTAATTGACCCTATTTGAAGCAGATCAGTTTACCCGCAACGACCCAAAACCTCTTTAGCTTATACTAGCAAAGCCTCGCCAGTCAATACGATCCAAACAATATAAATGGTTAACGAAGATTAATATCTACCCATTGAACCTGTAGCTCACTAAAACAATTAATTCTTCCACTTAATAGATACCATTTTTCTATCTTCACATCCTCAATCTCACCTTTCACTTCTCAATAGCTCTCTATATCAAAATCCCAATATCTTTCATCTCCAAACCACAACCATCCTCATCCATTAGCACCATTCCATTTCTATCCCTTCTATCTTCTCGATCCCCCCTTCTACCTTTTTCCCTTCCAATTCCCTTCCCCAATTCCCTTTCCCTTCCAACCTCACCCTTCTTCCTTTCTCACTGTTAATTTCTTTATTTCTAAGCACATGTTGAAGATCCGCCAACTCCAGAAAAAGAAGCAGGCAGAGGCCGAAGCACAACGTTGTCTGACGCCCGAAGGAGCCATCAAAGCCGACATTGTCACCAAAGTGACTCCGGCACAGATCCGACTCCAGAAAGACATCACCGAACTCGATCTCCCCAAAACAATATCCATCACCTTTCCTGATCCCAACGACTTCTTTAACTTCTTTCTTCGTATCTCGCCCCAGCAGGGCTACTACAAGGGTGGGCACTTCCAATTTCGGGTGGAAATCAGCAATAGTTACCCCATGGAGCCTCCTAAGATCAAGTGTCTCCAACAAGTATACCACCCCAATCTCGACTACGACGGCAATATCTGCCTCAATATTCTCCGGGAGGACTGGTCGCCGGTGTTGAACTTGAACTCGGTGTTGATCGGGTTGAATTTCTTGTTCTTGGAGCCCAATCCAAACGACCCTTTGAACAAGGAGGCCGCCAACGTGTTGGTGAGAAACAAGGAGGACTTCCGGCGCAATGTTACCATGTCCATGCGGGGACGCGACGTGGCTTATCGCCAGTACAGCTACGTGTTGGATTAGGGCAGGAAGAGGCTTGGAATGTGGCAGATTAGTGGCCAATTGAGATTGGGATGTTTTCGGTGAAAAGTCATGATTAAGAGGTATTAATTCAATGAAGAATCAATGGAGAGGTAATATTATCTAGGAAGAGAGACTTAGCATTGATTGAGAGCCAATTGTGCTTCAATTGAGACTTTTAGTGCCTCAATTGAATAACTATTAGTACCTCAATTGAATAACTATTATGGTTTCATAGGACAAACCAAATACGCGTCGATTACGTCCAATTTCATTATAGTTGGAAATCACCACTTACCTCCATTTTACTCCTACTCAAATTTGACTACACGAGAAGTCTACTAAAAGTCCGTACAGAAGCTGGATTCCCGATCTATTGGATTTTACTATTAAAGTTCCAGAGGTATAATTATAATTATATATGGGCCCGGTCCCGTCTCCATATTAGGCATTCGTCTGTCACTTGGACGTACCCTGTGGGCCGATCGCCAGATCAGCCCTTAATGAATGCATGCACTAGGAACCGTAAATGCCCCAGAGCGGCTGAAGTAGAATGGTGAAGTTGCCAGTGGTGTCTCCAATTGCGAATCGCATTGACCGGCGATCATGTATTATTAAATCATGGACACTTTATCGTCCAAGAAATGGTATCAAAGTCACATGTTAGCAAGGTCAATTAACTCACGAACATGCAATTAAAATCATTAAACCAGAACATTCAACATCATTAAGTTGAATAATTAAAAATCTCATTATTGTTGCGACTCAACCCAAGAGCCAATTAATTTCCAATGGTATCAATCTTTTTGTTAATAGGAACACCACCCATATAAACTGAATCTGGCACCAGAAGTTTATTCAATTGGAATTTATCTTCAGTTATTGGGAACACAAGTCCTAGTGAGGGTGATAGTACTGTACAATTCCCTCTGTATCAATTCATTCAATGCTTTGAGTCTTTCAAGTCCATCTGATTTCATGCCTTCTATCGTTTTCAGCTCCACAACCGCAAGGTATTATCGGAGCCTCCACTGACAAACAAGCACCGCATCTTCTGTTCAATTGCGTTCATAAGCTTGGCCCGAGCCTCTTCTGCCGTTTGTTTAGTTGCTTCCCCCGCGTCTGCCACCTTTTCGAGCCTGAAACTGGCAAATTCCAAGTCGTTGATAAATCCTTCGTGGCCACTCAAGGTACGGATGCACCGCACTTTACCTCCCACATTGAGGCCGTCAAGGTCCCAGATTTTGATGGTTTTGTCGTCTCCGCAACTGAAGATGAAGCGGCCGTTGGGGTGGATGCTCACAGCCTTGACCCACGACTGGTGGCCCACCAAATCTGCGATGAGCCATGCCTGGGAATTATTCACTTTGGCAGGTAATGGATGACGATGCGGAACCAAAATAGGAGGTGGAAGGAGCCAGAGCTTGAGGGTGGTATCTCTGCTGGCTGTGATGCAGTATTTGTACCCCAAGGTGTCGGTATATACAGGGTCGGACACGGTTTCTTGGGAGATGCTGGGGAACAACGTCAAGTTGTCGATAATGTAACGGTCGATGAAGGGGTTTGCGGTGGATGGCAAGAAGCGCGTGGCCTCGATGACGTGGTTGTGTCCGATCAACAACGCCAATCCGGTGCCCGAGTCGGCATGGGATAAACGAGCCGAGTGGTCGTTGGAACAGGTGAGAACGAAGTCACCCAAATCACTGAGAGCAAGCACTTGGAGCAGGAGTCTGGTGTTGACGTTAGCCACGTCAATATCACGAACCCATTCGCTGTGTCCCACGAAGCTTTTGATGCAGTAGCCGTTGGCCAAGTCCCATATCTTCACTGTCTTGTCTCTTGATACTGAGTACAACACCGTAGCATTAACGGGGGAAAACCGCACGGACGAGATGGTGTGTTCGTGGCCCGTCAACGTGCGGAGATGCTTGTAGGACAGGCCGTTCCAGATCTTGATCGATAAGTCAGAGGAGCACGAGGCAAGCAAATAAGCTGCGGAAGAGAGCGTTGTGGCGATGATGGATGCAGTTCCTGATGCCAGATCCACCGGGACGGGCGACCACACCAATTTGTTGACGCTCCTGGTGTGAGCCTTGATGATTTTGTCGGGAATGGAACTGTTGTCATTGACCAAGCTCCACACAATGATGGCTCCATCGGAGCAGCCTGCTAGCACCACCGGCACGTGGGGATGGATTGCTGTGGCCTGGACCATCTGGTGGGCCTGGGTGGCGAAGGTTTTGGCCGCAGAAGACGGCATCCAGTTGATCTTATCCTTGGAAATGGCAGCAGCAGTTCCATTGGGATGACCCAAGGACTGCTGGGAATCAATGACGGTACGGAGGTTGGACACCTCGTTTTCAAGGTCGATGATCTTGCGCTGGAGCCGCAATACCGTAGTCCACTTTTTTTCGAGGTAATTGGCCACAACATTGGTGCTTTCGTCAAGGGCGTTAATGGGTATTCGGAGGGATTCGGAGAGTTTGGTGAGGGTATGGGGGTCAGAATCGGCAAGAACCGGCTCAAGGTACTGGAGAATGGCCTTGTTGAGCTCGAGCTGCTGGCGCTCCGTGAGGATCTGCGATCTGTACATGGCCAGGCCGGGAAAGAGGGCGATATGTAGTTGTTTGGTAGGAAAGAAGCATCAACAAGTGGGTCACGTGAGGGAATGGAGTATGGAAGTGGAATTGGGAAAGGAAAAAGGATAGAGGGAGAAGGGAGAGAAGGGAGAAAGAGGGGTAGAGAGGGGCGGAGGGGGGAGAAGACAGCGGTGGTTGAGTTTGGAGGGGGTGAATGGTTTCTGTGAATTTTTCTGCCGCCTGTTTCGTGCATTTTGTGAGTTTCAGCGAGAAATTGGGTAAAGATGCGATAGAAAATGGCTACTACGATGATGGAGTATGCGTGGCGGGATTGTGGGTGTATTTATTTCAATGAAATGGAATGGAAGATAATTAGAAGTCAGTCTCATTAATTAGGTGGAAAGGCAGTTTGTGCAACAGGCACGGCCATTTCCATGCATCGTGGCTCATCCAGCACGTAGAGATCGCTCAGGATGTTTTAGATACACGGTAAATGCACTTGTTGAGATTTTCCAGCAGCTCAATGAATTTTTTGGAGTTGTATTTGAAAGATCAGTTAATTATTGAAGCTTCATTTGTATTGGTCAATATTCACTGGATCTTCATAATTCTATGGTCCCAATTATCCCTGGACTCTCACAATTCCATGGGTCTATTATTCAGTAGATATTGACATAAGTGTAGAATCTCCTGTACTTCCATATTGGTCCATTGTGAATTATTTAATGGATCATCTATTTGACAAAAACTCTTGGTATGTATCGAGCCAGGAAATATCGGTGAACCTTGGCATGCTCCACAAATGCATCGAATTCATTTAGATCATTCACACATAATATCAATCACCATTTAATTCAAATTGTCCATAAATCTTGCCTTTTTAAATCCAGAAACGAACTCCTGGGTACTCTCTGATCTATTCACCATCACTTGCTCTTCAATGCCGCAAACCGGGCCTTCAAAGAATCGAATTCTGACGCCAGTTTCGCAGCAGCAGAAACAGGCCGTGCTGGTTCTGCTGCCACTGGAGCCTCGAGCTCGGCAATTCCTCCACTGGGTTCATCATCATCATCATCATCATCATCATCATCATCATCATCATTAGCGCCTCCAGTATCATTTCCCTTTGGAACCGAGGCTTCTAGAGCCCTTCTTTCCTCGTCCAATCCCGAATATGGGGCCTCATATGCCCTTGCTATCTCGCACAAATAGAGGTTTACCAACGTCTCTTCAGGAGGATCCACGACACACCGTTTGGTGATCTTCTCTGGTACCTTAGCCTCGGCATTAGCAAGGGCCAGTTTGCCGAATTCGGGCCCATACTTGTGGATCAAGATATCACGAATGGTAAGCAATTCCTTCAATTCGGAGTAGGAAGCAGCGAAAATGACTGAAACCACTGCTTCCATGATGTTGGAATCACACGTGGTTCTGGAAGGATCCACAATGATGGTTATACGGGCAAGAAGCAATTCGCAGTAGAGTTCGAGATACTCCAAGAGTTCAATGTAGATATCGTCACGAATAATGTTTTCCACCCTGATTTTGGCACTGGTTTCCTTTCCCTGCTTGAGGAGTTCGGCCAATTGCCTCCTTTGTTGCTTGGTAAGGGCTACTTTCTTCTCCTGAATGAATTTGAGCTTACTGATCGCCACTTTGAGATAGGTCTTGAGACGGGCAAGAGGAGCTTGTGAAGGTGGTGCCATTGGATAAAATGTGTAGAATAAGTAAGGGAAATGCTGATTGGTGTTTTAGAAGGTAAATTGTGTGGATTTGAAGGGTTTTTATAGAATGGGGGAGTAAGTGAATAGAGATCTGTCTAGTTCATACAGTATCATCAATTGAAGCACGCACGACAATTGAAGGTAGAAGAGGGTAGTTAGTATAATTAGGCAAGGAAGATGGTTTGTGTGGTAGATTGATATGAAGGGTATATTTGCAGACTTTATACACGGTGTAAGGAAATTCCATGTAATTTGTACATTGTCTAATTCTATTAATGATATTTTTCACTATTAGCAGAAGAATATTTCAACTAAATGATTGGGATAATTCACTATATTTAGAGAATTCCATCTAAACGGAAGCTGAGATAATTAACAATAATTTGGAATAATTAATCTGAATCAACGATAATTATTCCTTAATTTCAGAATTAATAATGCTTCTGAATGGAGAAACACTTTTTTGCATAAAGGTTTGATTGGTATAATTCATTTAGATGGTAAAATGGCAGTATAATGCAGTAGACCCACTTGGTATACCTGTCCACTTGTCTGTTCTGATTACAAGAACTTCACGCTCCTACACCTTCACATATTACCGTAATTAGTATATATCGTACCTGAACAGCTGGAGCCAGACAGGCCATTTGTTCGTTACACATTACGCCTTCGGCGACTATTGACTCGACTCCACGTTCGTATGGTTGTGTGCTGGAGTGCCTTTCACAAGAATGTCGTCCTCGTCTTCGTCAAATCCAGCACCAACATTGTCCTCCGTCCGGGCAACTTTCTTCAACGTGCAACACTGGATCTCCTTGATCCACTCGTCCTGGAAAATGTCCTCCAACGTGGCTCTCTTCTTGGGGTCGATCTGCAACATCTTGTGAACAATAGGTCTGGAGGCATGGGGCAACAATCTCATTAATCTATATGGTCCGTGAATCTGCTTGTGGGACGATGACTTTTTGTGGGGGTCCTTCTCGCCAGAGGTGGACTCGAGGTGCAGATCGTGGGCAGTGTGGTTGCCTGGTTCGGTCTTCTTCAGTTCGTTGAACTTGTTCTTCAATTCATTCTTCTTCTGCTCATACTTCTCGAGCTGGTTGTCAATTTCCTTCAACTGAGCCAAGATCCCTTGCACCTGTTCTTCAGTCAACACTTCGACGTTCTCAAGACTCTTCTTCGACTTTTCTTCCTTGTCATCCTTGTCATCCTTGTCATCCTTGTCATCCTTGTCATCCTTGTCATCCTTGTCATCCTTGTTTTCATCGCCGTCCATGTTCTGATCTTCATCTTTCTTCGCAGCATCGGCCTGGGATTCGTTTTCCTGTTCTTCCAAAAGCTTCTTCTTCTTGTTCAGTCTAACAATGGTATTCTTTAACTTCCTCTGCTCTAGTAAAAGTTTATGGCATTCGTTGCTCAAGTAGTAGTCGTGGAAATTGTCGTCAGTCTCGGCAAACAACTTGAAACTGTTGTCCTTGTCGGTGTTGGGGATTTTCCAGGGGAATCTCTTCAACGTCATACAGCAGTAAATGATGGCAATAGACCATAAGTCGACCGGCTGGGGGTTGTAGGAGTTGGAGTTCTTGAGAACCTCGGGCGCAAGGTAGGGGTCAGAGCCAACAATACCATGGCAGTAGTGGATGCTGTCTTTGGAGTTGCTGTACTGGTCATAGGGGTACTTGAAAATCACCGCACTTCCAAAGTCAATAATCTTGAGAATTCCGTCGGTGGTGATAACACAGTTGTCCAACTTCAAGTCTCTGTGGGCCAAGCCAAGTCCATGCAAATAGGCAACACCGTTGAGAATCTGTTTCAAGCAGCAGTTGATCTCCTGTCTACTCATTTCGCCGCTCATGACCACGGCAAAGAAGTCGATGGGGGCGTACTCCATGATCTCGAAATAACGATTGTTTTCAAGAATAATATCGATGGTTTTGATAATGTTGGGGTGCTTGAGGGTGGAGCCAATACAGTACTCGGCAGTACACTTTCTGGTGTAGTCTTTGAGCGATTCGGTGGACCGTCTGGGTCTGAATTCCTTAACAGCAAAGGTCTTTCCATCGGATGGACGAACGATCAATTTCACGGAACCTCCAGCACCGCTGCCCAATTCTTTACCAATCTTACCGTACTTCTTGACCAAAGGCGAGTTCTCGTCGGTAAAAGGGTCCTTGTTCAGCGACAGGTGGCCGTTTGTAGCGTTGTATAGGAACTGGGACGAGGTCTGGTTGATGAGGTTTGCCAAAGAAGTCAGGGAATGGTCTCTGCTGGAGGTGACAGCGGCGCCAGGACTGCCCGAGCCCACGGGCGACGAGGCCAAGATGGGTGTCGAATGCAAGTTGTTGTTGTAGGAGTGGTCCTGTTTTCTCGAGATGGAGTTCTTTTTAGTGGGCTTGAAGAATCGTTTAAGTTCTGCCATGGAGTTGGACTTCATGAATGTATGGTTGGAGTCCTCTTTGTTGAGAGAATGGTGGACGGGCTGGGGCGAGTGGATCGGGGTGGTGGAGTTGATGGAATGGTGGTTGGTGCTGGGGGAATGGGTGGAGCTTGGGGTACGGCGAGCTCCGGTCAAATTCTCGGAAGACGGATTGTTGGAATGGGGCGTACGTGCCGCGAGGTTCTCTGACGAGGCGTGGTGGGGATGATGATGCTGGGGATGATGGTAGGGGTCGCCGGAGTTGGTCAAGGTGGGCGAGGCCAAGGAGTCTCCCGACTCGTGTTTGCCGATATGGAAACCCAAGAACGACTTGCGGGAGTGGGAGTGGGAGTGGTTGGAGGTGGAGGGGGTGAGGTCTTCGTCGCCGGAGGACTGCTTGAAGTGGTTGAAGAGCTTGAGCTTGTGTTTGTCAGGCATGGTAGGAGGGTAGGACTAGGCGGGCACTAGAATGGGCTAGAAAGCACTGGAATTGGAGTAGCACTAGAAATGGTAGTATTAGGAGGAGTGGTAGCGCTAGATATGCAAAGAACCACTAGAGTTGGAATAACACTAGAATTGGGGCAAATCAAGCCAGAACTTCGATATGATCCACTCAAATCAGGGAAGTACCACTAGAATGGAAGCAGCACTAGATATGGAAAGAACCACTTAAATTGACCACTAAAATTGGGTGAGATTGACTCAAATCGTGGGAACCAGCGATATCAGGACAACAACAACTAAACCAGGGCAAAAACCACGACGTTCAGTACAACTAGCACTTCAATTGCAGGGACAGATACCGGGAAACAACACAAGCAAGTTGCTGGATCGGGACGCAAATCAATGGAAGAGGTCCAAAAGAAGCCTTGCAGGAAAACACGGGCCCGGCAGAGGTTTTACGCTGGGACCAGAATGCACCCAGAAAGTGGAAAGGTATTGGTTGACAAATGCAGGTGGAGCGAGGTGGCGGCGACAGGAGAGGTGTTTCGACGCGGAAAAAACGGGAAACAGGGCCGTTGTGAGTGGCAACACAGGATGAGACTGCCACAGAGTTGAGATACCGCCGAGGGGAGGGGGTAGGGCAGAGAAGACGGTGGTGGAGGAGTGGTGACATACCAAATGGGCGGCTGTGATTCGTGCGAGTGCGGCACGTGACCCGGGCCGGGTCTGTCACGAGATGAGGCCAGATGCGGCGAGATGGGGTGGTGTGGGAGAGAGAATGGTGGGGGAAAGTAGGGGGTGGTGGCACGAGAGGGTTGTGGAAGGAATTGCGGGGGTGAATGGTATGACGTGGAACTATGGAAATAGTGCGAAAATAGACTATGAGAATATTACTATGAGAATATTACTGAGAATATTACTATGAGAATATTACTATGAGAAAAGTACTGAGAATATTACTATGAGAAAAGTACTGAGAATATTACTGAGAATATTACTATGAGAATATTACTGAGAATATTACTATGAGAAAAGTACTGCGTATGTGGGCTATATTGAGGCAGTATTATGAGGCTGCTACAATAAGGCTAGAAATCTGGGACAGTAATATCTGCGGTATTCGGATATCCGGGGATACAGAATTTAGTGGGTTTCCCGATTCCGCCAGAACCCGAACACAAGATCTGGCAACTGGGCCCTTGTCGTGCCGGAACAGACCGTCTGGGGAAGTCCGTGGTGCCGGGGCCGAGGGAAGGGGGAGAGGGGGAGATGGAGGATTAGGGGGGAAATTAACAGAATTGCATGGAGTGTATGTATGGGATAATTAGTGGGATAATTCTATGGAGATTTTTGTATGGGAGAATTAATGGGATTTTTGTGTGGAAGATTTAATGGGATTTTCTTTGGGGAATATAATCGGTTTAGGAGATTTGTATGGGAGAAACTATCCAATTGACATGTTCCACTGCTGCTGATTTAAATCGTTTAGCATCTTGTATTTCACATTTTTTGAGATTTGTATGGGATTGCAATTTCATACTGTGGGTGAATATTGGGAGATTTATTGTAGTGCGACTATAGTGTGGATGGAAATGGGTTGATTAATACGGTTATGGATGTATGGACGGCAAAGATGAATGTGAAGGCATAGATGGTATTAGAGGTTATAGATGCTAGTTAGAGGTTATAGATGTTAATGGGACGCAAGTTAGAGAGGGGGGAATCGTTTAATGAGATTTTTAGATGAGATGGTTGATTCGAACTAATTGTCTGGTTAAAGGAGGGAGATTAATAACTACGAAATTTCCAAATATGAATTTCGTACTATGGAACTATCAGAGTCACATTAATGACTGGAGGATTTGATCAATTATAGGATACGCATAGATCTAGGATTTTGTATCTTTCTAATTGTATATGAGATTAAATCATGAGAAGATTCCACAATTGCAGTATTGAGTAATATTCAATGCATTAATTGGTACTGAATTGGACTAACCACGAAACTGACGAAATGATGGATAATGAAGGAGTGCTGATCAACCCATCTTCGATAATTATGAATTATGAATTTAATCAACCCATGTCATTGATGGAATAACTATGAATCTTCATATTATCATATCATCTCACTTCTCCTCCTCTCGAATGGCAGTACCCCGGATATGCTTCTGCCGCTCAGGAACACTGGGCCGCGATCCCGGCTTGCTGTGTCTCTGCTCGTTCTCCTCCTTTCTCCGAATACTCTGCATCTCCACTCCCTTGATTTCCTTGGCCTTCTTAACCGCAATAGGAAGGTGGCGATGTCTGGCAATCCGCCGGATTTCGGGCATGTGCTTGTATCTCTCCTTCAATGCTGCATCGTACTCCAACTTATTTCTCTGTCTGGTAGACTTCACTCCAGCTCTGTCGGAGGCATTGGTACGCCACAACCGGATGTTGGTGTCGTCACTTCCGCTCAAGATGTAGCGGGAGTCGGTGGTAAACTTGACGCAGAATACACGTTGCATCCGCTTAGTGTGGTAGATATCTCTGGAGTGTCCTTCTCTCACTCTGTAAATGCGGATAGTTTTGTCGTAGGAGCCTGTCACAACCTCCTCTCCCGTGGGGGAGAAGTCCACGTCCATGACCCCGGCAACGTGGTCCTTGTACACGTTGATGGACTTGTTGAGGTTTCTCATATCCCAAAGATAGGCGTTGTGGTCTTCGCATCCAGAAACGAAATTGAACGCCTCCATGGGGTTCCATGCAAGGGCATTGGTCCGCAAGCTGGTCACCACCTTCTGTAACGGAGAATTGGTACGAATGTCGTACAACACGATGGAGTTGTCGGAGCCGGCAGAGGCAATGATGTTGGTTTCTGTTTTGTTGAATTTCACTGTGTTAACGTTATCAGCACCCCACGAAAGGTTACTGACATAGCGGGTACGGTTCATGTCCCACAACTGGATGGCGGCACCTCCTGTCACGAAGGTTTCTTCGTCCCGGTGGTGGTCCAAGCCCTTGAATGCATGTTCGCCAAGGAAGGTCTTGACAAGACCCTGGTCCTTGGCATCGTAGACGGTCTCGTCGGAAATGTTGTGGTTGAACTGGTCCGTGTTGACTGACCACAATTTGATGGTCTTGTCGTCACCACAGGACAACATGTGTTTCGCATCAGGAGTAACAGCTAATCCTGAAACCATGCCGTAATGGGCCTTGAAACTGATGGTTTCTTGCCGGGAAGTCAAACTCCAGTACTTTATGACACCATCACCGGATCCAGATGCCACCTGATTGGTTGTAGCAAAGTTTTTGGCGATGTTGTAGACTCCATCACGATGTCCATCTCCTAATTGTCCTACGAATGGTTGTGCAAACATGCGCTCCAACTTGGTGGCAGTCAAGGCTTTGGTGTACTCTCTTGCTCTCTCGAATGGATGAAGTGCTGGATTCAAGTTCCGAGGAAGGGCAGACTCCTGGGTGTTTCTGACAGGCACATAGGCGTCAGAAGACCTGCTGATGGTCTTGATTTTCATGGTGGAGAGGGCTGGAAAGTCGGGAAAAATGCAGTTATCTGATTGGCTGGTGGGAAAGACGAATTTGGCGGTGTTTTATGGCTCCAAAGATGCTCGGTAGTGGTGTTTGGCGCAGTAGCTTTCTTCTGGTGGTAGTATGTAATTTTTATCTCATCGGGTCGTGCGCGAAACCGATGCCACCAAAGGTTCAGAGAGAGAGAGAGAAAGAGAGAAAGAGGGTCAGAAAAATGGGTGTTGGAATAGGGAAAGATGAGAAATAGCGACTTTAGATGTGAATAAAGGTTGTTTTCTTGATTCTGGCGAAATTTCACGGCGAATACTCCACAATTGGCCAAATTGCAGTGTCTCTTCCTCTTCAGTGATTTTTCACTTGCCACTGTATCTCTCTCTACACTTCGGTTCTATATTTACATTATGGCTGTATAAATTATTAGTGTGGGGTGAAGACGGGCTACCAGGTTCACCATTCCACCTCAAACACCAGTCCTGCTAATGTTTCGGTTCTTTGAATCAAGAATATTCTATAAGGGAGCGGAGCAAGGTCGTAGCAAATACTCAGTAATGCGTGGTGCGGCACACCGAAAGCGGGATCACAAGGTGATATCCAAGATCAAGCCCACGTCGTCCACGTTGTCCTTGGAGATGTCCTCCAAGAACGGTAACAAGTCCAACAACTCGTTGTCGTGGGTGTCGCTGAACCAACTGGAGATGGGAATGGAATGCTGGGGATGGAATATATATGACGCGGGCGAGTTGTCGATGATGATGGACTCGCTCAACGGCCGGCCGATCTGGGACAAGTTCTTGATGAAGTTGCCCTGGTAGTTGTAGCACGAGTCACGGAACAACCGATGGTGCACCGCGTGGTGGATGTCCAACTTGTCGAGCAACGGGTCGCCGTACTTCAGCACCGACGCAGTGAACACCACCACCTCGTACCACTTGCCCACCTGCTTCAAGAACTCGTCCACCCCGGGCCGTTTTATCACGTACACGTGGTGGACCTGGTTGTCGATTTCCACGGGGATGACGAAGTCCGCCGTGCGCAAGTACTTGAACGAGGAGTGGACCAACGTCTCGTCCAAATCCAAAATAAGACACTTCTTGTTGCCGTACTTCTTGTTCTTGTGTCCGAGGAGGAACCCGGTCTCGGGGTTGAACGCCTGGCCCTCTTGCATTCGCGTCAAGTCGAGGTACGACTCGTCGTCGAGGTCGTCTTCATACTCCTCGTCCTCAGAGTCTGGAGCTCCTGGCTTGGTGTCTTCGGCGGCCAACTCTACCCGTGGTTTGGCATCAGTGGGGGTGTTGTTTGACTCGTCGTTGGTGTTGGTGATGGTGTCGGTTTCGTTGATGGAGTGGTCTTCGTCCAAGAGGTCCTTTTTGGGGCTGGTAGCAGCAGCAGCGTTGGAGGCAGCAGGAGCCGCCGTGGCGTCAGTGGCATTACCGTCGTCTTTGGCGGGAGCACGGTGGTGGTTTTTGGTTCTGGCAGCGCCCCCGTGGGAGGCGCTTGCGGCAGCGGCTTTTTTGGACGCCGGCGTCACCGATATCACCTTGTTGTTGGCGTCGTCCTGGCTGTCCACAGAGCAGCACAACAAAGAGGATATTAACTTGTCCATGGCGTCCGGACCGGCGGTTTTGACCTGGGAAGAAGAGCAAGGAGCGAGATACGCGGGAACAGCACCGTAGTGGAATTGGAAGGGCGAAGGGGGACGGGGGGACGGAGGCAGATGAAGGGGAATAGAGAGGAAAACAACTATAGTGCTCCTTGTTCTTTTTCAGAGGACTGGGGTCGTGCGCGCGCACAACTGCACCAACAAGTGGTTTGCCCTCTGGGGCTGGCTGGGGCACGGCGAAGAAAGGGGAGAGCGAGAGAGCGAAAGAGAGAGAAAGATGGAGATATGGAAGGTGGAGTGGCGGGGTTTATGGCGGGGTAGACACCCGGGGGATCCCGGGTGTGTGTCCCGAGGTCCACGTGGGACATTTCCGTGCCACAGACGACTTTCCCGGCCAAGAAAGTCGCTGCCATGGGCAACTTTCCAGGGCCAGACGAGGGAGGGAAATTTTTCACTTGCGCGAAGCCAGCAGCAGGAATGGCATTGGGGCATCACGTGCGGGTGAGTCATGGCACGAACGGCTCTGGGCACGGAGGAGGAGAAGATCTAGAGACAGAGAGGTTGGCGAGGTTGATAGGGAGGGTATGGATGTAGGGGAGTGGTTTCCCGGGATTTTGGGGAAACTTTGGGGGAACTTTGGGGGAGTGTCTAGAGAGTGTCTAGGGAGGGAGCGGTTTTTCGCAGGGAGGACCCTGGGGAGCCGCGTGGGGGCGTGTCGCGGGGGCTAGCGAGAGTGGTGGTGCGAGGCTGGGAAGAGGCTGGGGGTTCGGGCGGGCCAGCACCATGGGGAGGTGGAGGCTTGGGAGGAGTGTGGCGACGGAAATATAGGAGGGAGAGTATACAGGGAGTATAGAGGGGGGAGATAGGGCGTATATGGGTCGTACTGGGGCGTACCGGGGCTTATGCAATGGATATGTAGAGGGTTACGGTATAATTGGGAGTAGTATTTCGCGGTGGAAATTGTATTTCTCACAGTGCGCACTAGCGAGAAACGCTCGCTACAGTTCTCGCTGCACTCCCTGGCTATTCCGCGGCGGTGTCGGAACTTCGATTGGGTGCAAACACCAAAACCTCCACCGTAGTTGCTGTCATTCTCTTTCCTCGTTCCCATGCCTCGTTCCCCTATCCCATTTCCCCTTCGTTCCACCACTATCCGGCAGTCTAGATCGGCCCACCGAGCCCCTTGCCCGATCCAGCCAGGCCGCCGCGAGGGGCATAAATCCGGGGTACGTCTCCTGTCATCATGGTGCCACTTCGGGGTGGAGCCTGTTTATTGGGTAATAGATGCTGGCAAGGCGGTGCTGCCAGAAACGGCTCTATGCCTGGTTGGGCTGGGGCGTATCTGGCCCGAAATGGCGGTCTGTGGGGTGGAGTCTGTGGTAATTCTGGCAAGTGTTACCAGTTATAGAGGGTACAGTTTATATGGTGCAGTATATATAACATAGTAATAATTTGTTAGTATGGGTGCAGAATGAGGTGCAATGGGTTGAATAGGTGGGAGAGATGGAATTGACGGAACTGACGGAAAAAGACACCACGACACAAACCGCTAATGAAGGTGGTCTGCCGAAATGCCTTGGCTTGCTGTGCTCTTCTGTTGCTGTGTGGTCTGTAATGCGAAGAATCGTGAAAAATGTGAAAAATCCGCCTTTGCGGGCAGAAATGGGAAAATCGGGAAAAGTGGGATCTGGACCGATCCGAGGGAGGTGGGATCACTAGACACTGTTGTTTGTACGGTTAAAGACGTTTGGTGATTATGGCAGGTATTTTGATGTGGTTGGTTTCGTATGGAAAAAGGGCATTTGAAAATTGCAGTTTCAAACTGTAGAATCATCAGAACAATTGTTTCAGATGAAGTGACAATTACATGATTTATGGGATCTGGAACCGTCTTCCCTGCTTTTCCTCATGGGTTGTTCTCCATTTCCTTCTCTCCACTAGTCTAACCGTTTTGTGTCTCTCTTCCTCCGCTGACTAATTGAATCACATGACCGACTTCACTTATACCCTAATATTCCTCCAAAGGACCCCACCATCGAGTCACCATCGCCCTCATTCCATCCATTTTGACGCAGATTTGAACCCCATCACCGCTGCAATGGATTCAGTCCAAAAAGAGGCAGAAGAATCGGCGAAAATCCCCATTTCTACCGCCCCTTTGCTCCAAAAGCATTCCTCATCACTAGACTGGGACCAATTGACAAACCTTCCCTCCGATATCCTCCTCAGCATCGTCAATCGCCTTCCCGTAGAGTACGTCCAGGAATTCCTTCTTTACTTTCCCTCAATAAGACCGCTTATTATCGCAGAATACTACCATGAGCTCCATTTCTTGGTATCGCCCTCAAGAAGACCATACGTGACGTCTTTGCCGCAAAACAAGCGGCAATATTGCACTTACAAGAGTTATTTCGACATTTCTCAGTTCCTTGATTCAAATCCCCACATTATCCCTCACAAGTTTTTGCTTGTGAGCGGAGGAGACTTCCAATCTTTAGCTAAATTGATGTCAGCATATAGACACAGATTTGCCCAAGCTCCCGTTCTAGATGTCACTATTGATACCCACCAATTGACTGAAACTGACTTCGAGTTACTCCTTTCCTTCCCCAATCTCAAAAGAATCCATTTCTCGAGAATTGACATGTCTCGAGTCCGCAAATACCTTCAAACCAGCATCTCCTTCAAATCCCACAAGGGACTACAAGACATCATTTTCTTGGGCCATTCCATTGGTTCATGGAAAAACATTGCATTTCCTCCCAATTGCCTCCATCTCGACATTTCCTGGACAAAAACAGATCCCATATCGATAAAAATTCCAAGAACTGTGACAGAACTCTACCTAAATAATGCAGGCATAAGTGTAGAAAATCTCAAGCAGATCAGACTCAATCCCGGCCTCAAAACCTTGATGATGACATACAATAAATTGGAAACGTTTGATCTCCTGGTTCTTCCCTCTACTTTGGAAACTATTGATCTTTCCTTCAATGGAATCCGATGGATAACCGGAGAAAAATGGCCAGAATCCCTAAAGTCCATATTTTTGGCCAGCAACCACCTCAGAGACGAAGAATTTCAGCAAATATCACAAAATTGGCCCTCTAAACTCAAAAGACTTTCTGTCGAAGCAAATGCTTTCACCGATTTGCGAAGCCTTGGAAATTTGCCCAGCTTGGATTGGTTGGATATCGGATTGAGTGAGATTCGGGGATTTGACGGGTTTGAATTTCCTGACACCTTGAGATACTTAAGAATGGGCAGTTGTGAAAGAATAGTATGGCCTCAGGATTCTACAGAACATGATGAAACTGCTCAGAGCAATTCAAATAACCTGCGTTTAGAATTTCCACCTTCTCTACTCGAACTAGACCTCATGTCCTGTCGCATAACCTCTCTCCATCACTTTGCATTTCCGTCCAGCTTGATAAAACTCGGACTTTCAGGCAATAAAATTACCAGCCTCAATTCATATGAAGACGAGACACACTCATGGACTCTTCTCGAGAGTCTTGTTGAACTTGACTTGTACAGAAACAATATTTCCAGCATCAATAAGTGGATTCCGCCTCTGTCACTCAAATTGCTTGATATGGGCAACAATAAGCTCCAGAAATTAGAAGGAACATCTTTATTTCTGGAAAGATTCAGCGAATTCACCTCGGGTCTTCGTTATATTAATTTCACAGAAAATTCCATTCTGAGCATAGACAATATCTGGGTACCTACCAATTTATTCACTCTCAATCTCAGTAAAAACCAATTATTGTCTGTTACCGTCTCATTGAGCTTAAGTTCTCACCGGCTGTTGTACGAACTAGATCTCAGCAAGAACGAGCTTGAGTCTATCCAATTTTTGGACAGGGGCAAAGGTATGCTTCTGAAATTAGATTTGACGGGCAATAAGCTTTTGAAGAGTCCCACAGCAGGACCACAGGAATCCCGTGAACGGGTGAAGGAATTTTATGACTATCTTGAGGTAGGTTTTGGAGGCAAGGTTACTTCTAGAAAGTTCAATGTCAACGGAGTTCACCGCATGACAAGATAATATCCGGAGATAGAGGTGCACCAACATAGAAGTTCAATCGTCGATGGTATATGATAAAAATTAAAACTAAGCAGCTAAGGGAACCTCATCTGCATCTTTGCATTTTTGAACATTTAAAAACATAAAAGGTTTAATTTTTGGCTTAATAGTATTCATGTCAAATTCCCCTTTGATATCTGGAATTGGGATTAAGCAAAGTATTAGAAGATATTTGAGATTCTATGGAAGAATTCAGATCTGTATAGATCTGTATGAGGTTTACTTCGGAAGGTTTTCAATGACTTCTACAATATACTTTCAGCATTCACACTTGATATGCCAATTGTAGTTCAATAATGCATTTCATACGCATTGGCAACTTGGAGGATCTGGATATGATTTGAGTGTCGAATATTTTCTACTAGAAGACCCGAACATCGTTTTGGCCTTAATGATCCATTCAAAAACAACACAGCCCAATTTATATCCAATCATCACTTCATAGTGTAGTATCTGTACTATAATCTCTGGAGAGATGACTTAATTAATTCAATTCACTCTTTCTATCGCAATTACACCAATTAAATCCACCCCGAAAGTCGCTTAGCATTTCAACAGTTGGATCCGACTCCATGATTCTCCTCGTCAAATCATCTTGTGGTATTTCGCAACTACTATTTCTATCGATCCAACTGGCTAGTACGATTTCACCCGATAGCCTGGAATTCTCGACAAAAACCATCTAATTAGACAATTCATAAACTCGTCCTTCAATTTCACCAGAAATGGACCTTCGACACCAATTCTCTCATAATGCACTGTTTCTAATGATTCCACTATATAAATCGTCAGGTCCACCTATCACACCAAAGTCGACGTCAATGCGGCCCAATCCGTCACAAAACCACGTCTCGTGTCACCATCGTCGTTTCAGATGAAATCAACGCATTCTTGTTCCAAGTGGCGGTATTGTTGGTGTTTTGCACCCATTACGTAGACGACTGCAACACAAGCGAGAACACCTCTCTACCGCCTACACCTGTCCATAATCTAACCATACTACACTAGACGAACATCTTAGAAAGCACCACTGTCTGTGCAACATTTCAGTTGTCTAGTAACAACTTGGACTCCACGACAACTGTCGTTTCCAAAGGTCTTGTTCGCAGTACAATAGGCACAGAATGTGCTTCAATAACTGCGTCAATGACACCGTGTTTCCGGGAACAGCGGCCCCTGTTCCGCGAACAAATGACAGGAATGGATGTCTCCATGCTAATTGTTCCTCCCGTACCACAATTGACCGTGTCACGGCCGAAATGGTCCAGATAATCGAGATATACCCCTGTAGTATAGCGATGAGTGAAAAATTCACTGCGATGAGATGGGACCAAAAACCGCCCCACAGGCTCCGGAATCGCGGCAAAAACTTGCCCTTGGGCTAAACAGCATCGGTCTATTCAATTCAGCCCCAAAAACGGCGGATTTCCCCGTCGTTTCCGCCCCATTCGTGTCTCCCCTACTACCGGAGTAGTCCCATCCCTCACGCGTCGCGTTGCACCTTCCTGTTTGGGCAAATTGAACCAGCAACCCAGACGTGTTCCTGCAGGACGTTTTTGCCCTGCACTTACTTTCTCTTCTAGAGCTGGCTAGTTCTTAATCCAGATCAACCCAGCAGTTTCCACCATCACGGCGGTTTTATTTCTCCAAATCATTGCAAAGTAAAGAGTCCCCTGCCCAGGACCTGAATAACGCTGAAAAGTCTGAGTTTTACGCCTGTTTACGCCATTGTGTGTGCCCTTCGTTCGTTTGCCGCCCTCCCTGAGTGTTTCTTGAAGTGATTCTAATAGCTGGTTTCAAGCCCCTAGAACCCATCAAGTGCTTCCATACTATTACCTAGACTGAAGTACTTTCCTGGACGTCTTTTTCTGGGTTAAAAAGCCCAGTTTCCGGCCTCGACTTCAATTATCTCCAATAGCAGGTTCAGCTCCAAAGATCTCCTTCTGCATTTCTAGCCCAGGCTCCAACTATCTCCTGTTTTAGTCCAGCCCCTTGCATCATCGACGGCTCTACCATTCTCGTTCCTTTCATCCAGTTCCAGCAACTCCTACCTACAGGCCCCTTCATTCCATCCATCAATGTCCTACATCACTCCCCAGACGCCTCCCAGAACCAGGCACGCCAAACCGGCCACTCCAAAGGGTCTTTCGACCCCCACAACCCCTCACAAATCCAAATTAACAGGCCTCATGACGCCTTCCAACTCCTCCAAGAAGTTGACTGACCCATTCCGCATCGTGGGAGGCCCTGACTCGTCGTCCTCTTGCCAGGATCCCGTGTTTAAGACCCCCTCGTCCATCGTCAAGAAACCCATTCCCAACTTGTCGCAACTCTCGTCGTCTTCCCGCAAGTCGGACCAATCAGAAGCCACATTGTCCCTCTTGACTCCAGACTTCACGCCGCAGAGATCACCAAACCGTTCCGCCAGAAAGAGAAAGATCTTCCCAGATGACATATTCAAGCATGCCACCGACTCCGTATCAAAGGTCAACGAAAAGCTCTCTTTCGGCCTCTTACTTCCCATGCCATCCACCGTAGGATCGGGAAGAAGAGCTCCTATGCCTGCCAAAATGGGCAGAGCCTTGAGCAGTCCTTCTCACGATGTGGATTCCGATGAAAACATCGAAATAGCCCACGAGGAAATCGATCTTGAGACCCCCCTACTCAAGGAGCCTCTCACACCATGCAAACAGTTGATCGACGACGATTTGGTCAACCATTGGCACGGAAAATCGTTCAACAATTACTCCTCTGACGAGGAAGTGTTGGAGGACGAGATAGTTCCTGTCAAGCTCGACAACCCGTTCCTTTCGGACTCCAAGACTGTTGGAGAAACCAAGAAGATCCAGCCCAAGAATCCATTCAACGATCCGTTCCACTCGCCCACAGCAGAAAAACACGAGGTCAATTACGCTACACACATGGAGCTCATCAAGTCTAGAACGGGCGAGAGACGGGTGGTGAAGTTGTCGCATCGCCAGAGCCAAATCAAGCCCAAAAAGTTGGATTTCTCGGGTCTCTGATGCCGTGGTTGCAGGTCTCCACGGAAAACTGGCAAAAGCTTCTGCGTGGACAGAATGTGTACAATAGTCAATTTTAAGAGAACCTCTCTAGAAGATTGGCAGCAGAACGCTGCCATCGAGACACTTTGTCCAGTTATGTGTCTTCATATATAGCTTGAAACTAGGTCCCAGGTAAAGGAATATTTTGTAGCACGCACGACCTGCCAACTTGCACCCATCGCAATGAACATAAGCAAAGGAGGCTTCTTCAGCTGCTTTATTTCTCCTTCAGCTGCGGTGTACGAAAGTAACTCTTTGCCAAAAGAGATAGAGAGCCGTATCAAGAATCCACATCTATCTTTATTGAGTTAATTCCACACATCCAGCATCATTTTCCAGTATGTCTCTTCCAGGTTTTGGAACTGCTCCAGCAGAAGAAACCAGCGTTAAATCCGTGGTGGACATTCCAGCACTATCAGAATGGCGGATTGAGGTTCCGTTCAAAACCATTTTCAGCTTCAAAGTGACAAAAGGCGTGGCAGAGATCTTTGGAACCGAACTACCACTGAACGTGGAAATCCAACTCTGCGGCGTCAAATACGCCATCCATGCCCCCTTGGCCGAAGGATGCTCCATCGAATACACCACCTCTATTAACAGGGAGAATATGACCAACGAGGGAGAAGAAATTGTCGAGTACATGAGTGAAGACACAACGATGAAGAAATACACCAACCTCCATCTTGGACTCGAGGCATTGAGACAGCAAATTGCCGACCACAACGTCATCAACCCCCAGACGAAGAAGAACGGACCACGAGTGTTGATTCTCGGGGGAAAGTTCTCTGGCAAAACCGCGTTGGCGAGAATCTTGTCGGCCTATTCGTTGAAAATGGACAGTACTCCCATTCTCGTGAATTTGAACCCTAGAGACGGAGTGTTTTCGTTACCAGGATCTCTTACTGCTACCACAATCAGTGATGCATTCGATTTGGAGGCTGCAGGAGGCTGGGGCTCGTCAACGACCTCGGGCACCTTGTACCATAACCCCAAACAGCCTATTGTGAAAAATTTTGGATTCACCAATTACCTGGATAACCTCGAGCTCTACAAGTACCAGATATCCAAGTTGGGGCTCACGGTGATGTCACGGATCGAGGAGGACCCCAAGGTCAAGGCCAGTGGAATTATCATCGACACTCCTCCTTTGGCCATTCGAGACTTGCCTCTTGTGGAGAATATCATCTCCGATTTCGAGGTCAATGTGGTGGTGGTGATCGGAAATGAGCGTCTTAGCCTTGATTTACGCAAGAAGTTCAAGCACAAGGTGAATTCGGGCCAGCTCGACATCGTCAAGGTGTCCAAGAACGAAGGAACCGTAGAAGTCGATGAAGCATTCATTAGAGCTGCACAAGAAGAAACCATCAAGGAATATTTTCATGGCAACAACAAAAACAGATTGTCTCCGTTCAAGACCGAGTTGGAAGTACGGGACTATTCCATCTACAAGGGAGTGCTAACTCTGGATATTGCCTCGGCATTATCGTTTTTGCCTGCGGGAGATTCCTATACTCCAGACATCGACATGGATGGCGACAAGACCGAGGAAAACTCGTTGGATCAATACTATACGCTTTTGGCGGAGCCCAGTTCGTCAAACTTGGACAATTCCATTCTTGCCGTTACCCAATTGCCCCAGAAGAACATGCTGGTGAAAGAACTCTTGGGAACCAGTGTGCTTGGATATGTGCATATCTCGAAGTTTGACGACACCAAGGGCAAATTGAAGGTGATGATGCCGTTCCCAGGGGCGTTCCCCAGAAACGTCTTAATCTCCACCCATGTCAGCTATACTGATTAGGGGAATGAAAAGGCATGATTTAGCAAAGACACCGATTATCGAGTTAAATGGAACATATTGGAGGACTTAATCAAAATGAACCGATTGAAGCTGGTTAAACGGTACCGATTTTAAAAAAGACACCTTTGAAGACTCAAAAAGCACCAATTGGATGATCTTTTTGACCGATTATTCCATCTAATCAAATGGAACTGGCTTGAATCCCTGCTTGCGCAAGCTCTCACTTGCGGCAATGGCACTGGGGATCTTGATGCCGCAGCAGTCGCCCCAGGTATTGGCATGGATGTGGCCGCAATCATCTTCTCCGTGGTTGTGTTCATGTGGTTCTACTCCATCAGGACATGGGATGTTTTCGCCAAACATAAAGTGCTGCATGATGGGCAATTTGCCCAACACCTCGGCCTTGTACATCTTGACCATGCCGTCGGTGATCTTCTGCCACGATTTGGCCGACAGAATGTCGTCCAACATGGGTGAATGCCACCGCAAGCTCAACTTGTCCTGGGTGGGCAACGTCTTGATTTTGTTGATGAAATAGATGCATTCCAAATACATGTACTTTTCGTGGTACATTTCTACCAACTCCTCGTTGTGGATCAGTTTGGGTTTCATATGTGGATGGGTGGCTAATTGGGCTGCTCCCAAGAGAAAGGGAAGGAAATGGTAATCGTCCAAGCCCCACACTCCGTGAGAGCCTGCTGGTTCCAACCAGTACGTTTTCTGTAGCGCTCTCATGATTTTGATGTATTTGACGAACACCTTGACAGTTATGCAACTGAAGTCTTCTTGTTGGAGCAAATCGTGTTTGTAGAGACAAAACAAGAAGCAGATGAAGTTGAGTTCGTGGCCAGATCCGTAGTCGATCCGGGTTCGGTTACCCCAAGACTCGGCAAAATACACAGAAACCTCGTCCAAAAGCGTCTGTTTGTTCATGTTTTGGGTGGCGTTGTTGAGCAATGATTGCAACCATTGCTGACAATTTACCTGGACATCGTCGTAGAAGTCACGGAATTCGACCTTGCCGAAGCGGGAAATGTCCTTTTCGACAATCACGGGGTGTTTTTCGATGGTCTTGGCCACTTGGTCCAACACATCTAGAACTGCTTGAACCAGACTGGAGATAGTCAAAGGAGCGTCATTGGTGATTCCAATGGCCAGATCTTGAAGACTCTGCACGAACAGCACGATGAGGTTATAAGCAGGCGATTCAGACCATTTCTGGAGGTCTTCTGGTGTGGTTATTTGTCTAGTTGGTGTCATTATGAAGTAGAGGGTATAGAAGTGGTTTTGGGGTTCCACGTGATGCTAGAGGTGGGATTTGATAGGGAATGAAGTAGGCAGGGGTCTGAGTGAAATATAAAGGCAATTGGGCTTTGATAATGTTGATGGTGGTGGCTTTTGGAAGAAGAAAGTGGCGGCAAATGGTGATTTTTATGGTGGAAGAGAATGAGAAAATGAGGATCCAGGTAGAATTGAAAAATCGATAAAGGATTATATCTTGGAGTTGCATTGGATGAATGTGATTCTGGAGATATGTCTTTATCCAAGGTAGGATTGATGGGACTGTTGAAGGTGATTTGGTGTCAATTTTCACTATTTTTCATACTTAGCTAACGAATTAGGCTGTCTCTAAATTCAGGGAGTACTCCAAAATGCACGAAATTATGGTAATATCAACTCACAGCTAACAACAGATTATACACCTACTTATTTTCTACTTCAAGTGCCAAATTCTACTCCATTTATATACTTTCTTCCCTTGTCTCATACTATCGCACTTCAAACTTGCGAAAACTTTTCATACAACACTCTACCAAGAATGAGCGGGGTTACGAAGCCATTTTCAGGCTTCCTATCCTTGAGTTCTCGAACCAACTTTGTCAACGACACAAAGAGGTCGTTGTTGTTGTCCTCTCTCTCCAAACGGAGTTCTGTGGATGAAGCTGGAGTCAATGCCCCATCCACTTTGCCATTGCCAATTCTTCCAAAACAAGAGATATACGATCAGATTGCCCGAGAAAACGCTAATTCTTCAGGGGTTGTGCTCAAATCAAAGCAGTCGTTTGGTTATGCTAAGTCCTTGATGAAATTCTACAAGATGGGAGTCACCAATGTGTGGAAAAATCATAGACTCACCCAAGATTTGTACAAGAACCAACTCAAATTGAGTGGAATAGACCGCAAGGCGAACGATATCGATGTCAGAATCACAGATTTCAAGAATTTGACCTTGGAAATGAGCCAGATCTTGTATATTGAGAAGACCGAGGAAAATGCTAAGAAGGACAACGATTCCGTGATAAAGCATGACAACAGAAAGGAAAACGGCGAGAGCAGACTTTTCAACATCACTAGATCACAGTACCAACTTATCCATCGTACTCCAGAGGACATCTACAAACTTCCGTTGTTTGCCGTGATATTTGCCATTTTTATGGAAATGACCCCGTTATTCTGCTACGCCGTTCCAGAAGTCACTCCGCTGACGTGTGTGTTGCCCTCCGTCTTGCCAAGATTGTGGAACACGAAACTTCTCCCCAAAATAGCCGTTGAAGAAGATAAAATTCTCGATAGAAGTCTCCAAAATGCTTACAATTTGCCTATCCAGGAAGTCAGATGGTTGTGCCGGTCCTTACGGTTAACTTCCAAGTACCTTCCATCGTTTGTGTACCCTGAATTGTACTTGAGAAGCAAACTTCATCACCATTACAATTATCTCAAGGTGGATAATTATTTCTTGTCTGGATTAAATGGAAACGGAAACATTTGGAACTTGTCTGAACAAGAGGTGTTGAGAGCATGCTTGGAGCGGCTCTTGATCGACAATTTGGAGAAAGCCACCAAGGATTTTGACTCTATCAAGGATGAAGCCGAAAGAGCTCAAAAGGAAGGTGCTTATATTGACGAATTGAGAGCAAGACTATTGAAATTTGTGGTTGAATTTGAACACTTGAACATCGGGTACTTGGGCCAGAACCATGCTACCAAGGAAGAGGTACAGAAGATCTTAGAATGGACCCGGTAATAGAGGTCGAGTTTCTATTCAATCATAAAGAAATGGTAAATTATGTACATAGAGACATTTAATGAACGCAATGCTATGACACAATTATTTCAACTCATTCTGGAAGAATTGTATCTTTGAATGAAACGGTATGACACTATTTTTTCAACACATTCTTCTGAGTAATTCTACCTATGAATGCAATGGTATGACACTAAGTATGACACTAATTTTTACTCATTCTGAGAAATTCTACCTATGAATATGACACTTGTTTGATATTATTTTCTCGCTCTAGAAATTCCATCTATAAATGTAAATCCTACTCATATATATGCTGGGCTTGTTCCGTCTTCCGGACTTTTCTACCAGCAGGTTCTTCTCCTTCATTCTTCCGTTTTTGCAAAGTTGAAGATGTGCTTCCATTATTACCTGTAATATTGGAAGACGACTTATGTATCATGCTGGACAATACGACTCCATTGTAGGAGTCTATGATTGGCTTGGGTTTGAGTTTTTGATCTTGCAATTCCTGTGCAATGGGAGTGGATAAAAATCCTTCTGGCTTTTCTCCATTATTCTCCAATCCCGTCTGGTCTTCTATAACTACCTCGTATCCCATATTCTCCTTCGACTTATCATCAACAAAAAAGAAGAGTTTATCTCCATTGAATATTTGGATCTTCTTTCCCTTGCCTATAACAGTTGAGTTCACTGAACAAGAGTTGGTACTGAAGTCTAGAAGCCATATTTGGTTGGAAAATTCAGGGGTTTTGGACCTATCGGGACTTGGTCTTTTGACAATTAAGCAATGAATCTTGGACATCCTATCATCATTAACAAATGTGTTACATGCCTCATTTCTTCCAATGGAGAATGGGTTGAACTCCTGCTTCACATATAGTGGATTTTTCGATAACGAATCAGCCAAAGGAACCAATTTGATCAATGTTCCTGGAGGAGTAATTTCAATTCGATTGAATTCGCTGGAAATGTGCAAACTCAGGAGGGAATTGTTAACCTTCGAATTCGAATTGATTTCGCTAATCAACGAACCTCTGGATTGCTTTCGAATTGGAGACGATTCCTTCAATATTTCTGACTCATTGATTTTAGAAAGTGGAGGATGCGATTGCACTAACTGCTGTGATGGGTATAATGGTTGAAGTGGTTGTCTTTGGGGTTGTGATTGCGGTAATGGAACAACTCTCTTGGGTACCTTGAAATCATTCTTCTGTACTTTGGATTTTCTATTCCTCTCGCTGTCTAACGGTCTCATCATGAGATCCTCATCAATTTTACTGATGGAATCGATAGGAAGAACTCCTCCGTCAATCTTTCTCGATTGCTGCGATTGCGATTGGGACAAACTCAAGCTCTTGTCTTGGCTATCTTCGTTGTAGACATTCTTGATCCATTTGTGTTGAAGGGCTTCATCGGCAGTGATTCTGAGGATGGGGTTTACCTGCAAACAACAATCAAGGAAATCACGGCCGTCCTTTGAAATCTCGTACGAGTTTAATGGAGACTCGTGATATTCGCCTTGTTTGATCTTCTGGAACATCTGTGCTTGAGTCTTTCCATTGAAGGGCAAGTGTGAAGTGAGAAGAACGTAGACCAAACATCCTAGCGACCAAATATCCACTAAAGAAGAGTAAGTATCTTTTGGTGAATCTGTCTGGGACAAGTCATATTTACCCGTAATGACTTCTGGAGCCACGTATGCCAAGGTTCCACAGAATGTCTTCATAAACGTGGAATTGTCACTGAATTTAGCCAACCCAAAATCCGTGATTTTGACTAAAATGGGATCATCTTGCATGATCAAAATATTGTCAGGCTTGAGATCTCGATGAGATATACCAAGTTTATGCACGTAGGATATTCCCTCCAAGATCTGCTTTGTTATGACTTGGGTTGCGTCTTCTCCAATGGCACCATTCGCAGCCACAAAGTCCATCAAATCTCCTCCAGGAACGAGCTCCATGATGATATAATAGTTGTCTATGTCCTCGTAGAAGCCCTTGAGACTGACGATGTTGGGATGGTCCAATTTTCGAAGAATGGAAAGCTCCCGATCTACGCCTGCAAGGCCTCCTCCGGGTCCTCCTCCTGTATTCAATGCTTTTCTTCTGTTGATGATTTTGACGGCATAGGAGTTTCCCGTGGATCTTTCCACTGCCTTCTTCACCGTGGCAAATGCACCTTGGCCAATGGTCTCGTTTTTGATGATATAATCCTTGAATATGCCTTGATCCTTGAGAACGGATCCAGGACCCAGTCCCTGCGCTTGTTGGACCTTTGTGGGGTTGTACGCGTCGGCAAAGAGCACCACGAACCGAATCACATCTTTGGGAATGCCCACGCCCATGGCAATTTCGTCTCCCTGATTCAACATGTAGTTGGACCCCTTAACGAGACGAATATGATTAAGATGGGTACCATTGGTGGAAGTGTCTTGAATCCAGAGGGAATTGTCTGAAAAATTGAGCCAGAGCTTGAAATGTTTGTTGGAGATGCGAGAGGATGAAGCCAAAGTGAGATCCGAGTCCTGGGAACGTCCAAACATCCATACCTTCTTTCCAGAGGGAGGGTTTTTTTCCACCACCAAGTCGAAGAAATTGTGCTGTCCTGTGGTGCAAATTAGACGGCAAACGCGGTTTTTGTCGGAGGCATCCTGGGTTTGCGTAGCAGGCGACTTCTGGGTCGGCTGTGTCTGCGTTGGTTGGGTAGATGTCATTGAAGAAGGGAGAAGGAAATACGCGTGGTTATGTGTTGATGGTGCGGTCACGTGAGGGTTGAGAAAGGGTATACGCGCACGACAGGTGGCTGCAAAGAAGGAAGAGATAGAGGGGGGTAAGGAATGGAGGGAGCCATGTGTTTGTGTTAATGATGAAAAGTAGTTGTTGTTTTGATTGAAAATTGTGGTGAAAATGTGTTTTTGGGAATTTTCACTGGCAAGATTGGGTCAGAATTTATGACTCATTGGTGAAAATAGAGTTATGTTAAGACGAATGGGACTAAAAAATTGCTGTTAAATTTGCACTGACGGAATTATAACTGAAGAATATATAACAACAGTAGAAACTGGCTAATTGAGTGCTGTGTAATTTTTGGATTAGTAAAAACTAGGCTCAAGAATTAAAATTTAGCTCCCTCTAATCTCAGATTATTGCACATTTTATCAACGGAACTAACGCTGAACACTCTACATTAGAATATACCTCTAGAACTTCTCAGAAACCTCTTTCTGAGCATATTGCCCCGTTACATGCCCCATACCCTTAATATTTTACAGAGCATTGCAGTATCTCTTCTCTCTCATAGTACATTAATATATGGTTACAATTTACGCAAGACTCCGGAGGGACCGTATAGAGGTGATCGGCTGGAGCGTCACCACCGCCTCTGCATCCACAAATTCCAACTTGTTGAACTCCTCCTCCTTATAATTGTAATGGTTGAAAATGATCCAGAACAAGCAGCCTGCAATGAACGTAGAAGCTGCCAATCCGGTATAGGTCCACACGAACTTGGGGTCCACTGCAACTGAAGACAACGCAATACCCAAGGCACTACCAATGGCATTGGTTAAAAGGAAAATTGAGGTGATGAAGGACTTCATGCTCACGGGAGCCTTGGTGTAGGCGTATTCCAAGCCAGTAATGGAAGCACAGATTTCGGAAAACGCAATCAAGAAATAGGCAGGAATCTGAATCGCGACATGGATATGATTTGGAACCGTCTTGAATTCGGGAGCGCATGCCTTGGGGTGGTCGTAACATGGACCTGCTTTGTAGATGAAATGCTGGAGAACAGCAGCATACACCATGGCTCCACAGGCAAACATGAATCCGAAGAAGATCTTGGTGATGGCCTTAAATGGGGTGAACTTGCGAATAAATGGGTAGATGAAGCGTTCGCAAATGGGAATAAACACAATAATACAGATGGAATTGAAAGCTTGCAAGATATCGTTGGGGAAGCCATGCAATTCCATCTGACCGGCCTGAGACACGAAGTTGTTGACCATCTGGCCGTAAACCACCCAATAAATGGGATAAAACACGAAAACTTTGCACCCATAAACTGCTCTCTTGACCTGTTCAACAAAATTATCATCCCAAGGGAACTGTTTCTCTGGGTTCATCGAGGGTTTGGCAGCGTCCAAGTTGAACTTGTGGGTGATACCGATCCAGGCACATTGGAACGTCTTGTTGACGATACGGTCTCCCACTGGGGATTTCACGTATTGGTTCTTTCCCAAGAACAATGCGATGAGTGCGATGAAGAAGAAGCAGAAAGGCAAGAGATAGGCGGCCCAGAAGTTGACATGGTGCTCCAACTGGGTGGTGGCAATCACGGACAATGATCCGATGTTGATCATGAGATAGAAGAACATGAAAACGTTCTGGATGGTGATGTGAGGGTCTTCAATCACTCTCTCGCCTGATTTCAACACTTTAATACAGGGCTTTTGTTTGGGCACCTGGTCAGCAATCAATGGCGACACATTGGACTTGACGCCTCCAGTGGCAAATCCGATGATGATGATGGAAAGAATGTATCCTGCCAACGAGCCTTTTTGCGATGCTACCGAAGGAATGGAGGTGAGAAACAACACGAAAATGCCCAAAATATAAATGCAGCAGAACACGGTAATCGTCTTGTATTTGCCCCAGTAGGTGTCAGCGAGCCAGCCACCAAACACGGGAGTGACATAGCACCAGAACTGGAAGAAATACGACAAAGCAGTGGCACCTTGATTTTTCAAGTGCAAGACACCTTTGGGGGAGTCATTGGGGCCATTTTGCATGTAGTTCTGGAAAGGAGCCGACAAACCGTAGTAGGCAAACCGTTCTGACAATTCCACCACTGCCACCAACCAGCACCGCAAGGGAATCTTTCCGGAAACGTGTCTCAACGTTTTCATTTCCTCTTCGGTAGGGTCTCTTCCCTCATCAGGCCCCAAGTCCGACACTTCCAGGCCGTTGGAGTTGATTTCGGGGGTGCCAATGGAAACCACGGCATCGGTACCCATTTCGGTAGGAATAGAAGCCTTTTCCGTTGGAAGAGAAGTCACAAGGGACTTCTCGTCCGCAATTCCGTCTGTTTTATCGTCGTAGGCCATGATTGAAGAAACTCAGAAAACCAGCACTTATTCGGAAATTCGTTGGTTATATAGGCAGATACGGAATCAAAGTTAGAAGAATACGCTGGAGCCACACGAAAACCCAAGAAATTTGCCCCCATTCTGGGACACTAAAGCGGGTAGAAGCCGAATACCGACATTGGCAGATGTTGAAGAACACTGGAGACGCCAAGGTGGAACCGACTTGGCGGGGCGGGGCTCGTATGCTGGCTGCAAAAGGTGGGGTGAGGATAAAGAGAGGGAGGCTAAGAGGGAAGGAAGAAGGGGATAAGGGAGACAAGGAAGGAGTGTATATGGAAGGTGAGTATGTGTACAGACCTTGTAGAAAAGTTCTGATTTGTTTGTGCCCATTTTTCAAGCATATACCTCTCTCTCTCTCACTGTGACGTGTTACGAGAGTCCTTCATGCAGCCCCTGCTCCTCTACCGGGACGCACTTACGAATCGGGCTATTGCGTCCTCCATACTTGTGGAGTGCGTCTCGAGTATCGAAGGAGTCCTCTAGCGTTAGAATCTCACACTGATACTGCACTATGGGTTTTAACTTATCACCTGCCAAATACAATTGCCCAGCAAACTGGCCCATATCCCCGCGAAAATGCCTCGCTTAGCTGCAGGGTCCAGTTCTAGTATAAGCCAACCGTTCCTTGCCGCTTCTAACCAGGAACGGGACGGCGGAGGGGCACCAAAGTGCCCATCCGTGTGCGAGTCAACCCGTCGAATTTCTCCAAAACCACGTCACGTTTCCCCACCCAACGTCGCATGCAGTGCCTAGCATGCCCGTTTGAGGTTTCGACCGAGTGGCCCACACCTTATCTAACCATCGCAGCCAGTAATCGACTCACAGTTACGCCATAAATTTCCCTTTCCCCCACAGAAATGAAGCCCTGGCGCAGTTCGGTAAGTGCGCCAGAGTGGTGCCGTTCCTGAGCCCATTCCCCCTGCTGGGCACAGGAGACTCTGACAAGAGAGGGGGAGGGGTAGTTGGGAAATTGAGAGCGAATGTTGCTAGATGTTGGTGAGAAATTCGGGGTAGAAAGCCGTGTGGTCGGACTTTGGAAACCATAAGTCACGTGACTGGCGGATGCACCTGCAACTACTTTTGGTGGCAGTTCGAGGCGGTGTTGGCGCCCTGACCGCCGGGCAACTGTCGGAGTCTGCGGTTTGCTACTGCCGGAGTGCATGGCGGGAGTGCCGAAAAGCACCGAATGGATTGAAACTGCCAAGAATGCCGTCCCGCGAGAAACCGTATAATGGCCGCTTACTTGGCACGGCAGCCCGAGACTCGGGGACGCCTCTTTTTAGAGATGCCACACTAAGGGACCTTGCTGCGCCGTGGTATCCTTATCCATTGAATTATTACTACCGAGTAAGAGTCTAGGCTTCATTCAGAGTAAGAACTCTTGCATAAGTCGTGCACGGGCCAAATCCCAAGCGAGCAAAAAATTGCTTCGTTATGGGTGCATTTTTCACTCCTCGAGTATGCACAGTGCTGCGGCAGTCGCAAAGTGCATGAAGTTGAGAACCCGGCCGCAAACTGAAATCTGCGTTAACCTTGGTCGGATACGGAGTTAGGACATCCCTTGTGCACAAACACGAAGATAAGCTTGACCCTTTCGGCGTTAGAGGCGTTGCATTGGTGAAATCTACGAGAGGGTAGGTGATAGACCAGAGTGAAAAGTGTAATACTGGAGGAGTTGAAGAGAATGGTAGGGTGTGTGAATATCCGGATATTGTGCAATGATTCAAGTAGAGAAGGTTTGAAGTATTGAGCTGGATATATCTACGACAATTTCATTGATTTGATACTGTCTTTGGACTGATATTGCTGTTCCAGAGTAATGTCTTCATATCATTCTTACTCACTAACTTTAATGGTGGATATATCTGGACGAATCTGTTGCAGATGTGAAAATCTTGGCACTGACTCCAGTTTTGCGATGCACTGAGATTGAGATCATTCTCTGCAACTTATTCCGCTTCAACTGGAGCTTGTTACGAGCAAATCTCTTTTTCTTGACAGATGATAATTGGCTTTTCCTGGCTTTTTGTAATTTATCTTTATGGTTAATATTGAGTGGCTGTAACACATTAAAGACGTGCTTTTCCCTTGTGACAACACTAGAATATGTTATTGACAATCCCGGTGTATCATCTTTGATTTACTGAGGCACAATATAAGGGATGGAATTAGGTATCGAATATTTCTAAACTACTTCAGTATGAATCTTTTTAGAATCGAAGGCTTCTTCCCTATCATCATTTACCTACAACTACCTATAATCTGAATGTAAATATTCATGGTGCTACTCCTGCAACTCTCATGAGAAAGCATTGACTCATCTCAAGTGTGAATAACAGAGATCTTCTCGCAGATAACCCAATTTCATGATGCCGGCAAAATAATCCTTTCGGCATCACCAGAAATTCGACGATACATGCAAACGAGTTCGTTCTCGCTCTTAAGGTGCTAATAACAAAACAAGAGAATAAATTCCCATCCCGGACTACAAACTCAGTAGTCCTATTAGTTTTAAGAGCGGGCTATTAACGTTTCAATACCCTCACTATCTAGTTTATTCTTTGTGCAACTGACGTCAGATGAGTGAGGCAAGAATCCCGGATCATCTCATCCCTAAATCCGCATCGCAATTCGAAATTACGTGACATCATGCAGCATTCTCTTATTTCTTTTGAAGAGTGGAAACTCTGACATCGATACTTCGCATATGGTGTAATTGTAATATGTAATTGAATTAATTGGAGATTCTCTCTGTGCGAATATCCATGTCGAATCAGCATCCAAAACTCAAACAAAACCTGGACATTTCGGAGAACGCTAATTGGTTGCAGATGCAGCAAGCACGACTCCACAGGGCCGGTCCGATGTCCGTTGTGGGGTAACTGAAGATTCCGTGGACCGGCAGAAAATGGACGGATAGCTTTTGCGCACCTGCGCTAAACAAGATACGAGAAGAAGAGACCACGAGAACAAATTCCACATAGAAACACACTTCATTCTAACAAGAAGTTGCAACATGGTCAAGTCTCCACCAAATTTACAGCAATATTGACCGATTCCCACGTTTGCTATACGTTTGCCTGAAAAAAAACAGGTCTCAATGAGACAAATGCTACAATCTGCCGTATCCGGCAGTGAAACCCATTACGTCATACACCATGACGAGCAGAATCTCAGAATGGGCCGATGCGAATCTCTAGATCTAGCGATAAGTCCATATCTGCACAGATTGTTACGTCGCCAATTTAACACCATTTATCCAGATTGAGACAAAGTCGATTTCTCACTTTTTAGCCAGATTTAGAAGATCAGAATCAAAGAAGCACGAAACATCACCAAAATTTCTCTACTGCTGTCATTAAAACCGGATATATTGGTAGATATACTATAACGCTGGCGGTTAAACGTGAAGCCCTATCTTTGTAGTGTCTGCTCCAATTAAGTCGAAATAAATAGTCAACTGTACGACTTAGGTACTTTTTGCATTAGTGGCTGCGAAAAACCATGAATGAGGCATGCTTAGACCACGCTTCTGTGCGAATGAGCAGAAAGAATGGGGTAGATTCCGTGAGGAGTAATGGCCTCGTTCTCCGCGTATTCCAACTTGTTCCATTCCTCTTCCCTCTCGTTGTAGTGACCGAAAATGACCCAGAACAAGCATCCGGCAATGAAGGCAGAAACAGCCAAACCGGAGTAGGTCCAAACCAACTTTGGGTCGACGGAAACAGACGACAAGGCAATACCGAGGGCAGAACCCACTGCAGTGGTGACCAAGAACATAGACATGATGAACGACTTCATGCTGATTGGAGCCTTGGTGTAGGCGTATTCCAAACCGGTAATGGAGGCCAAAATTTCAGAAATGGCAATCAACACGTAGGCAGGAACTTGGATGGCAACGTGAATGTGGTTAGGCACGGTGGTGTATTGAGGGCCACAAGCCTTGGGGTGGTCGTAACATGGTCCGGCCTTGTAGATGTAGTGTTGGAGAACAGCGGCGTAGATCATGGCACCGGATCCAAACATGAAACCAAAGAAGATCTTGGTGATGGCCTTGAAAGGAGTGAATTTTCTGATGAAAGGGTACACCCATCTCTCGAAAATAGGAATAAACACAATAATGGCAATGGAGTCAATGGCCTGCAAGATATCGTTAGGCAAGCCGTGCAACTCCATCTGGCCGGCCAGGGACACGAAGTTGTTAAGCATTTGGCCGTAGACAAGCCAGTAAACAGGGTAGAACACGAAAACCTTACATGCGTAAATGGCTCTCTTGATTTCTTCAACGAATTGATCAGTCCAAGGGAAGTTAGCTTCGGGGTGAACCGATGGCTTGGCGGCCTCGAAGTTGAACTTGTTCTTCATGGCGATAAAGCATGCCTTGAAAGTCTTGTTGATCACCTTGTCTCCCACAGGAACCTTGACATATTGGTTTCTTCCGACAACCAAGGCAACAATGGCGATGACAAAGAAACACAATGGCAAGAGATAGGCGGCCCAGAAGCCAATGTGGGCCTCCATTTCGGTGGTGGCAATGACAGACAACGCACCGATATTGATCATGAGGTAAAAGAACATGAAAACGTTCTGGATGGTGATATTGGGGTCTTGAATAACTCTCTCGCCCGACTTCAACACCTTGATAACAGGAGCGGTCTTGGGGATCTGGTCAGCAATTAAAGGCGACACGTTGGACTTGACACCTCCGGTGGCAATACCAATGATGATAATGGCCACAATATAGCCTCCCAAGGCGGTGTTGTGCGAGGTGATGGAAGGAACCGAGGTGATGAACAAAATGAAGATACCCACCATGTACACCACACAGAATACAGAAATCGTCTTGTATTTACCCCAGTAGGTGTCGGCGACCCAGCCACCGAAAATGGGGGTAATATAACACCAGAACTGGAAGAAATACGACAAGGCAGTGGCACCTTGATTTTTCAAGTTCAAGACACCCTTGGGAGAGTCATTGGGGCCATTTTGCATGTAGTTCTGGAAAGGAGCCGACAAACCGTAGTAGGAGAAACGTTCGGCCAACTCGACCACGGCAACCAACCAACACGTGAGTGGAATGGACTCGGAAACGTGTCTCAACGTCTTCATTTCCTCATCAGTAGGAGTTCTACCTTCATCTTCCACCCACACATCGGAGGAAGAAGCCTGGTCGGAGGTGTCGCCTTTGGTTTCCGATAACTGCTTCTCGACCACAGGTTCCTCGATAGGAGCTTTTTCGTTAATGGAGCTAGAGGACATGGTGGTGTAGCGATATGGATGCAAAAACTGGGGCCTCCTCCCCACTATATATAGAGCGAGTGAAAAAGAAATCAAAAGAAATCGAGCAGTGATAAAGCCACCTCCGATCGCCGTTGTGCTGCACCAGGTGCATGAGGTGCATGAGGTGCATGGAGGTACATGGAGGTACATGGAGGTGCATTGGTCCCACGCACGGAGTATGCCGGGCAGTTTATTGGTTCTGATAAGATCACACCACAAGGCGTATAGTAGCGGACTTTTGCCATGCAGCAGATGAGTGCATCGCAAATTGCTTTTTCGTCTCACACGATGATGCGGGACAAACGCGCCACCTGATGGGACGGCTAGGGCGGTTTTGGGTGGGGAAAAACGGGGCAAGGGAGTGGTGGGGGTAGTGGGGAGCAGGTGGGGAGGTCTGGCGCCGGTAGCCTTGCGGGGCAAGTCATTTGGTGCCAATTTGGCATCCTAGGGCCTATTTGGTGCGGAAGGTGAAAGGTGCTCACTGGTGCTGAAAAAAAATTTTTCTCGGGATCTCGTGAAATGAACGGAATTCACCTTGGTCTCATGCACGGTGAAGGGTTTTTTTTTAGCAGGGACGGCACGCCGCAGATGGGTCGTTTGGTACTCTGAGCAAATAAGACGGCGGACTCCGCGGTTTCGGGCCGGTGCTCTCGCATAGAATTCCGTGTGGATTCCTCTACTAGTGCTGGAGTTCTTGGGGGTGGGATTTTGGACGTCAATTGTGTCCCCACATACACTTCCTCTTCTTTCTGGGTGGGGATGCCCCCACGCGCTAAGTCCTCACGAATATCTGTCCGCTTAAGATTTAATTTTGACGTTGCGCCGGTTTAGGCGTCATGCCCGACGTCTATTGCCTAATCTGGCGATTTAGGTGGTGTTTGAAGCGGCTTCAGGCCCGTTGAGCGGGTGGGGTGCAGCGGCGCGCAGCATTTTCCTGCGCACAGATTGTTTACCCACGGATTATTTTCCGGCATGACACCGTCCCAAATTGCAACATGGCTAAACGGCGCCTTGTCCTTGCGGCGTTTGGAATGTTACCGATCTGCGGCAATGCAACTCTCTCAGAGCTTCTCTCTCTACCAAACGGTTTCTACCAGGCCGAAGTAGCATCTGGTATCAAGATCTAGATCTGGGGCAGGACACGGTTGCAGCGGAGTTCGCCCATATGTGTCACCCTCCACGATCACGATCTCTTGGTATGGTCTGGTCTGGGCACGGGATTCTAAATGGAACAACTGTCGCGGACAACTGCTCGTCTGGGAAGAGAGAGTGTTCGGGCTCATGACATCGGCAGAAGCAGAGGCATTGCCGCAAGTGGGGAGACTGTCTGGGATGCACCCCACTGTGTGCATGCAGCGGAGCCCTCTCCGCAAACTTAGTGCAAATCATAGTGCAAATCATAGTGCAAACCATAATGCTAACTTGATGTGTAGTGGGGCACAAGAGACTACGACAATGCGGCTATGGCAGGCTATGGCAGGCTATGGAAGGGATTGGGGGAGCCAATACAACACATTAGAAGGGAGTTGTTGCGGCAAATCGGCATAATTGTAGGGAACGCCGAACCCCCAAGAAATCAGATGGGAGACTATGGAAGGGATTGGGGGAGCCAATACAACACAATAGACGGCGGTTGTTGGAGTAGATCGGCAAAATGGTAGGGAATACCGAACCCCACGACATCAGACACTACATCAGCTAACACCGAGCCCAATCCAGATTCTTCCCCCGCACAAACTGCGAATAACTACGAACATCTACGAAGATGCAAATGTGCCTTTCTGTAAAGATAGTATGGGGTCAGATGCGGTTTCCAAGCAAACAGGCCAATTCTCGCTCACGCCACAGGCACGGGGCTGTTGAGGTCTGGATCCAGGATGCAAGGAGGGCTGGTGTAGCGATTTGTGGTGCCCGGGCGGAATATTCCGGATTGGGAGAGAAAGACAGCTCCTTTAGAGATAACGGTGGAGTGTGTTTGATCGGGTTTGCATAGAATGGTTAATTGTGACGATTGAATGGCCTATTTGAAAGGTGCGTTTCCAGAAATTGGGACACTTTTCATAGCACTTTTCATGGAATTATTCATGGAATTATTCATGGAATAGTGCTCTCACATAGGATGCAGCATTTTCCGTTCTCTTCTTCCATTAATCCTTTCATTACCTCCTCATCCTCTTCTTCCTCCTCCTCTAGTGCACTCGTTTGCATCTCCTTTAACGGCATGGCTGCGTAGGCGAGACCGTTGCCCCAGCTCCTACGATGAATTGTCCCATTTTGGACTCGGCAATGGCCCGATTCTCACGGATTTTCCCTCTGACGCCGTGGATTTCGGCCCCGGCACCGCTACTGCTGCTGCCTTTAGTGCCGTATGTGGCTGTAGAACTCTTCCCGGAGATTTAGTGCCGCAGTGCTGGTACTGCCGTACGGATAATATTTATCGGGTAAGAGGAGCTGTCTACGGCGCTAATTCGCTAATTCGCTAATTCACTAATTCACTAATTCTCGCTTCGGCCCCAGCAAAATCTTGGTAACAGGGGACGTCGAAAGTGGGGTAAGACTTGGGGAGAACCTGAGGGGTTTGGTTCGGCATGGTGACGTTTGCGATGATGTGGTGTCGGTTGTGAAACTTTTCATGCACCTCACACCCCGATCCAACGGGTCTATGTTAGCATCACAATGTGGGAAATCGCCTCTGAATGTCCGGCTGGATACCCACATGCGTTTGTGCCTATGAGGTGGATCTCCTGCATCGCTGTGGCCTGCTGTTGGTGCCGCACGAGATTGCCTTTGCTGCTGGAGAATTAGAGCGAATCGGGAAGGAGAGATGCATGGATTGCAGATCGTTACGAGGGATGTGCGGAATTAGTGTGGATATGGAGTAGGCGAGGAGTAGGCGAGAAGGAAGGAGAGAAGGCGAGAAGACGAGAAGACGAGCAGACGAGAAGACGAGAAGGCGAGAGGCTTGGGAGAATGTCAGGGTGAATTTAGAACGCGGATATTTGAGAAAATGGGAATGATTTTTGTGAGAATTGAGAATGATTTTTGTGAGAATTGAGAATAGTGAGGAAATAGGTAGCTGGGGGCAGAGTATAGTTGGGGGCAGAGTATAGTTGGGGGCAGTATAGTTAGCGGAGATTTGGGATACGGTGTATTATGAGCGATTTTGACTTAGTGAGGGAATATCGACTGCTGAGTGATTTTGGGTTTAGTGAGGTTTTGAATATGTAATTTGGGTTTAGTAAAGCATTTGATTATACAGTTTAATTGTATTGTAAATGAGGTCAATAACAAGGCATCTGGGCATGATCAATAGCAGAAGCATAGTACGAACAACTTCCTGTCCTAAAATTGACGTGGTTTGCAGGGTTTGAATCGCCTGTTCCTAGGACCGGCTAGGGCTACATTGCATGGTTATGATGAGCGTTCGTTTGGTCCCTGTCTTCCTCAAATGCCTTGGTAATTAGATCTCACCTCGCCTTGAGTACGATTGTTATAATGCAATGCCCAGGAATGTCCCAACAATTGACCCCTAGGATATTTTACTAATGATGTATTTCCATCAGCCTCGTTAATCTCCGCAGAAGAACCCTAATATCAGCGAATTCGTATCGAAGAATTTTCCTTATTAATCTTTACTAAGGAATTCGAATTGATTTTGCTGGTTCCTCCTCTTGATGTACCTGAGATTAGTCTGTGATTATTGTTCCTTAGTAAGACTTCCATCCTTATGCGTATTTTCTAGAATTACTAACGCATTATTCAATGGACATTCCTTGTAATCTCTATCTCTAAACCTTGCATTTAGAGTTATTTTGACTCCATCTCTGCAATGAAAATTACATTGAGTCAATAAAATGGTCACTCGAAGTACCAGCACAAACTAGAATTCTTCTTATCATTTTGTGGGGGATGCAAAATCACAATTCCCATAAGATTCAACTTCATTGAATGTTAACTTCATTCTGATGGCATTCGTTCCGTGCAAAAGCACTCTAATCCCCTAATCCTATATCACTCCGTATGAATGTCCTTAGGTCCTCTCATGTTAGTCCTATTCATTTGTTTTTTACAGTATTAATTAATCTCATAAATATTGACTCGATTAACCATCAACACTTCTACCTGGCTAAGAAACTCATATTTATTACGTCTTGCTCAGATTTATCTTGTCTACTACTTCCATCTACATATTTATTCTAGTCTAAATGTAGCTAATGGTTAAGAGGCCAGTATCCTGGGAACAAGAACGCCATCTTCTCCAAAATCTCCTTCTTGGTTCCCTTGGGAGCAGTGCTGACTGCATACTTCATACTGCCTCTCAAGTCGCTGCCCAAGTCCTGGCCATGTTGACTAATAATTTCAATCAAGTGACTAGCCAATTTGCAAGCATTGGCAGAATTGGCCTTCAAGTTGCCCACGATAAATTCCACTGTGACTGGCTCTTCGTCCTCATTCCATGAATCATAATCAGTAGACATGCACACCATTTGATAGGCAATTTCGGCTTCTCTGGCGAGTTTTGCCTCTGGCAAAACTGACATGTTGATCACAGAGCCTCCCCAAGAACGGTAGATCTTGGATTCAGCTCTGGTACTGAATTGGGGACCTTCCATGCACACCACAACGAGATCTTCGGCGTCCTTAGCATCAGATTTGGTGTGAAGCACTGGAATAACGTCCTCCTTGTCCTCTGCCTCCAAAAAACCAGTTTTGGGGGTATGGTCCCGGATCAATTTGTTTAATTTGAGGTCAAAGGGTTCGCCAAACATGGCGTGGGCCACAAATCCCTTCTCGAAGAAGGTAGAAGGACGGTTTCCCTTGGTTCTGTCGATGATCTGGGTGGGAACCACAAAGTCCCGGGGCTTGATCTCCTTCTGGAGCGATCCCACGGCAGAAAACGCCACAATGGCACTGACTCCAAGGCTCTTGAGTGCAGCAATGTTGGCTCTGGCTGGAACATCAGTAGGAAGAAGGTCGTGATGTTGGCCGTGTCTGGCCAAAAATGCCACGGGATAGCCCTTTTCGGTCTCACAAATGGTGATTGGAGACGAAGGGTATCCCCAAGGAGTAGAAATGGTAAGTTTGGCCACGGCTTTGAGGTTAGGAAGGTGATAAAGACCAGTTCCTCCAATGATAGCTAAGCTTACGCTGCCATTGTAGGTCGGAGGGAGTTCGGTAGATTGGGCAGCTTCACGGTGCAACGACATCTTGGATCTGAGTTTGACTGGAAGAGGAATGGTACTGCAAAAAGACCTGTGGGTATGGAGGCGAAATTTCACTAGCGATAGAGACGGTGAAAACGGGAGAAAACGGGCCAATTGGGTGCTCAAATTGAGTGTTGAGGATGCAGAAACAAAAGCGTGTTGTGGCAGTGTCCAACGAGAGGGTCTCGGCAGGCAAATGGTCGGGTTTTATCCTATTTGTAAGACAATGTAGGACCCATGTGGTCGGTAGGGAGAAAAACTAACCTACGGATTGGGGGAGAATTGCAGGTTGAGAGGGTCATGGGAAAATGCAGGTTAGGAGGCTAGATTGGAAGAGGGAGACAATTTCGGATAGAAGTGAGGGTTCTATGTTAGGAGTTTGGGTTGTTTGTATATAGGAGACTACTCTGCGTTGCATTTTAGCTCTTAGAAAGTGGAAAAACGTGGTATTTAACTCAAATAGCCCTCTCTCGTTCTCCCTGGCGTGAGGGCCAATTTGCAGGTTACCCTGTATGACATGCAGCTCGCTAAGACGTAATCGAACCATAGTGCATTAGGAAAGAGAGAAAAGGTATAGAGATTAGGAAATGGCAACGTGCACGGATCAAGACGCAGGAAAAGTGTGAAGATATAACGGTTTTAGTTTGTGAGACAATACGGGCTATGGGTCTATTAAACGGGACTAGTCAATTGGTAATTTTGTGAGTAGTAATCATTAAATTGCTTGTAACTACTAGCATTTGGCTTGATTTTGATTAGTTGGGTTGTGGTCTGCTGTTATTGAATAATTCTCTGACCTTCCTCTCCTTGTGGGATTTTACAATTTTAGAATTTTGTGTTATTAGCCCAATTTCCAAAAGTCAGCCAAATTTGACCAGAATCGACTAATCATTGATTAGATGACAATTTCCATTACTGGACCACCTCACTAATTGTTCAGGTCCCTTCTCCTTGATAATTACCGACTCATGCTGTCATATTCAAATCTCGATTTTGTACCATATACCACGTGACTAACACCACGTGACACGACAACCAAAATGACCCACTTCAAGAATAGATTTCGCTATCTCCATATCGAATGCTTTCTCTATTCACCCGCCGCTCCCTTGCTAGATCGGCGTTTCCCTCGGCTATTCTGGCTGTGCGGACTATATCGTCCAAATCTCCAAAAGACCCGGAAGAGAATGGCCCCATTTCGCCCAAATCAAGGGTTCCGGTCATTTCCAAGTCCAAACATGCAAAAGCAGCAGATGGAAGTCCTTTGGCCAACGCATCAAGCAGCAGAGGTAACTACAGTTCTCCCAACAAGCTTCGTTCAAAAAACGACGAAAAAGCGAAGATTTTGAGGTCTAAACGGGCTCTTAAAAGGGACTCTACCTCTATTGCCACCGTTGATGGAAGGGAAGATCCGAAAGGAAAACCAGCCACAACATCGGCCCAGTCATTCATTCCCTTCTCGAAGTTCCCTACTGCTCCCCCATCTATCCTTTCCCAGACCTCCGAAGAGCTCTATGCTACCCTAAACTTGAAGTACACTGCAGAATCGGAAAGGCAATCAAAATACGTAGACTTCTCGATTCCTGACAAGTTTATCAAGTCCAAGAACAGCAAAATCATTACCGAAAAGGACAAAGCGGTGGTTCAGGAATTCGACAAGTTTTCTAGATCAGAAGAGGACGAAGAGGCCAATCAAACCCAGTTGAAGCTCATCAAGCTCTACTACGACCAAGACACCAACACCCTCCAGCCCATGCCTGAGCACTCCTTCAAGAGATCGCTCCTGGGAATGATCAACATGAACCACAATCTCGACGACATCGAAGATGATTATTTGTGGGAGCTTTTCCCCAGAGACAAGTTGTTTGGAAGTCCTCCCTTCGAGGCCAAATCTCAAGGAATTCACGGATTCAAGACTTGGGAGAAAGAAATGCTCAAAAAGGATAAGCAGACCAGGGACATGAAGGAAGAGGATTCCAGACAGTATCGGGAATTCGAGCAGTCATTATCGGACAAGAAATCATTCTACAAAAAGGTTGCTGGAGGTACCAGAAGGAAAGTGGACAGAAAACTTGTCAAACGTTACAAAAAATTGAAGGAGGAGGGAAAGATTCCCAATTCTGAGGCAAAAGATACAGTTGAAACCATTAGCATTAACGACATCTTCGAGGAGTTGTCGTAATCTAGACTCATCTCATTCACGCATTGATTTTTACGAACCATTTTCTTTTTGTATATAGTAATGAACATCAGCACGGCTTCTTGTAAGAATAGGAAAGTGAACAAGTATATTTGAAGTTATACCCTAAGTTACGGATGTTATAATGCAAAGAATAATTGACAAGCCAGAGAAGGTGTTTAAACATGCGATTAAAGATGGCCTCAATCATCAATGTGTTATTCTTACAAAAGTGATAAATAAGTGACTAGCTGGCTATTCGAGGTGATGCTACCTGCGCTATCATTCGGTGATGACCAATTCGACGTCAGCATAACCATACCTCTCCTTGTTTGCCTCGTAGACTCTCTTCAATTCGTCGATGTACAACTTGTGGTAGTGGTCCAAGAGGTCTGGAGGAATCCGAGCCTTAATGGTGGGTTTTTTGGGCTTGGGGTTGATTTTGAATAGATCAGTGAACGACTTGGACTTGTTAATGCCCTTTTGGTTCTTTTTCTCTTCCGGGTCGACTGAAGGAGTAGGCTCCAAAGTGTTGAATTCGGGGTGGTTGGAGTTGTACTCGCTTAAACAGTTTTCGGGAATATGAATGGGCTCACCCACGCAGATGTTGATGGGGTTTCTGTAGGGAACAATGCCGAAGTCGTAGATGAAGATGCCCCGAGCACTGAAGAACGGAAGCGTGAACAGGAAGGTGGACTTCATCCACCGCTGGAAGGTGTAACCCCACGAACCTGGCTTAGGAATATTAAGTTTGTAGATGTCGACTTCTCCGAAAGCAAATACCGGCACGAGAGACACGTTTCCGAGCTCAATAGCGAGCTTGACAAAACCCTTACGCTTGTTCAAAACTAGCTTGATTTGGCGTTTATGGTGGCGATGTTCGTGGACCTCGGTTTTCTCTGATTGAGTCGAGGTTTCCGTCTCATTGGTGTCGGACTCCGTGGCATCACTATCTTCGGGAATGGGATTGCCCTTGTAGCCGTAGCCGACCTTTTTCTGGGGGGTGACCATGTTGTTGAGCAAAGACTCCTGGGCCCCTCCCACCACCAAACAGATGGAGTTGTCGCCGTTATTGATGAGACTCTTGATGTTTTTTGCCGAGGCCGAACTTAATCCGAGGCCGAGGAGGTAATCCCGGTAGAATGGAAGGGTGAACTGGGTGGTTAACGTCAAGGGAAAGATGTTACCGAGGCCTGGAAAGAGACGTTTGCCCTTGGAGGGATCGTGGAACAACGGCTGGAGGCATTTCAAAGGAGGCAGGAATGGCTCGTTCCGGAGAGCATTGGTAGCAAATGCACCCATTGCTCCCATGGAAATGACACCATGGGGATGGTAGCCGAAAATGTAGCGAGGCCCGGTGGAAAGACGCTTGTATTTGACTGCTCTGGCCGGAATGGCTCCTTGTTGGCCTGGAGGAGGCAGGGAGGAATCGGAGTCGTTGAGACGCTTGGAAAGGCCCAATTTCTTGAAGATGGAATCGATCAAGGTGCGGGAGTTCTCGGAAATGAGGTCTTCTTCATCGTCGGTCAGATCGTCGTCTTCTACCAACACGTCGGAAAACGTGGGCTCGAGATCACACGTCTTGTGAACACGGATGGGGAAATAGTCGACAAACCATTCCCAAACGATGACGTTCTTCAACCAATCGCGGTAGCGATATGTTGCCTTTCCGTTGGTGGGAGTATGGAGGTCGAATCCGTACCACCAGATGAAGTAAGGGAGGATTACAACGAGCCAGAGGATCCAACCAAGGGAAAGGACTCCGAGGAAAAGACACAGGAAGAACGGGATGGAAATGATATGCCAGATGACGCCCAAGGTTTCAAGCCGGGCCTGGAGGGGGGTATTGAGCGGGGCGATATGGAGGAAAGGCTGTTTGGAAGAAGTAGATTTGGAGGATTTGGAGGATTTGGAGGATTTGGCAGATTTGGCAGATTTGGAGGAGGAATTGGAAGAATTCGAGGCCTTGGAATTGGAAGACTTGTCAGTAATTGAAGAATTCACCGACTTGGCAGCATTTGACGACTTCGCAGAAGTCTCCGATTTGAAGGCGATTTTGCGGCCTGCCAGGGTTCCGGAGGCAATGCCCTCATCATCCTTATACTGCAGATCCTTCCCTTTGTGTCCGCTTTTGTCTGCCGCCTTCCCCTTCTCATTTGCACTATTCTTCCCCTTGTCTTTTTCTTTCTCATTCTTACTATTTTCACTATTCTCACTAATCTCATTCGCACTGTTCTCGCTATTCTCTCCTATGGAGACGACATCGTGGGCCAACTCCGGGCCAGACTCCGGGCCAGAATCAGACCCTACACCACGGCCTCGATGCCGGAGTTCGGGCTCATTCAATGAAGTCGTTTCCAGCACCGGCAGCGGTACCAGCAAAACCACCAGGGGGAGAGAAAGAGATTCGGGGGCAGCCATTGCTTTCCTCCACGGGGAGAGCCCCCATTATATAGTGGCGGGTTACGGCGCGACCGGGGCTGGCACACCGGAGCGGCCCCGCGGGGCGTGGTGCTACAGGGGGTGGCGGCAGAATTACGGGGAAGCTGGGGCCGTGCCAGGGCTCATGGGGAGATGACAGGGAGGAAGGGAAGGAGGGAAAGCAGGAGAGGGAGGTTATAGGGAGGGAAAAGGAAAGGGAAGGGGAGAACTATAAGGGGAATAATGGGGGAGTATAGTCGGAGCATAGGGAGAGATTAGAGGGGAAATAGGGGACGTAATGGGGATTGGGGGGAGAAGGAGGGGAGTCCATAGCGAGGGAATTGGGAAGACAATTTGGGGACAATTTGGAGACAATTTGGGGACAATTAAGGAGAATTAGGGAGAATTAGGGAGAACAAGGACAATCAGGGAGGTGTACCGAGGCGAGAAGACGGGGCGCACCCCCGCCGAGCCCACGCAGGCACAACTGGCGCGAGCCAATGGGGACAGAGTGGGAAATCCCACACGGGGAGTCCGAGGCCGAATGTTAGGACTGGAGAAAGGAGAGGGAGAAAGAGAGTGGAATGGGAGGGAAGATGATTGTAGACAGGAGTGGAGTAAGGGGATTGAGACGATTGGAGTGGATTGGATGGGATTGATGCTATTCATACCTTTCATTCTTATCTTTTTCGGATTGGTCTGGCGAGAATGCATACCGTATTAGGATGAGATGGTCTAAGGTTACGAGCCCCGCGCATCACCCCATACTTCCATGCTGCATCTACTGTGGAATCCATACAGCAGTGGCATGAGTTTTGGGCAACAGGGTTCCCCTGGAGTTCCACCAACACCACTATAAGCACGGAATTGCGTCGCCATGACCCTCCCTGCGTAAACAGCCCTGTGGCGGTTGCGTTGCCGTGGGGGTTGCCGTGGGGGTTGCCTTAATTGCCTTGCTTCCTGGCGAGGCGTGGCGGAGTGCATATGTCCACCAGCGAACAAAGGGACACTGTTCCGTCAAATCCCTATGCTCGGACTAACCCGGCTTTCCCCTTAGTGTGCTCCACTAGGGCTATTTCCGCCAGGAACCCATGCTTGGAAGTCTGCTTGCAAGTGTCTTCTGCTTCTAATGTTTGTACTTGCGTCCGTGTTGTGCGTCCGTGTTGTGCGTCTCATGCATTGCTTCCGCTGCATGCGTCCGGCGCATGCGTCTCCCACCTGTCATGCATCCACACCCCCCGTTTGCCTGCATTGCCTGACCCGAAGCAGCAGCTCATACTGCTCTATTGTGTGGAGGTGCCGAGTCCACGACAGCCGATCCATTGTCTGATAGGATCTGTCATATTTTGATTGGAGAGAGTTTTTCGAGTCTGTTCCAATTTCCTTTCTTCATTTCATGCAAGACCATCCTTTTGTATTGGTGACACCGCAGTGCGTCTTCTCGCGTCTTCTGCAGAAGTCGCAGTGTCAACCTCTTTGGTTCCCCTGAAAGAACATTCACATACTGTAATGGCCCGGCGATTGATGTGGGGTGCGGCGGGGTGCAGTGAGGGGCAGCACAAGCCGTGATATTGGGGTTCGTCTGTGTCCATGTGACAGAAAGGTGGATTTTGTAGAGGAAAAGAGGAGTGCGAGCATCGATTTGCAGTGTGAAGTGTGGTGTAGAGAATGGGTCTAAGGAGGGTGAAGATGTGGGAATTACAATGAAGTGTCAATTAGGCGTGAGAGGCATTTCTTTGAGTTTGTTTCGATGGAATTGTTGTAGGGGGTGGTGATTTCGTTGATTTTGGAGAGCTCTTAAAATACGAGTGCAACTTAAGTCGGCCATATATGCACGTATCGAGCACAGAGTGGCTTGATACTACTCACATTTGCCAGAGTTGAGCATAGGGAGGCTTCTAGGGATATAATTCTGCTCTTTTCATCCCTTGTCTTGTGTTTCTGATTGGGTGCAAGATTCTGTTCAACCTATTCGATTTCACGTGCTCCATATCACCTGACCTCGTATATATTTCCATTTCACTATTTCTATTCACCCCATTATGGAAGACTGGGGAGATCCGGCGGAAAACGCCCAGAAGACCCACTATATGCTACGTCCCAAACGTAGCCACGTTACAAAGCCCAAATACACCAATAAATTCAGAAATACTGGCCCTTATGCCCCTGGAACTTCACCGTTTGCCAGACTCTTTGCTGGAAAAGAACCTGCTCTTCATGCACAACGCCGCTTCAACATCTATCGTCGCTTGTGGAATCGTCACAGACTCCAGATTACCCGAATCCTCAACTCAGCCAACACAGATCTCTACCAGCAACTCGTTCAATTCATCGAAACCACTTCAGGAGAGAAACGCAGACTCCCCATAGCATTTCTCCAATTGAGCTCCAATACCGCCAATAATGTACGGGTTGTGCACGAGTTCAATCGCTACGTGGGCGAACGCTACATCATGGTCAATTTATCGAGTAAAACCTGTGGAAATATCAAGACTGCCATGCGTGAAGTGGTGAAACAAGTACGTGGAGAGGGAAAGAAAACAAAGGATGGAGTAGATAGTTTGGACGCGGAGAGGGACTCTGGAGTGCAGGAGAAGAATATGGAGGGATTATACGAGGAATTTACCTTCGGGGAGCATGAAAAAGATCTTGTTGAAAATGATGAAGAGGATGAAGATGAGGACGAAGATGAGGATGAAGATGAGGATGAAGACGAAAATGATGTTGATTTGCTGGATGGTCAGAATCAGGACGATGACGAAGAGGTGGAATATGACGGAAATCCTGTCCTGGACCTAAATAATTCGTCTAAGTCCAATAGAGACAGTAGGGCCAATTACGACCTTGATATCATGTTTGATTGGTACAAAGACCATGGAAATGACCGTCATATCATCATAGTGCTTCAGGATACAAATTCCGTTAATAACCAGGTAATAAATCAAATGATCAAGGTGCTTCATTCCTATTCATCAACCATCCCAATAAAACTCGTCCTTGGACTTTCTTGTGACAATATCAGCAACTGGATAAACGGCAACTTCAACAACGAGAGTCGTTTGGTCATGTATGGCTACAAATTCCAAAGTGATGACCAAGGAGTCGGACCTAAAATTCTCGAAGAATCCTTTTTATCTCACAATTCAGAAAACGATGATGATTATGATCTTATGCCATCGCCATTGTTAACCTCAGTCATTCTTACTAGATTTCAGTTCTCCAATAATTCGATAGACTCGATTATTTCGGAGCTAAAACTCGCATACATGATTCATTTTTACCATCTGCCTTTATCACCTTTGCTCAAAGAACTGCCCGAACCAGAACACATCCAAGCCCTCCGAAAGCTCCAATCTTTTAGACGCTTCATTGAAACTAAATTATTTCAAGCAAAATCCAAACAAGATGCTGAGTATATTCAGAATCTATTGCAATCAGACGATGCTATTGTACAATTGTTTAAAGAAGCAAAGCAGAAGTTCAAGGAATACCGTCTCAGTATAATTAATTTGATCAACCTTATATTTGGCCTTCAGAAGATAATTGAAGGTGAGAAATCGAAATTTGAGTTGTACAATCTTGCTATTTCGGACCAATTGGTCTATTCTGCCTATTTGAATGAGTTAATTAAGACAATTGGCACAACTGATGATATAGAGGCCTTGCTTCGGTTGGAAGGTGTTGATGCCAACCCAGGAGAAATAGTTGACGAGAATGCTCAAAAGTTACTTGGAGAACTTGATGAAATCGTGACAAATGATGAAGGAGATGATGTTTCCAAAACAGCCAAACAGTTACAGACTGCCTTCAATAATTATTTCCATAACTCAAGATTTAGAAAATCGATGGAAGACTTGGTTTTCTTTGAGATCTTCACAATGAATGGAGACTCGTCAAAAACCACCACAGAATTACATATTTTTGAGGAGACGTACGAAAATTTAATGATTAATTTAATCAGACCAAATCTAAGAGGTACCTTGGAAACATCATTGGAAGATTGCAAAACCTATTTGAGTCAAGATTTGGAGAGCATCAGCACTTCAATGGCTACAGCTTATGGAAATAAGAAGAAAAATAACGTGAAAAAAGTATCGAACGAGGAAACCACGTTTCCTGGTCTTATTATCAATAAGCTCTTTCGGGTGTATAAAGAAGCACCGGTGTCTATCAATATCTACGATTTTTTTGTTGCATTCAAGCAGTCGTTGAATAAGGCAGAGATTCTGAAGGAAATTCTGCCTTCGGATGAAATTGATGAGAAAGAGTGGGACAAATTGACGTATTCATGGTTTATCCAGTCTTGTTTTGAGCTTATGATGTTGGGGTTGTTGAAAGAAAAGCCCAAGGGAGACTATTTGGAAAAGGCTTTGTGGAAAGGAGTTTAATCCAGATAAGGACAAATGTTGGATAGACAATGTCATTGATATAATAATAGAGCTTGCATCAAATGACACTATATTATCCTTCAGATTCCACTATTGTTACAGCATCTACGCAGAAATTGCTTTCACGGCAATCCTGTATTCCTAATTTCCTGTCCTATCTAATATATACCAAAGAAAGACCACCCAATTGTTCAATTTAATGCCAAGTAAACCACCAATATAATGAGGGAGTATACCATCATGTAAACAACTGATTTCAATAATCTAAGAGATGTAAAAAAATTATCCAATATAATGGAATATACCAATTATTCAAAATCTTGCCATTGAGTATACCACCAATATTTAACAATATTCAAAAAAGTAAGTGATGTAAACCAATTATCCACTATTATGAAATATACCAATTATTCAATATCAGTATATCGATCCTTCGAAAGAAGCAAATATTCAACCATTTGGCCCCAAATTCCCGGAATCTGCACAGTGTGCCGCTCTCCATCTTCTGCTTGCATTTTTCACTCATCCTGAGCGTGTTTTTGCTGTTTCTGGAATCCAGCCAGAACCACATTTTTCACAAAATCAGGTCTCCATTCACGTCATACAGCCCCAAATCTCCCTCAATAACGCCGGAAATCTCTTCTGGAACCTCCTCAGAAGGAGCCTGGTCCAGTTCCGGTGATTTTGGTGTCGAGGATGGCGTTTTTCGGTCTCCTTCGGGACCTCCCGGATTCACCGAATGGGTCTGTTTGTATTCGAAACTGACAGTAAGGACAAACAACATGCCCAACATGCAAGCAAGAATGAGGCACATGACATATTTCTGATTACGGAGCATTCGATTGCCTATGCGAGTAGAATTAACTTGCATTGGTGACATGGTAGGGGAAAAGTGTTAAAGAAGAGTTCGGTATAAGTGTTGTGTTTTGAGGTGGGGGGACTGTCTGCAGGACACGAAGGTCTGCAGAAGAAGCGAAAGATGGGCAATTTTGTGGGCAGCAATGGGGCACAAATGGGGGATCTGAGTAGCTAGAAAGATAGGTATAGCAGAGAATAAGGGGTTTGGATCTTTTTTTGTCGGAAAAAACTCCTGTTTTCACCATTTTCAACAATAGTGATGATGAAGAATAATGCCGAAGAAAGGGTCCTCTGCGGTTGCTGGGGATACCAGACAATACCGAGAACGAAATACGGCTATGATATTGCATCTACGAAAAAGCCAGTTTCAGCCTTCGGAACAGCGTAGTCCGAGAAATTGCGGTGTTGATGTGGTTTTCAAAGCGAAAATGAAAATGAAAAAGGTAACTAACATGGAATTGGTCTGAAAAAAATTGAAGGAGAGACCACTAGAGTCTGAATTGAGCCCTGTGAGGCCACTTAATTAGAGACCCTGTAATCAGCTTCAAGTGGCTGCAATAAGTTCTCACATGTGAGAGAAAATCCCCATTTTTCTCCTAATTAAATTCCTTCTACATCATAAAATAGCATTTCTGCCATGCGGGTTTCGCATAAATTAACAAATATCTACTGCATCGCAATAGCCAAAAACAAGCACCAGAAGAATAATAGTAATTGAAGTATGGCACCAGAACCTCTCCACTTGGAAATTGCTATTGCAATTCCAGTGTGACCATTCCAGCCGTGCTTCAAATCGAAGTAAATGATCAGTGGGAGTTGAAGAACTTGAGGGCAGCAGCCAAGGTGGGGTCGAAGAATTTTGGGATCTCAAATAACAACGAGTGGAACGCACCTTCGAGCTCAATATACTCCTTGTCGACGTTGTTGTTCAAGAGGTCAACGAACTGCTTGGTTGCCTTGCAGTCGTTGATATTATCGTTTGTGCCGTGGAGAAGCAACAAGGGCACGTCCGGATTGAACTTTGTGACGTAGTCCTTCTTCAAGAGAATGACTCCTCTGTCAATGAAGTCGCCCATGAAACGCAACGTCCCGATCATCTTGGGCGTTCTGGTGGCAACAAACTTCTTCATTTCGAGGTCGTGGGTGATGTAATCGACCTGGATGTTGGAGTCCTTGATCATGTTGGGGAATAACTTGGACACCAACCTTGCGGCAGTGAGAACCACTGAGCTGGGCGCGGTCTTGGGGTGGATAAGCACCAAGGGGGCAGTCACGACAATTCCACGGATCTTGTCGATGTGCTTGCCCTTGATTCCGTAGTTGAGGCAAATTCCTCCTCCCATGGAGTGACCGGCCAAGTAGAGCTTCTCTCCAGGCACCTTGGTGTTCTTGTAGTTGAGCTCGATGAAGTGGTCCAAGTCATTGAAGGTGTGGAACTCATTGGAAACACCGAGTTGGGCCTTAGTGCCGAACTCGGGGCCGCCTCTCTGGCCAAAATAGAACACCTCGTAGCCGGCCTTGGCGAAGTTGTCAAACGCCTTCAAGTAGAGGTCGTGGACTTCGAAGAATCCGTGGCAAAACACCACTTTGCCCTTGTAGGTCACGTCCTCGGGAACCTTCCAGTTGAAGCACTTGAAGTCGTAGTCATTGAAGGTGATGATTTCTGCGATGGGCTGGATGGAGGGCTTGTAGGGGGGATCCATGACGAAAAGGTGGATTGGCGAACAGCAAAAGAGATCTGTAGGGGGAAGCAGTTGTGTTTAAATAGGCAATTAATGGTGATCCTATTGTTCAGGTCACGTGTGCGAGATATAAGCGAACCACGTGCAAATTGGGGTATCTGGGGTCAAAAGGAAGTAGCGGAGGGAAACGGTTTCTTGGGTCTATGAAACTGACAGTATGTAGGGAACTATGTTGTGGACCTGGGGTTATCTCCGAGATTTTGCCGAATTACAATTTCTCGGTTTTTGTTGCTGCTGAAGACGACTAAAATACGAAACCGTTTCGGGACATGGCGATCGCTAACTTTCCAAACCGAGTTTATGCAGAGGAGAGGGTTTAAACTTTGTTGTGGAGATGTGCAGGAGTCAGGAAATTGCACTACTTTGCTTCTGGAAGCAGCAGTGGTGGGATAAAATGGGTTCATATGGTAAGGAATGCCAGGTGGTAATGGCACGTGACCCGATGGATGTCCTGTGAAGAGTCTGGGGAAGGTGTCGGTGACAGGATGCAGGGGCGTTGTGATGAGGATAGGGTGCAATTTAGCGTGATTTCGGGGCAAATCGGACGATTTTTGGGTGTTTTGGTAGATGAGTCGTTCCATTCCGAATAGAGCGGAGATCTACTATCCCAACTATTCTGCAGGCTCAAACGCAGCAGAGTGGAGTAGCCAGCAAACAGGAACTGCCTTTGGGCCCGCTTCTCGTATTTTTTTCCCGTCTAGACCGGTGTGAAAACCATAAATTTCTTCAAAGCGAACCCAGAACAAACCAAAAACAATTGACCCAGGCTCCACTATGCGACGTCCTTGCAGTCGACATTTACGACGGTGCCCAGAAACACAACCAACGTATTTCTTTGCCTATTAGTCCGAACAAAGCTCTTGAAGCCGCATATTCATCTCTATATGAAAAAGACAGGAACAACGACACCGTAGCTCCCTTCACTTCTGTGACGCCGTATCTGCCTCACTGACGAATCACGTCGTTTCTGACTTCACCGCTGTTTTGTGTCAGAGACCATCATGTGGCCTGTGGCAAAGGGAATTCATCTAAGCCTGGTTTTCTCGGGAGAATCGTCCACCCTTACGACACCGCTGAATTAGGAGGATCGACTAATGCCTGGAGTCAAGATCTACAACAGAACTCCATTTGGGCCGTGGGTGTCAAAAAAGAGCAATTTTCGGACTATTTTTCAAGTGTTTTTCATGGTCTTGAGAAGAGGTTGCTTGAATGGAAGGCGATGGAAGGCGAGGAAAAGAGGAAAACAAGGGGAGATGTGGGATGTGTAGTACCGGATAGATGTGTGGGATCAGCATGTTGTCCTAAGGGTTTAAATAGGAAGAGTATGTGGGTGTAATTGTTCGGCATTTAATTTCGGTTGGTATTACTTTGGTTAGCATTTAATTATGTTTGGCATTTAATTATGGATGAAATTTACTGGAGCCGTCTATTTGGACCACTTGGCCAGTTATGGATGAAATACGAGGCATAGGGACACCAAAATATCGAAATTTACCTACTATTGAATTAATGAGAGTTTTTTCATCACCAGATATCTATAATTAATTGCTCTAACCATCGAGTACAGCACCACTATCCCCTCCTATCGCTTCCATCTCCTCTCTACTCCCCTTCTGTCCCTTGATCCCTCCCTCTTCTGACATTTCAACCCTATCATTATTCGCCTAATTTTCCCTCACAAGCCAGGGCTTTTTGGTCTGCTCCTTACAAGGAGGCTTTCCCAATTTAATTAAAACTTAACCTCCCCCTCAATGCCTCTTGTGAAATTGAAAGGCATCCCCTTTCGCCTTGGCATGGCCACCCAATTTCCGTTATCTGTGCACAAAAACGCCATTACGTGATTCTGGTGTAAGGGTCTGCTTCCAGGCTCATAACATAAATCGATAACGATAATGTAGAAAAACGCCTCGATTCTAATGCCGTTCCTACACACAGGGTCTATTGTCGCCTATTATTACTATGAATGTTTATATTTTACCAGAGAACCAGCAACCAGCGCAATTAATTAACACCAGATGTTGTACACTCTCTTGATCCAAGGACGAGAAGCCATGTAGGCCTTCTCCTCGGCGATTTCTTGCTTGAGCAAGTCCAAGTCTAACTCTCTTCTACCAGTGTCGATGTCGATGTCGGCAGCTCTGATGAAAAAAGTCCAGTTGCGGCACCACACCTTGTGGGCAATGTAGAAAGCCAACACCACGGGAACAGACAAGTATGCCTGGAAGAAGTTGGTAGCATTGGGCTTGGTCTTCATTGGCCACACGGCAATCCAGAACTGGGCAATGATGATAAGGATGTTCAAGGTAAGACCGTAGAAAGCACCGTATACACCCACTTGCGAGGTCCAGGAGATTTCCGAGGTATCTCTACCTTTGACGCGGAGAGCTCTTCTAAATCTGATGTAAGCCAAATTGATGGAACCCCAGGTGAAGATGGAAGACAAACCGGAAAGAGCTAACAACCAGTTGAAAACTTCACCAGACTTGTTGGAGGCAGTGATGAAACACAACAAACCGACAATGGATTGGGCAATGATGCCGGCCAAAGGTCTACCATTCTTGTCGATGTAACCAAAGATCTTTGGAGCTTGGTTAGAAGCAGCCAAGGCCGCCAAGGTTCTGGAAGAACCGAACACGGAGGAGTTACCGACAGAAAGCACCGAAATCATAATGACGACGTTCATCACAGATGGCAAGCCCTTGATACCGGCGTTGACGATGGAGATAACGAATGGAGAGGCAGAGATGTCAACGGATGAGGAAGAAAGCAATCTCTTGTCGGTGTAAGGAACCAAGCAGCCGACCAAGACCAAGGAAATGACGTAGAACAAGGTGATTCTCCAGAACACTTGTTTGACAGCCTTTGGCAAGGTCTTTCTTGGATTGGCTGTTTCAGCGGCAGCAAGACCGACCAACTCAGTACCACTGAAGGCAAAGGCGGCCGACACGAACACCGAACACACACCTTTGAAACTATTGGCAAAGGAACCGGGATGGTGCCAGTATTTACCACCGATGTATCCACCGACTGGGCCACCACCACAGATAAGCACGATACCCAAGATGATGAAACCGAGCACGGCAGTGACCTTGATGATGGAAAAGACGAATTCGGCTTCACCGTAGCCTTTGACTCCGAACAAGTTGATACCAACGATAAGAACATAGAATATTACCACTAGCGATGCCGAATTTATTGTTTTGTTCCAATATTTGATGGTAATGGCCGCAGCCACCAATTCCAAGGGCAAAACCACGAGCCACTGCAAGGCGTAGTTCCAGGCCATGGCGAAACCCCACGAGGGGTCGATGAATCTCGAGTTGTAGGTGACAAACGCACCGGACACAGGGAAAGTAATAGCCAATTCACCGAGCGATTGCACGGTACAGTAAATCATGGTACCAATGAGGATGTAGGCGATAATCAAACCACCAGGGCCACCGGTTCTCAACGAGCCTCCGGAACCCACAAACAAACCCGTACCGATGGAACCTCCAATGGCAATCATCTGAAGATGTCTGTTTTTAAGGGATCTGGACAACGGCGAGTTGGCGGTCATGATGGCAATCTTCTCGGCCTCGGTCAAGTTGGGATCGATACCGAGTTCCTCAGCATCGGCTCTCTTGAATCCATCTATAAAACGGGCGAATCCCTTCAAGTTCTTGTTGTCTTGTTGCTCGAAAGCATCGATGTGGACGCCTCCATTCTTCTCGGTGGAGGAGGTGGTGCTCCTGATGTAATTCAACTCCTTTTCAGGCATGGCGGAAAAGTACAGAACAATAAAACACTATACGGAGAAAACGGTGGGGATAGGGAGGTATTTATATCCCAACAGGTGGGAATTTTCGACGGCAATAATGCCCTAATCCATTTGATGCAGGTGGCGTCTGAAGTGGAGGAACGTCCTAGGCTGCAATTCCTGCATACAGGCCGCGCGAGGCACCAGAGACGCACCAGACGCAACTTTGAGATAAACCTTAACCCCCGCATGCAGACACAATGCCGCTCACCGCATTGGGAGTCTTATCGGGGGCTCCGCAAATCCGCAGCAAGTGCCAATCAGAGTCTGGGAAAGTTCGTTGCATAGATCCGACAGACAGGGACTGGAACGGGACAGATGCGGGTGTAGGAACAGACACAGACGGTGGTATAGGCAGTGAAACCGACGTATTCTCCAGGTAAATTGTCACAACTGGCACATTATTGCCTGCCACTTTTTTCTGTCAGACGAGTGGAGAAAATGCATGCAGCCCACTCCGGCACAAACGCCACAAAGCCGCATGCTGACGTCGCATATTTGGCGCTATCTATTCGCCGTATCGTGGGGCCGATACTGCACGGGACACAAAAAGTGCCATCAACGGCATTCTATTAAAAGACAGTTATGGTATTGTGACAGCAGCAGACACTAGGCACCAAACACCAGACACCAAACACCAATATACAATCAACTTGACTTTATTTGGACAGACGGTGCAAAACATACTGGCAATCATAGAATGACTCTGCTGGTCGCTTTATCGCATATATCTCTTCCTGTTTTTGTCTCTTCATCTACAGCGGTACCGGATGCAGACACTGCGGCCGCGGGGGCGCGGTGCATGATACGGCGATCCGGGCTGCACCTTCATGCACCAACACCGCCAGACCCGAAGTAGAGATTCGGGCATTGCTCAGTAATTACGTTTGGATTACATAAAGAGTGAAAATGTCTCCACACAATAACACCACAATGTCAGTTGGGAAGAAGCAACGAAATTGCCTCCAAGGTGTCGGTGGCTTTCACCTCGATTTTGTCCAATGTCAGAATCGTTACAGGGGTGGCTGAGCCTCATAAGCAAGGCGGTCGTGTCGGGGCAGTGTCTCCCTGATCGATTCCTGTATCCAGTCGGCTTGGTGTGGGTCGGATGTGGATCAGGTAGGAGGTCCGGTGATCGGTAGTGATGTTCAGCCGGATATCTCTTGCGGTCTGGCCGGTTTGGCGAATTCGCCGTGCTGGTGAAATTACTGTCTATCACCTCGGTTTGGCCCATGGAGGTGCAGGAAGGTGCGTCGGTTTTAGAGAGAAGAACTAGAACCAGAACTAGTGTAAGGAGAAGTGAATAATGTTTAGAATTTTAGAGGGGAGTCAGTTGTTTCTGTCAAATTTGTCTGTCTGCCCATTTCTGTCTGTGTATTACTTCATTTCTTTTCTTCATTCTTCCTGTCTCTTTCTTTCTCCCTCTGTCTCTTTCTCTTTATCAGCTCACTCCAATCTACTCCTCTTTCTGTGGCTATCGCCGAGTCGCTTATCGAGAGACAGTGTCTGCATCACGCCATCCAACATAATCCCTCAGAAAGTCGTATTTTCTGCAAAAGATATGTCGCTCGATAATCCGGCCGCAGAAATCCACAAATCCAAATAATCCACCCCCGGAAATGCACTACCGACCTTATCTCACACTCTCCCATTTCCCCGGATCGCACTAACTAAACCTCCATTCCCGTGCCGTCGGATAAACATGCTCTGTCATCTGTTTCCAGCTCCATGCCCACAATACCTTCACATTTATCTCTAGTAAAGAAGCATGTGGCGGCATTGTGTTTGTCCGCATTGTGTCTGCGTCACAAGCTATGATCTGCATTAGATTGTGCTTACGAATAATACTCGCTTCGGGGGTTGGCCACTTCCAAACGGCATCGTGCGACTGTCTCCCACACCCCTCACCAATTCCGGCCCGGGATGTTCTCCTGCAGTGTGGTGTGGAGACAGGCCCAGAAGCGACTCTAAACCTCGGCTAGCGTTGATGGACTTTTGGCACCTTGTGAGATTGAAAGGTAACGGTGTAGCACAATTGAGTGAAATGTTTCTTTCATTGCATCTGTCACTCTACTACCATTCTGTATACAGAGAGAAGAACCCCTGTTATGTACTAGAGTGATTTACAAGGTTGGAGCGGGGGATGGGGGAGAATGCACGTTGATGGTAGGCAAATCTTGAGGAGACAGAAGTTCGCCGCATGGATTAGTGAGTTTTTTAATATACATCAGAGGGTTAGGGAAAGAGTTGACCTCACTACGAGAGCAATTGATGTAGAATGAAAGATGTATCAATTGTAATACAATTTCCACTTATAAGACGGGTAATGTAGTATTACCACATTTATTGGAATTAACATACTCTTACTTCTAATAGAGGTTCACTCGCATTTGTGCATCATAAAGATTCGCAGTAAAATGGACCTGATTTACCTCAGCAACCAGGCCATAATTCCATTCCCTGATACTCTTTTGCCAATTCCGGCATTTGAAGCGCTTCCATTCAGTTTTTGTTGGTTTTTCACAGCATTAATATCGATCTTCTAACCATCTGATATTGATTTTCTAACTATTTCTCTCGTTACAAGCATCGACAACGTCTAATTCTGCTGACTACGCCCAATGACGTCTTCCGAAGCTTGTTCTGTCTCTATTGCGCTTCCAATCACATCACAGAAACTTCGAAATTACCATTAATCCAAATAAGAGAATTGATTATTGTATATTGAATATTGAATATTGAATATTGAATATGTGTCTACTTCCCATTATGGCGATTTCAACGGCGTAATGTGCCAAATTTCCAGATCTTTCCCAAATTCCACGATGCTGTTTTTTCCTAAATGCATCGTTCGCCTTCCGTTACCGTTTTCTTACCGCAAACAATGCAAACTAAACCTTAAATAGCTTATCTCGCCGTGGATGTCCTTTCTGGACTCGGTTATCTTATCGCATAATTATCTCAATCTCCTTCTGAAAATGCCCTTGCCAACGTATTAATGCTAATATTCAGGAGGAGCAGAATGGGTTTTGTAATTGGATCCAATCAGTATGTCCTAGTCTTGTGGTACTGATACTCGGGTCAATGGTTAATGACGTCATTATTCGTGTCAATTTTGGTTTTGAGAGCAATTGTGAGAGTATTTTTTGACAGAATCTGGGATTTGATGGCCGAATTGCAGTTGGCGTGATCTGATTCTACTTCTTTGCTCGGAGATGGTGTGACGTATCAGATTAGTTGAATGGAATGCAGTAGAATAAATTATCTTATGAAGAATATCATGGAATATGATTGAAGTGAAGGTGGGGCATAGAAATGTTGATTAGAGTGGTGAATTCTGGGAGAAGAGTGTGGTAGAAACAATTCAGGGGTTAATTGGGAGTGAAATTGTTATGGCAAGAGATGAAAATGAATTTGTGGGTGACAAGAAAAGGCACCTTGAATAATTGATACAGTAATTTCCAGAGATCGTTTTCTCTGGTAATTAGGCTGAAAGGCTTTGTCCTTAGTGCTCCCTTGTTATATTGAATTGCTCCAAGAACCCATTCTTGAAGAAAGCTTCCACTACTTCCATTTTACAATTCAGGTCAATGAAGAAATTAGCCAATTTGATATTTGACGTTCTGAATAAAGCAACTTAGTGTCTATCTTCCATTGGAATAGACGATCCAGCTGTTTTAATCCACTTTCCTCACGCTTTAATCAATCCAATCCCATTTTCCGAATTTAAAACGCCTTCTAGGGAATTTCTCATCATGGGAACTCCCTTCACAAATCTACATTGTAACGCATCTTCTTCCATTATAACCCTTAACTCCTTCAATTCCGCTTCCCGTCTAACTCCTCCATTAATTCTATCCCTCCCTTTATTCACACCTCTCAAATCTCCATCTACAATCTCCACCGTCATTTCTTCGTCTATTACTCGCTGTTTCCGTCTAAGCTACAACCTTGGACCAGTCCTGGAATTCGACGTCGCCGTACTGGACTTCCCGGATCCATTCACCCACTTGGAGGGTCAATTCTCCTGCACCGCCTGCCGCAACAGGAATATTAATATTTTCATCATGGAACTCAATATTCAGCACAGGAGACACAATAGCCGCAGTTCCGGTTCCAAATGCCTCCACAACCTCGCCCCGGGCAGCACGTTCCTTGATCTCGTGAATAGAGATTTTTCTCTCGTTAATTTCCCAAGAAGAGTCCAATTTCGCTCTTGCCAAAGCAAGAGTGGAATCTCTGGTAACTCCAGGCAAAATGGTGCCATCCAAAGGCGAGGTTGCCAACTCTTTCTTGCCGTCCTTCTGGAACACAATGAAGAAGTTCATGGCTCCCACTTCGGTGACATAACCTTCTGGTCCAAATAACCATAAATTCTGAGAATGACCTTTAGTTGCAGCCACAGACTGAGGCTGGATACAAGAAACGTAGTTAGCCCCCAACTTGTATTCTCCCACACCCCCAGGCCATGCTCTGACGGCATAGTCAGTTGCCTGTAAAGAAACAGGCTTGAAACCAGTGGAATAGTATGGACCTACTGGAGAGGCAATAACGAACAATAATGCCTTGTTGGGCTTTGCCACGCCCAAACTAGAGCTGGTACCAATCAACGTGGGCCTCAAGTAGAGAGAATAGCCTGCTCCCTCAGGAATAAACCGCTTGTCCACTTTTAATAATTCATCTATGCATTTCATGAGTTCTTGACCGTCAAAATCAGGCAAAGACGCTCTTTTGGCAGAACGCTTCATGCGGGCCATGTTCATTTCCGGCCGGAAGGTTCTGATGGCACCGTTCTTGTCAAGATACGCCTTCATGCCCTCGAAAAGCTCGAAGGAATAGTGAAACACACAGGTGGCAGGATCAAGTGAAAAATTATGATAGGGCGAAATAGAAGGGGCACCCCAACCGTTTTCTTCGGTCCATTCGATCTCCAACATGTGGTCGGAGAACGACTTGCCGAAAACAAGCTTTTCCTTGGGAAGAAGCTCGCTTGGGGCCGTGGTACGGGTAATAGTAAGCTTGGATGAGTCAATAGAGGCCATTATGATGGAAAATGGGAGGCAAACGGCGTAGAAAATCGGGTTTTTGCCGGTTTTTCGGGACTATTCTGCTTGCAGGGGTTGGATACACTTAGTGCTGCTGTCGTGATTCTAAAAAACCGGGGACGAGGTGTCTGCGGTTATATATATGCTGTGACTCTAACCGAAATTTTTCACTCGGTTATAGGTGGGATGGGGCAGGTGCGGAATTGACTCTAAAATGAGTCAACACTGGAGAGGGGAAAATCGGCTAGAAACGGATGGGGAAAGGGGGAATGCCGTCTATACCGGGTAACGGAGTAGGTGGATCTAGAGCCGGAATCGGGGTGGTTGTGGCTGCAAAGGGTGTTTTAGAAGATTTAATATCTGGTCACGTGACCAGATGGGGCCAATTTCTCGGGCTATGAAGCCGTGCGCCTACCGATGGCATAACCAGTGTGGCTAACCATGAAAACCGTTAAAGGTCACAGAGCCACAGAAGAATTGCAGTATGGGTGCAAGAGAATAGACTATTTGCTGTCAAAATAATTAGTAGTAATCCGTAAATGTCACGAGATAGCCACCAAGAAGTGCAAGATATAAAAATAGACAGTTTACTGTGCAAAATAATTATACAGACGTAAACCGTAAATGCCTCGAGAGAGCTACACAAGAGGTGGAGTTGTATGGATAGACATTTTACTGTCAAAATAATTATACAACAGTCGTAAACCGTTAAATGTCACGAGAGTGCTACACAAGAGGAATGCAGTATGGGTTCAATATATATGAATAGACAGTTTACTGTGCAACATAAACCAGTCGTTATCTTATACTTCGGGATGACTCTTTCCTGTTGTAGTCATGCTCGAATGTGCAATCGATGGCTTACATGACATCTTGAGTAGGTCATTTTGCTTTGCACTCGCCACGACGCCACTTCTTGTAATTTGCAACGATCGCCTTGACAAGAATTTCAAAATTCGTGTGATCTTCCCAGCAATTATACCAATAATTATAGGTATGCTTGTGGTCCAGGTTAAGATCCATAAATTCCACAACGTAGGTATTTGTGGTCAACACCAAGTTGTGAATATTCAGCTCTCTTTCCCCATGATAAATTGTGTTATCTTGCATTATTAGCTCTGCACTCTGCAAATATTTCATAAATTCATAGCAGGTATGGGCCACCTGTTCATGTGACACTAATTGTACCAAATGATACAACGCACCTGCACCAGTGTCAAGGCATTATGCATTCTTGTGGCCTAAAAGTTCTTTGTCCATAAGCGCCTTAATAAACTCCGCAACAAAAGCGGTATAGTATACTCGAGCATTTTGTCAAGTATAACTAGCAATTGTAATTACGTCGTAGTCAATTTCTGCTTGAATTTTTGAGGTGAGTTGTCCCAAAGTAGGTTCGGATACAAAGGCATTTCTTAGTCAGCGGTTCTAATCCCATCTTCTGTCGATCTGGTCAACGAAATATTCAGCATCTTCAAAATGAGTCTCTACTTTCAGATTTGCATGTTTCTCAGCATGATCACTAATAACAGCGGCATTTCCCAATGAACTCAGTGTTTTATCGAATTTGTCCATTTTAATCGGGTTGACTTCGTCTATTTGACGTTGAAGTTGATCAAATTTATGTAGAGTAATTCGATTATTCCTAGTTTCAGCCAATTGCAGTTGCAAATTCGTTACTTGAGCCTGAAGCTGATCAATTAGCTGATAGGGCGACTCATTGCTATTGATACTTTCAGTAGAGCTGAAAGCCAGGGATTTCATAATAGATTTTATTGATTTCTTGTGCCTAGTATCGACACAATGGTTATACTGGAATACGTTAATTAGACAATTCCTTTCCAAGTCACCTGGCACAGTAAAAGAAGTTTGATCAAAAGTCAACTATTTCTTAACAATCTGAAGATACAGAATTACTGGCTTGCAATAAAGAAAGCCAGTTATTTATACAGTCTTGATTTGGAGCAAAGGTCTGTAGTTGCCATTTCCTAATTGGTACGATACCCCTTATTAATAACCCTAAAGAATTGCCATTTGCCACTACCTTTCCAACTCATCAGACAGGTAACATCAGGGGACCATTGATAGCAATATTTTCCTAACTGCAGGTATGCAATTAGAGTTTTGCAATTGCAACCTAATTACATTGAAGCGTTTCATGTATTCCACGTGATAAATCACATGATTTTAATCTTTTTCCTACATATGACTGATCACGTGACTGGTATAAATACTCCAGATCTTTACCTCTTCATGTCTCCTCTCTACGTCCCTCTATCGACTGTATATTGCTCGATTGTATATTGCTCGCTTCGTAGGGCCGCTGGGGCCGCTCACTTCTGGTACTCGTCGGGATAGAACACCTTCCGCTCCACCCCCTTGGACGTCAACACCACCATTCTGATAACGCCTCCCGACGAGCCGTCCCACTTGATGGCCTCGCTCAACGCGGTCTTAATGAACGTCACGCACTCGTCCTGCTCCATGTCGCGCTTGTAGTTCTCGTCACACCATCCGTAGATGAACGTGGATCCCAGTCCGGCAATGGCGTATTCCTGCTTATGTATGGACCCTCCAATGGGGATGGAGTACACACTGCCCTTGTTCTTATCATCATAGCCGGCACAGATGATACCGGCAGTCAATTGTTCCTTGTTGTTGTAGCACATTTCCTGGAATACATTGGCCGCTACTTCAGTAGTAGGCTTCACTCCATAAGGCAATTGGGCAGCATACATCTGCATGTAATACTTGACCAAGTCCGCCACAGCCTGAGTGTCTGCAGCAGACCCCGATCTGCAGCAGTAGATTGTGTCGTGAATTTGCGTCAACTTGTCGGTAACTCTATTTGCGATGTAGGTTCCGGTGGTGGTTCTGGAGTCTGCGCCGAGAATGACTCCGTCCTTGAAGGTGACGGCCATGATGGACGTGCCGAGACTGACCTCTCCCTTCTTCAAATGGTTGATGTCGACTGAGATTCCGTTCATGGTGGTTAATGCTGGAGTGGACATTGCCACCGAAATAGTTAATGGTTTATGGTCACGTGACACTAGTCGCGTGATGTTGGTTGTGCAGATAAGAAAATGGGCCACGCACGTCTCAGAAAGGTATGGTTTTGGTCCTTATGTGAAGATTGTAGCCGTTTATGGATGCAAACTATTGTAAGGGACGATAGATAGCCACGGAAATCACTGCTAAGCAACGTGGACAATTAATTAGACGATAAGGTAATTTATATGCGGGAGTCTAGTGAAAATTTGCTATAAATTGTCCTATCACTGGCTATAGATATTAAGCAATCGCCCCATGGAGTATACCAATCTACATCAGACTTCTACTAAAGCATAATCTGATTTTCTGTTGCCAGATACCTCTCCCGATTCTGCTGCTGCTACCAACTGCTTTCTCAAAGAGATAACCTGGTGGACGCACTACCTACAAGCGAATAGCAGTTTCAGCAATAACAAGCAGCCAAGACGTGTTACTCAATAATAAGATCTTTGTCAATGGTCTTAATGTCCTCGTTACGCATCTTATTTTGCTTCTAACGCGTCTGCTTCCCATTATTACACATAATATTTCACTTTCCAGCTCGCTGGAATCCCCGAAACCTTGAAAATAAATCTTAAAATAACATAACAATCAATCATGCAAGCACATGCTTCCACCTCCACTTCTCCAATGTCCCTCCCTGTCTCTTTCTCCCTCCTATTCTTTCACATAACCGACTTTTTGAAACAGCTGTCACGTGCCCCAAATCACGCCCCATTTTTATATATGCCAACTATCACGACTGTTCTACCCCATTATGCGTTTCGGTGTTCTTTTGCAGGCCATAGCCGCCGCGGCTCCCGTGTTATCTGCAGCCATAGCCACCGACAAGTACAAAGGCATCAAGTTGAACCAATTAACTCCGGCGTTGACCGAACAGGAGATCCAATACTTAAGTGACGATCCTCTTATCACCCATAAAGTCACTTTCACCATTGCCCAAGCTCGCAAGGATGGAGAGGTTGTGATAGGAGACCTCGTATTGGGAATGTTTGGCACTGTGGTGCCCAAAACTGTGGAAAATTTCGTGGGTTTAGCCAATATGACCTATGGTTATGGATATAAAGACTGTCTTCTTCACAGAATAGTCAACGATTTCGTGGTTCAAGGAGGCGATTTCGAGACAGGTAGAGGAACTGGTGGTCACAGCATTTTTGGAACTGCCAAATTTGCTGACGAAAACTTCGAACTTAGCCACAACAAAATGGGCCGTCTTTCCATGGCCAATAGTGGACCAAATACCAATGGAGCCCAGTTTTTCATCACCACGTCACAAGATGCCACTTTCTTGGACGGAAAACACGTTGTTTTTGGCCAGTTGATCAATGGGTTTGAGGTGCTTCACAAAATGAATATCGTCAAAACTGGCCCTGGTGCCCGACCTGAAGAGGACATGTTTATCAGGAACCCACACGTCACGGTGTTGGAAATTAAGGGCAAATCCCTTCTTCCGGAAGTAGGAAGCACGGAGCAACCGATCTATGCTGAAGATTCCAGTGAAGGCACCAATGGATATTTTTATTTCTTTGTCTTGTTACTCGCCTGTGGATGCTTCTTCTACTACAACAAGTGGGCACACAGAAGACAGTACATTACGGACATCAAGGACTCTGCATACTTTTAGTGGATATTGGCATTTAGACCGCATAAAATAAATAAAGTGAACTAGAAATTAATGCTATAGAATACTGAGCGAAGTAATATTGGGCTTTGTAATTAAAGATTGGCAAGTTTGGAGTAAATAGAGTACATTTGATAGACCATTCTATATCAGGGGTTAAAGTTGCTGCATAATCGTTCAAAACCATGAGATGTAATATATTGGCTGGATTGGACACAATTAACTGGGTTTGGTGGTCATTGGTGGATAATTGATCTGAAACTGCCCGATTCTTATGGAACAATCCCCGTTTCTCACGGTAGATTCCAGCTCATTAGCCTGGATTTGATTTTGGTTTGTCGAAAATTCTACTATGATAACATTCTCAACTATAAGAGAAAGAATGCTGCTTATCCCTCATGTTAATCTCTAACGTACAAATATTCGCTATCGAGTCGTTATATCATTATTGTCTTCTGTGTAGACTCATGGCTCTCTAGCCCTAGAATTCCTAAAATAGCAGTAAGTGAGATGCCGAAAATTATCAGATAATTCCTAAAGTCAATTTGTTGCCTCATTGACATAAACCCGGCCTATCATAGCTAATAGCCCATATTCCAACAGCACAAATATGGGAACCAACTAGTTATTTCCTTATATATCACGTGATTTCTTATCGGTATGTACACGCCTTAATATGAGAAGCTCAATCTCATCACACATCTAACACCAACACCATGTCAAAACCAAATTATCCCATAGTTTTGGTAAAGAACTTACCATACAGTGCTTCTTCGTCAGCTCTATATGAATTATTCGGAAAGTACGGAAACATAAACCAACTCAGACTTCCAGATGGAAGCTCTGCTCATACCAACATGGGAACTTGTATTGTTGTCTACAGCAATTACGAAAGCGCAACAAGAGCGGCACAAGAGCTTAATGGTGTCAATTTCCATGGAAGATACTTGGTAGCGTTGATGTACCAAGTGGATCTTAGCAAGATACGAGAGGAAGACTTGGTGGTACGCAAGGCACACATTGAGCAACTCAAGAAAGAATACCTGATCAAGTGATACGATAAGAGGAAAAATCAATTATAAAGGCATCTCGGGGGATAGTAAATGATCAAGGTGATCTAAATTATGCATTGGAACTCCTGAAAATGGCTTTTGTTAGAGAATAATCTCAGGTTCTCCAATTGATTCAGAACCAGATACTCAATAGAAGCCAATTACGATTCAGAATAGCAGAGCAGGAAAGGCACATACTTCAATTCAAACGGATCCACCCAATCCATAAAAAATACCCACTGAGAATATCCTGCTCCAGCATCTTCACCTACATTTCCAAACTAGGTTGTTCAATTTAAGAGTATACCATCCAAGCGGTCGCTGGCGTGTCTATCTAATCCTTCTGTTTTTCTTCTTCGGTCACCCTGATATCCACCAATCCTAATAAATAGTGGCCAATCAAGCAGGTGAAAACGAAGCCAGCAATCTTTCCGATCTTCAACAAGTAGCTGCCCTTGGAATACTTGTAAAGCACCAACACGTCCAAACGGTTGAACGCGTCAAGCGCATTCTGATAGTGAAGGGTAACCTTGACATGCCCCTTGGAAACGTCCAAGTACGACAATTCGTTGTCAACCTTGATGGATCTGAATGGAACGGCAGAAGAAACATTGACAAACTCGGCGTTTTCGGGCAAGTAGAACGACAAATACACGTTCTTGTAACTCACATCAACCAAGGAGTTGACCAATGGCACAGACGCAATGTAGGTGTTGTCTTGGCCGGTAACCTTGCGGACAAAGTTGGACAACTTGTAGTTCCAGGCCAAGGTGAAGTTGTAGTGCCATCCTCCAAATATGGGGAATCTGGGTTGTAAAATCAAGTTGTTTTGGAACATTTGGTGTGTGGAAACTGCACCAACCAAGTCACTGTAGTAGTAATCATCGAAGGAATTGAGGTCAGAACCAGCAAAATTGAGCTGAGACAAAGCCCAGTGGTTGGAGCCATCGTAACGACCTTTAATCCAGTCAACTCTGGAGAATCCCTTGTCCAATTCGGCTCCGTAGTGCAGAAGTTCGTAGTACTCTTCAACTGGCAATTGGTCGACATTTGAAGCTGGAATCCAAATGGAACGGTTCAAATTCTCGACCACACCCAAAGCACGGTTGTGATCGTAATGTAAGCCCATTGGAACGATGGTGAAAGGCTCCAATTCGTCCAAAACAGGGCCGTAAACCAAGGCCTTGTTGTCGACATGAGGCTTGAGTTCAGAACGCTCAGTAATCTTCACGCCTTCGGGATTGGTCAACAGCATCTCCTGGCCCTTGCGGATTCCGGTGATGGTCATGCTGTACTGCTTGGTGACATATGGAGAGTAGGCGAATTTGTTCAATTCGATCAAAAGCTGCTGCTTGTCGTTGATGTCGATCTTAGCAGGCAATGGGCTCAAGGAGCCGATGTAAACGTAGGTCACAGTGATTTCCGCCAGGTTGCCGGGAGCAATGGGGATTGGAAGGGTGATCTTCAAGATATTGGGACCAACGAAGTCAGTGGGTAAGTCGAAACTCTGTCCTCCCTCTTCGATCGACACAGTGACCACAGAAATGTCTCTGACAGCGTCGAATCCATCGTTGATGGTGAAGAAGTATTCAGCCAAAGGCTTAGTGTCAATGTTCTTAACAGAAACTGACGCTGTTTCCTTCACATAGGATCTGGAGAGGTCGACAGTACGCAAGTAATGCGAGTTTTCCCAGCCGGAAAAATGAGTTGGGACCAATGCCTGGCATAGATTGAGGGCAAAGGCAAGAAATGGGACTACCACTGGCCAACCGAAGGTGAATACTTTCATTATGGTAGTGGAAGAGTTGTTGAAGAAATGAACACATATCGTTTGAATGGGTCACGTGGTAGTGCGGGAGGGAGAGAGGGAAGGGTGGGAATGGGCGTGAAATGGAGGGGAATGGGGATAATGGAGAGTTTATGAGATTTAAGGGTTTCTGCTGGAGATTCTGGTTATTATGGTGTAAAAATGGACTCGTTTTGACAGCTGAGTGTGAAGTTAACGCGGAATCAGTGCTTGCAAAGCTACCACACTTTTTGACTCATGCTGTCAATATTATCCCATTTTTACACGCTCTGTAGAGTCCTAGTATCCATTCCATCCAACTGACGCGCTTATTGCCCTTGTTTCCCTCCAGCATGGCCCATTTTTCACCAGAGACATATTCCTCCAGTAAATTTCACTTCCTGCACATACTTCTCGGCAGTGTCCCCAATTTTGCATCCATAGCAGCCAACCCAGAACACGGCTATTCTGGGCCTGATCTGGCTTCTTTTGCAATGAATTATTATAAATAGAGTTTAATCGGGATAATAGAGGCTATTTTCCCGTGAAAATCAAGAGAAAGGGCTAAAAATTGGCCATAGTTGCCGCAAATTCATCGCACTAGAAACACAACAAGGGCCATCGTCCACCACAATAGCTTCTAGAAGTCCCTGAAGAATAAGAAAATGCACTCTAAAAAGGCAACTATCAGGACACTTCCATTCCACTCAATTTACAGCTATTTCTACCCATTTTTCGCCTATTTCTGCCTCAAATAACGTCCCCTTCCTCATTTCACTAAATCCACCACTACCACCCCCACAGCACCTTTTCAATCGCCCCCTTTCTGTCGAATTCACAAAAACCATCAATAACCTCAAACCACTTCCCAAGCTATCCAAAAGCCCCGAGGAATCCACCATTTCCTTCCTTTTTCTCCCCCTTCTCCATCTTTTCCCAGCTTCCATTCCCTTTCCAGCACTACAATGGAAACGCGTCTGTCGCCACGGATTTGCCCCCGTTTTCCCCCAAAATCCCCCCAGTCCTCCCTACAGTGACCCCACGGCCCTAACTCCCCATTCAAGACCCCCAAAGGCTGCCACCACCTGCAGTTTGTTGCCACTTTGTTTCGGTGGCAATAGACGAGTTTGGCAGTGTTTGCAGTCGCATCTCATTTCTGGCTACCTCCACGGTTTTTGGGGCCCTCGTGGAGCCCCAAGTCCCGGAAAACTCGGCAATAGATCCGTTCTGATACCTCCATCCCGTCTATACCCTCGATTTCCAGCAATCCAGGCGGCTTGCCGCCGTTTCGTTGCTCCCGTTTCTCCCCAGAAATTGTCCATTGGTTCACGTGCACTTACCCGCCCTCACGGTGTCGCCCTATAGCAAAGTACAAATTTCAACACAACCGCCACTTCGTGGAATCTTCGTGCACTTTGTCAGAATACCTCCTCCTTTCAGGCCCCTGTTGTTGCCGCTCTCCCCGGTTGTCACTTTCTGTGCCGTGTTTCCACTTCTTTTCCGCCTTTCTCCCGGTGTTTCCTCCCCCTTTCTCCAGGTATCGCTCTTTCCACAACATTGCCATAACCAACTCGCTTTTTCCCGTCAAAATACCCTGATCCGCCATGTCGTTCGAAGACCTCATCCCCGTGGTCAATAAGTTGCAAGATATCGTGACCACCACGCAATTGGCCGAGCTTGATCTCCCCATCTTGGCCGTGGTAGGCTCCCAATCGTGTGGAAAGTCCTCGGTGTTGGAAAACATCGTGGGCAAGGACTTCTTGCCTCGAGGCACCGGAATCGTCACCAGACGCCCCTTGGTGCTTCAACTCATCAATCTCCAGCAAGACGACCCTCTCATCAGCAACGGAGCCCCAGAAAATGGATCGCCCGTTCTCAACGGCTCCTACAAGGGCAGATACCACGGCTCGCCCTCTTCCTCCTCAGACGAACACGAAATCAACTTGGAAGACCACTTGAGAAAGCACGCCAACGGAGGCAAGTACCTGCCTCCCTCAGAATGGGGCGAATTCTTACACATCCCAGGCAAGCGTTTCTACAATTTCCACGATATCCGGGCAGAAATCGAGAATGAGACCGCCAGAATCGCCGGCCAGAACAAGGGAATTTCCCGTTTACCCATCAACTTGAAGATCTTCTCCACAAAGGTGTTGAACTTGACCTTGGTCGACTTGCCGGGCCTCACCAAGATCCCCATCGGTGACCAGCCCACCGACATCGAAAGACAGACCCGAAACTTGATCTTGGAATACATTTCCAGGCCCAACTGCATTATCCTCGCCGTTTCTCCCGCAAACGTGGACTTGGTCAATTCTGAGTCCCTCAAATTGGCCAGACAAGTGGATCCCACCGGAAAACGCACCGTGGGCATCTTGTCCAAGTTGGATTTGATGGACCAAGGAACTAATGCATTGGACATCTTGAAGGGTAACGTTTACCCCTTGAAGTTGGGATTTATTGGTATTGTCAACAGATCCCAACAAGATATCGCCGAGAGCAAACCATTAGAAGACTCGCTATACTCAGAACAACAGTTTTTCATGAACCATCCTGCTTACAGAACCATGTCTAACAAATGTGGTACGCGTTATTTGGCCCAAACCTTGAACAAAATCTTGATGAATCACATCAGAGATAGATTGCCCGACATCAAGGCAAAATTAAACACGTTGATGGGACAGGCCGAACAAGAGTTGGCAAGCTATGGTGACATTCCATCAACTTTGACTGAGTCTAAGGAAGCCAGAGGTGCGATGGTCTTAACCTTGATGACAAAGTTCGCAAACAGCTTTGTTACTTCAATTGAAGGTACTTCCTTGAGTGAGCTTTCAACCAAAGAGTTATGCGGTGGTGCCAGAATATACTATATCTACAATGAAGTGTTCGGATCACAGTTGGCATCGATCAATCCTACCCACAATTTGTCGATTCATGATATTCGCACGGCAATTAGAAATTCTACCGGCCCTAGACCGTCTTTGTTTGTTCCTGAGTTAGCATTTGATTTGTTGGTGAAGCCCCAAATAAAATTGTTGGAAGAACCCAGTCATAGATGTGTTGAAATGGTGTACGAAGAACTCATGAAGATTGTCCACAATATTTGCTCGTCTAACATTGGAGTGGAAATGAACAGATACCCCAAATTACAAGCAAAGTTGATTGAAGTTGTCAGTGATTTATTAAGAGAAAGATTAGGTCCAACCATCAAATACGTGGAATCCTTAATCGAAATTCACAAGGCCTACATTAATACCAACCATCCCAACTTTGTTGGGGCTGCTAAAGCCATGAGTATTGTTGTGGAAGAGCGCCAAAAACAAAAAGAACTCGAACTGAGAAGAAAGTTGAGACTAGCAAGTGAACGCATTTTAAACAAGAAGTCCGACTCTGCAATTGTAGAGGAGGAAGATGTGATTCAAAACCCAGAAGAAGATATTAACTCTGTTGATGACGAGATCAAGCCAATCAAGCAGAGAAGAAGCGATTCGAACAAGACCACATATTCGATCAAGTCGGAGTCTACACCCAATCTTCCTACTTCTCAACACCCATCACAGCATGAATCATACTTGAACTACTTCTTCGGAAAGGATCCTATCATTCACCAACAACAATTGCAAGCGCAAGCACAATTGAACCCAACCCCCTTCAAATTCCCACATCATCAAGAGAACACATTACAATTCAACACAGCATTTGTGAACAACGGTGGTTCGGCTTCACAGCCTAATTTGGATCATTTCAAGAGTTTGAGCGTCAGTGACAACTCTGCTGAAGACGCCTCATTTGAAAGTGATGACACCATCAATGAATTGAGTGAACGCGAGCAGCTTGAGTGTGAGTTGATCAGAAGATTGATTGTCTCCTATTTCGGTATTGTCAGAGAAATGATTCAGGACCAAGTTCCCAAGTCCATCATGTGTTTGTTGGTCAACTATATCAAACAGCATATTCAGAACCGTTTGGTTGTGAAGCTTTATAATGAGTCTTTATTTGATGAGTTATTGAAGGAAGACGAAGGAATTCAGGCTGAGCGTGAAAAGTGCATCGAGTTGTTGAAAACATATCGTGAAGCCTCTAGGATTATCAGCGATGTTGTGTAAAATATACTCAAATTACTTATAAATAGAATAAAAACTCAATGTTCATAGTTAAAACATGTATTACAGGCCAATATGTAGATACTACAGAGTTGATTCCAAAGAACAAAATTTTAAAATAATGCAAATATGCGATATTTGTGTAAAAATACAATAATTAATTTTTTTGAACTAAATCCTATTTTCCTTCAACATTTCCTTTCGGGACTGTTTTACATCAACCCAGTGAATGGACTTCGCCAATTCTTGATTGTGCTTGACGAGTTCTGAATATTTGATATTGAAACCATTTCCAGTTTCCCCATACATGCGAGCGTTGTTGCTATTCAAAAACTCATAGAGAGTATTTTTGTCTCGAATATTGACCAATAACGGTTCCATACATTTTAATATTGCCAAAGTAAGTGATATCATTTTTATGGCTTTTCCTATCTCTTCAATTGTTTGCGTATCATTTTCTGCAAGTTGGTCTTGTTCTTCATTATAATGCCCATGCAGTTCAGAAGTATTTCCACCTATCAACAAATTATCGAATACTTTGAACCACGTATCCAAGTCTAGGAATTTTAAATCGATGAAAAGAGTAAGCCACCAGTTCATTGTGACCAATTCGATGTCAAAATTGAGGGTGTTGAAATGGGCAGATAGTTTCGGCAAAACTGTTTTGAAGTAAACCTTCTTCATCACTAATTGATCAATTCTAATACTCATCAATGAATTGTAGAATGATTGGTTCAAGTTGACAACATTGCTCTCATTATTGAAGAGTGATTTCTCACTTGGATATTTGGGTAGAATCTCTTCAATTAGCCCGATAAAAATCCAGAAAATGTCCTCTTCGCTGTAGCCTTCGTCACTAGAATTCGTGCTGGATCCAGATTTAACTAATAGTAGGAGTAGATTGCCCACAATCTTGTTCATTCCCTGGAGGTATCCAATATCTGGCCTGTATGTGACAAAAGCATAGAGAATATGCTGTAATTTATAATAGTTTGGACCTGGCTTCAATTCAATCAAATTGTTGAAGTAATAGTTCCGAGGAAGTGTTCTATGAAGGTCTAATTTGATTTGTCGAATATTATGCTTGATAATTGCTTCTTTGTTTTTGGATACAGATAAGTCATTCGAGCTTGAATACTTTTCCGTTTCTTCGTTTTCTTCTGTTTCTTCATAAAATCTTGCTTCATTGAGCAATTCTTGATATTCACCATTTACCCGGGAATATTTTGCTCCAGACAATTGCAACCAGAGCCAGAACCTATATTTGGACGGTATTCCCAGTTGGCCGATCAAATTGACAAGTCTGTTATAATATTCTGTTTTCCTTGATATCAAGCCCTTTTTTTCGTTGTAATTGTCTAATTTCAACAAATTGAGGCCCTTCATTCCAATCATCAGGTCGATTCCAACGTCATTGCTGGCATCCTTGGCATAGGCATAGAAATCCTTTTCGATCTCCTTGAAAAACTCATCCCATTGATGTTCCAATTGCAAACTTATAGAATCGTGAATTTTTCCGATCTCCTTGAGCTGATGTATGGTTTTTCTTCTATCTTTGTTTCCCACAAAAATTCCTAGCGAAACGTCTGGTTCTGCAAACAGATTGGAATTGGTAATAGGAGAAGCAATGGCGGTGTGGTTTTTGGCCGAAATCACCGTATGTGGCGAGTTTTGCAAAACTTTGCCTGGGGTGGTTTCTGAAAAATTGACAAGGGAAGAAACTGGAGAATATGCAGTCTGTTGAAGGGTAGGAGTCCGGATTTCTGGTTTCGATGAAGGTGGTACTGGTTCAGGCGATCTGATATCCACTTTGGACAAGTCTGAACTGCATCCCAGAATCATGTTGGTATCGTTTACTTTGAATGTTTTTCGCACTTGTTCCATATCGGTGAAGAAGCCGTATTTATCGATTTGTACATCGTTAGAAGGCGATTCTTCGGAGCGATTTAGGTGGCTGGAAGGGTCACTGAGATGGATATTCTCGAGTTCCACTGGTTCTTTGTCCAGAAGCGAAAAACTGGGATTTTCAGACCGATTTAACTGAGAAAACGAAGTGGAATGAGGACGAGCAGAAAAACCAGAAACAGCATCGGAAAGGTTGGAGAACGAGGCCGAGGTGTTTCCAAGGTTGTTTTGCGACAGACTGGACGATAAGTCTTCGCTGGAATTGAACCAATTACGGAGCCAGCTCTTATTGGCCTGTTTGTAGATAGGACGAGACCCAGACCGTTCTTGCCTCGATTCTCGCACGGAAAGCGACCTGGCAGGCTTGTTTCGAAGAGAAGCCGAGGATCCAGTCCTTGAAGTGAACATTTTGTCGTTCACAGCCGTATTTATCATGCCTTTTAAGGCTCCATCTACCTGAGGAACAGGCCGTTCTGCATGTTTCTGTTCGTTCAACTTGTGGTGGATCTCCAACGTGGACAAGTTGCCGTACTCGTTGCACAAACGGATCAACTGCTGCTCATTGGAGAACTTCTCCTTGCGAAGCAACACCAATTCCGACTCTTTCTGGGCCAAGTCTACTGAAAGCTGTTTCACGAGCAAAAGCGGGTCTCCGTGGTATTTTACCGCAATAAGACGTTCGATCTGGGACGAATTGAGGTGGTGGATGTTTCCGCCTAAAGAATCTATCACGTTGTGGGCATTTGGGGCCTCATTGGAGGAAATGTGGCCTTTTTGGTTGTTAGAAGAAGACGATGATTGGGGCACTGACGCCTCGGAATTGACGATTCCAAAGAGGTTAGATTCAACCTCGGGGTTGAGGGAGTTGATGGAAGAAGAAACTAGAAATGCCGACAGGTCCTGGGGGAATAGACTGTTCCTGTTCTTCCCCATAATAGTGGAGAGTAAGGACTACGGTATACGAGGAAATAAACGCGAAGGGAATCGAACCCGCGAATTGCAGTGTGAAAAATTAGAGCGATGGCGTAGTGGGCAAAATGGGCGAAATAGACAGGGAAAACGGGCTAAGAAGGGGGTTTTCGGGCACAGTCTTTAGGTGAGGGTGTGGAGAGGCTGGAATCCAAAAAAAAATGGTAAATCTCTTTGTAAAGCGTGTCATCTTTATGCAAGGACAATGCTAATCTTCTCTGTATTGTTAAAATTGACAAGTGTACCATCCCGAAGGATAGTACGAACATTAATAAAAAAGTGCGAACATGTAGAGGGAAGAGAAGGTTATATAGTAGTGAGGGAAAGAGGAGACAGAGGGAGATAGGAAGGAGAGTGGTGGTTTGACATACAATGAGTAAATTGGAGAATACGAGGGATTCTGGCAAATTGCGGTTAGCAGTATGCGTTTTGGGAAGAGAATCTTGGAGAAGAATGTTTTGTGCAGATTGGGGAGGAAAGATTAGTAGAAGTAGTTGATGATATTAGATGAAGAAGCCACGATTGGTGAAGATTGCTAACGACTCGAGACTCATGAGATATTAGTTTTAGTTAAGAGCAGTATATGGTAGATAGAGGGTCTATCAATTCCAGTTCTTCAAACAGTTCATTACACATGTGGTTCATTTTCCATGAGAGAGCCAAATATCGCCGTTTGGATAGCCTCGTCCAGCTAATATAGTCGATTTATTTCCTTCTCCGCTCTCTTTCCTCCCCTGGCAAGCTATTTTCAATTTGTTCATTACCCATCGAATTGGCTAATTTTTCACTCTCATCGCAGAAACCATCACTGACAATAAACGGATAAGAATCCAACACCCTCCTTCTGCAATGCTCGTAGAAACGTTCAATGCCCCTTCACTACAGGCTCCATCGCTGGCGGATTTTCCGTCCCTGCCTTCCACAAAATGCACGCTGCCGATTTTGCGTCAGATTTCCTCGTAAATATTCGATTGTTGAATCTCATTGCACTCACACTAGACCGTGGCTATGTCACGGTGCATGCATCTTCGGCGTGGCTCCGGCTGGTGCATTTACGGGAGGATGTATGCAAATAAAAGTTAGAAACTACTCCCATTAATTCTGTCACTCTATATGGAGGAAATGCAACAACTAGGGTATTGCAATTTCAGGTGTGGAGTTGGATAAAAAGGGCAAGAACCTGTAGCACAGACTTTTGGACTTGACAGGCACTCGGTGTGAAATTTACTCTTCATTTTATCTGCTGAGGTGAATATCAGGCCCAGAATTACGGGCTCCATGCATGCCGGCAAAAGTTGCGAAAAAGGTCGACTACCTGGAACGGTTAAAAGTGCAAAAAACTGACAAACGCATTCCAGCGCATGTGCTTACAAGGCGGCATGGATTCCCTGACTGAGATTCCAGTAATTCCACCGAAGAACGCCCTTTTCTCTGCATTTCCCACACATCTCGTACGCATGGAATCGTGCAGAGAATATCTTCACAGGCGCCGAAACTATCTGCGCCTGCATGACGCGCCTCACGCAGAGGTTAATTTGAAACGGAGCGCTCGAAGCCTCCACCGCCTGGGAAGCCAACCATCCCAAGCAACAAATCCAACATATACACATGTCAAGAGCGGCTTCTAACCCCCTAAGGCATCAATCATTAGACGTTAGCTCATTTGATGCGGATTAGCCCTCGTACCGTCCCCAGACCATAGCCCCATCCGTGCTGCGCGTCTCTAAATAATATATTACCTGCAGCTGGACGTTGACGCGGGTGTGCCCCGATACGTCGGAACTCGGCCGCTAACGGCAGCAGCTGTCTATTGTGACTATAATTGGCACAGCGAAGAGATAACTCCGAAAACCGGGTTGTCCAGGGTTGAGGCATGGCGGGAGACGAGCCCACTGCTCGCCTATATCCTCATACCCTGCAGTAGTCGGGTGCCCCATTTATTCTTCTTATGCACTGACGGCGTCAGGGTGCATGTTACAGAAGCGGTGTGTATATGCGGGAGACGCAATATATCACTGCTCTTATACCGGAAAATTTCCGGGGATTTCCCGCCAGTTCTACCATTTCCACCACAGGCATTGCATGGGGACCATCACCACCCGTGCAGACGCCCTCTAGCCCCTAATCGCAGGCCCCAATGCCGGTTGTGCTTACCTATCGCTAGGTAATGTGCTCAATGGGGAACTTGCGCCGTGTGCAGTGTGTTAACTACAAATCACGCATTGGGTCCGATTCTGCAGCTGGCAAAAAATAATGGTAGCACCATACTGGCAGTCCTGGCCCCATGGGGCCACACTTAAGGTCCCTGCAATTGAAGCGCCGCCGCATCAGGAACACCAGTGTCAGCATTACGCCATGGACGGACCAGGGAACATTTGGCAGAGCCAATTGGCTTGCACAGCGCCCCCGTGGCGGCAGATCACGTTTTAGTACCGTCGCTATCTGGATAGTGCCGCTACCACTTCACAAAACCGAGGTGGAATGAAATATTCGGCGATACACACATCGGATCGGCTACGTGGCACCTTAGACGCTCTTGGCAAAAAATAGTGCCGTTGATAGCGATGGAGTCGAGGCAACGAACGGCTTAGGACTAGGGAGGACACATTATGGATTTACCGCAATTGCAACAGAGGCCGGACCGTGCATGATAGCTGCTGCTCCTATAAGTGCAGCATGCATGCATGCATGCATGCGGCAGTTCCGGTCCTGTATGTCACGTGCCAGTTGCTTTGCACGTGACCCATAGAGATGTTATTTCCAAGGGTCTACCTGGCGTAGACTTTATCCACCATGGCAAGAACTCTGGTGCTCCGTTACGTGGGCCTCGCCTTGCTCATCGTGTTGCTCTACCTATTCACGGTGTTTTCGAAGCCCGATGTCATCTACGTCGACAAGGGACCCCTGGCAGTGAAGAGCCCCCAAGAAGGACCCAAACCAGAAACATTGGCTCCTTTGGCCAACACCAATCCAGTTTCCGTCAAAGAACCGTTTGAAAAAGTTGCAGCCGACAAGGAAGCCGAATCGAATGCGCTTTTGGCCTCGTCCGATCGGGTCAAAGCCACGTTTGTTACCTTGGCCAGAAACGGTGACTTGTACAACCTTATCGAGTCGATTCGAAGCGTGGAAGACCGCTTCAACCGCAACTACAAGTACGACTGGGTGTTTTTCAACGATGTCGAGTTCACCAAGGAATTCAAAGACCTCACCTCCTCCGTGGTTTCGGGAACTGCCAAATATGCTGTTCTCGATAAGGATTACTGGGGATATCCCGACTGGGTGGACTTGAAAAAGGCCGCAGATGGCCGCAAGAAGTTGCTGGACCAGGGTGTGATCTATGCCGGCTTGGAGAGCTACAGATTCATGTGCCGTTTCGAGTCTGGACTCTTCTGGAGACATCCTATTCTCGATGAGTACGATTGGTACTGGAGAGTGGAACCCGACACCAAGGTGTACTGTGATTTAGACTACGATGTGTTCAAGTGGATGCGCGACAACAAGAAGACCTACGGCTTCACCATCTCGATCCACGAGTTCGAGAAGACCATTCCCACGTTATGGGAGAACGTGCGCGGATTCATGGACTTGCACCCAGAATACATTGCCGAAAACAACTTCATGGACTTCATTTCCAACGACGGCGGCAAGACCTACAACTTGTGCCATTTCTGGTCCAATTTCGAGGTGGCAGACCTCAATTTCTTCCGGTCCAAGGCATATCGCGAGTTTTTTGAATATTTGGATAAGACGGGAGGTTTCTTCTACGAGAGATGGGGAGACGCTCCCGTGCATTCCATTGCAGCCAGTCTATTCTTGCCGCAGGATGCCATCCATTTTTTCGAGGACGTTGGCTACAATCACGGAGTTTATACGCAATGTCCATTGAATGACGAATTCCGGAAAAAGCACCGCTGTCACTGCAATCCCGAGAAGGATTTCACCTGGGATGGATATTCGTGTACCACGAAATACTTCAACGCCAAGAAGTTGACCATTCCCAAGGAGAAAGAGGAGAGAGAGGCCCGGAAGAGGGAGAAGGAACGGAAGGAGAGAGAGAAGAAGGAGAAGGAAGAGAGAGAGAAGAAGGAGAAGGAGGAAAGGGAGAAGAAGGCCAAGGAAGAGAAGGAGGAAAGGGAGAAGAAGGCCAAGGAAGAGAAGGCCAAGGAAGAGAAGGCCAAGCTCGAGGCCCTGGCCAAACAGGAACAGAAGGGGGCCGATTCCGTGCAGAAGGGCTCTCCTAGTTAAGCTAGGAATGTCCGCATACAGTTCATAGGGCTAGGTAGCAATATACATTACATGATACATTAAGAAAAGCAAAGAATTTGGGAAGAGTTAAAAAGAATGGGTTTAAGGAAAAGTCAAGAAGAAGGGAGGTTTAAAGAAGGAATTGACGAATATAATCCATGAAGAGCGATTAATACAAGGAATTGAGAGTTTGACCGTTGAAGAGCGATTAATACAAGGAATTGAGAGCTTGGCCGTTGAAGAGCGATTTAAATAAGGAATTGAGGAGCTTCGCCCCAACTATACAAGGAACTGAGGAATCTAACCTTTACGAGCAATTTGTACAAGCAATCGAGGTATTTATCCCTTTTTCCTAATCTTACCTTGGCATTTTCAGTTAAAAGGGATTAACATGATACGACACCCTGAGATAGACAATACGAGACGGAGAGAAAAAATTCGGGATTGGACGATAATTTATAATACACCAGCGGTAGTTGCCAGAAACAAGCGGAATTTCATAAATGACGGCCAGTAGAGCCAATTCCGTCTTATACTTCTACCGTACCCACACAACCATTATAGCATAACCGACCAATGCCCGGTTCTCCTCCTGCAAGACATCCATGCACGGCCATGCAGCAGAAGCTACTGCGACGCACCGCATGCCAACCATGCCGAGACGCCAGCAAATCCGCGCCGTAACCTGCAAAACACCCAAATCTCCACTATTATCGCCAATATCACCATCTCCACGCATCGGCCACCTAGCAGCTCCTGGAATCTCACCATACCACTTCATCCCCCAAATAACGCCATCCCAGGGTCCGGGGAACCGACCCCCCGGAACTGCCTCACCTACGGCATTTTTTCGCTTGCAACTACAACTTCCTCTGCCTCGCGCACTCTTCCCACGTGACCGTCGCGCTACTCTGCTGCGAACACGTCGTCCGAAATATTTTCTGGTCACCTGACCACTCCACCCATCCAACTCGCGCTATATAACACCTGTTGTTTCCACTTTTCTCACCGACTACTCACCATGCCTTCCAGATCCAACGCAAGGCTTGTTCGATTCGGAGTGTTCGCGCTCATCTTGATCGCGTGCGGCTACATCCTCACCCGGGGCTCCACCTACTCGGCCACGGTTCCCGTCGCCGTTCCCGCCGCAAATGCCCCTGGTGCTGCCGTCACAAAACAACAGGAGGTTCTGGCCGGAGCCGCCAAGGCAAAGCTTCCTGATAACATTGCCAAAGACAAGATAAAGGCCACGTTCGTGACTTTGGCCAGAAACGGCGATCTCAACTCGCTCATGGGATCGATCAGACAGATTGAAGACAGATTCAACAATAAGTTCCACTACGACTGGGTATTCTTGAACGACGAGCCCTTCACCGAGCAATTCAAGGAAGAGACGTCGGCGTTGGTCAGCGGAACCACCAAGTACGGGTTGATTGCCAAGGAACATTGGGGCTTCCCCGAATGGATCGACAAGGAGAGAGCCGCAAAGGTCAGAGAGGAAATGCGCGAAAAGAAGATCATCTACGGAGACTCGGTGTCATACAGACACATGTGCCGGTTCGAGTCGGGCTTTTTCTGGAGACACGAGTTGATGATGGAGTACGAGTACTACTGGAGAGTGGAACCCGACATCAAGATCTACTGCGACATCGACTACGACATCTTCAAGTGGATGAAGGACAACGGCAAAGACTACTCGTTCACAGTGTCGTTGCCAGAGTACAAGGATACCATCCCCACGCTCTGGGAGACCACCAAGAAGTTCATCGCCGAGAACAAGCAGTACGTGGTCGAGAACAACTTGATGCCCTGGGTGTCCAACGACAACGGAGAAACCTACAACGGATGCCACTTCTGGTCCAACTTCGAGATCGCTAACTTGAACTTCTGGAGAGGCGAGGCCTACACCAAGTACTTCGAGTACTTGGACAAGGCCGGAGGCTTTTTCTACGAGAGATGGGGAGACGCGCCCATCCACTCCATTGCCGTGGCGTTGTTCATGGACCGGGAGAAGGTGCACTTCTTCGACAACGTGGGTTACTACCACGGTCCTTTCCACAACTGTCCCGTGGATCCCGTGGTGAGACGCGAGAACAAGTGCTATTGCAACCCCAAGGACGACTTCACGTGGAAGGGGTACTCGTGCACGAGCAAGTTCTACTCCGTGACCGACAGAAAGAAGATGAACGGCTGGGAGAACTTCACGGGTTGAGGGTATATAGTACGATACACGCCTTTGTCAGCGCTTACGTAAGCACAACCGATCAATACTCACGTGACCCCAGCTCCAGACGCGCCTCCACGCCCGCAGTTTCACCTTGGCTCTCTGTCTCGAGCCCGCTCCCTCCCTGCGGCCAACATCACATTCCACGCTGTTTCAACCAGGCATCATCCTTCCGTAAGCGTCACATGACCGCCAAAACGACCCGATGCACCAAGCCACGGCCAACATGCAAAACGCACCGCGAATGACAAAACCCATACCAAACTGCAGTATCACAAGACACACGAACCAGAAGAACTATAAGCACCACAACCTTTGTAGAAACCCCTTCCTCTCCTCCATTCCATCCTCTCCCATCCCTTGCCTCTTCTCTCCGACGTTCTATTATCCTGCCAACAATAGCCCGCGCTATGCGAGCTCGCTTGCCCGTTCGTCCTCACAACCCGCACTTCTCCCTATGCCAGGGCTGCATCACGGCACCAAAGCTGCATCCAACCTGTGCCATTCTGCACAAATTCTGCACAAATTCTGCACAAATCCTCCCAAATCCTCCCAACATCTGCAGCTTTCTGCACCTTTGTGAACATCCCGCATCGAACAGCGGCTTCATCTCCCTCATCTCGGCATCGGTGCCGCATAACGGATCGCTCACAAAGCGACAACAATTGCAGGAGGCTCGAAAACGGGGCTAGCGTTGTCATTAAACCACGAAACATGGTGGGGCCAGGGAATTCCATCCTGCGGACAACTCCCCGAAACCTGGCATTTTCCCCGAAGGAGACAAGAAGGGAAAGGAAAGGGAGAAAAGGGAATGAAAATGAGAGTGAGAATGGACGCAGGAATTAGATAGTAGCGAGAATAGAGGAGTAGATAACAGCATGGATAGAAGTAGATAGAAGCATAGATAGTATCAGACACCATCATGCCTAGCAGCATGCATCACTCCATCCCTTCTCTCTCCCACATCTGCCTCGTTCTCCCCATACCTCACACACTGTTCCGGCACCCGCATAATCTGAAACATGGTTTGTGTAACCTGGCCTGCCACCGCCATATATAACCGTGGGGCCCCCGGAGTGTCCCCAGAAACCCCAGACTGCCCGACTTCCTGCCCGTGCTGATCCGTGTCACTTTCCGGGTTTTCGTCCCACCACAACTCGAACCAGAGTGCCACATCCAAGTGTGATCCCACATATAATTAATTGGAACCGTTTGAAACCGCAACTTCCACATCCACATCCACATTTATCACCACACCCAACTGTGGACTCATACTTCAACACAACCAGTTGTTTCTAATTGGAGAAACTCCCAGTGCATAGTAATCCCGTCGCATTCTATTGATTTTTCATTGCATTCGATAGTTATTCTTATTGCATTGATTCGCATTTGCTCGCATTCATTCTTTTTCTCGCACTGCGATTGCCTTTTCTCGCTAACTCGCACCACCACCACTACCGAGATTCCTGTCGGTTCCTTGCCGCTTCCACGTCCGTGAGTTTCCGAACAGTCTGCTTTCCCGTGCCTTTCGCCTAGTCGCGTTCCTGATCGTGCCCCTGGCGTCTGCTCCGTCGGCTGCATCCCCATTGTTGAGTGGCTGGTCCTTCCGCGCCTCGTCTACCGCGACTTTGTGGCCGAGTCAGCACCGTGTCGCTAGAATAGTGAGAGAGAAATACTAGTGAGAGATTTGAAGAGATTAGAAGAGACTAGATTAGAGAGTGCTTATAAAGTGATTGAAGTGTACCTAAAGTGTGTCTTCGTCCTCTAGTCATTGCCTACGTCTCAGATTCTACCATTGCTGCCCCTGTTGTTGCTGTTGTTGCTGTTGCCCTTGGTTAACTGCCGCGCCACTGACTCTCTCCCTAGCCCCATTCCGCTCCCTACCGCGGCCGCACCCATTCTCTCCTGCGGAGTCCTCTAATCCCACCACCGCGACTCCCCCACTACGAAGTCTCCATCTACGCGACTGTTCACTCTTCGCACCATCTCCCCCTACGCGAATTCGCACCACTCCGTTCTTCCCACCACAGCGGTTCTTTCCACTCTCTCCCACCACTACACCCCACGACACCCTCCATTACCCTACCTCCCTACACCATTCCACTCCCTACAACATCCCCTACCTCCCTATCACCTCCTCTACCTTCCCATACCACCACAACTCCCACCACTTCCCGTCTAGCTCAGGAACACATTGTGCCGCCGCTCCTACCACTATTGTTGTCATCCGAATTCTCCCCCATTGTGCCTTCCGCAGCGGCCCCTTTTGTCCACTTTCGCTGCCTTATATCCCCAGGCCCTCCCACCATGTCCCAAGGCCTGCTTGACATGGCTCCTTCTCCCCCTGCCCTCCTCGTCCTGTCCCAGGCCCTGCCCGTGTCTGCGCACAATTCCCCAGGAAGTACCCTGCCTGTTCCCAAACGCCACCGCCCCATGTCTCTCAACTTGAATGCCGCGGGAGCTGCAGCGGATGAACGCCGCCACAAACCCAGCAAAAACGCCGCTGACTTGGCCCTCCGAATCGTGTCGCCGGGGCTTCCTATTCTCAACGAGGAAATGGAGACTACCATCAAAATCTCCCAGAAAATCGAACACCAGCAACGGCAACTCATCGCCGTCAGACTGGCTGGCGGCTCCGCCCTGTCGGGCTCGCCTAACTCGCTGGCCTCGACCGTGGGTCCCTCAAATATCGCGGTTCCCACTCCCTCGGGCTCTGCTAACACCACCATGGACGAACAAAACAGCCCTCCTCTGGCCCACAATCAACCCCATTCCATCGACGACCGCTTGGCCACTCCATCTTCTGTCAAACGCTTAAAACGGGACAACATTCCCACGCCTTTGGCGCTTCCTTCGGACCAAAAACTCGCCTCCCACCGTCCTCTCATCCAGTCTGCTCCCATCCGCTACACTTCCAGGCCCCACGTGTCCACAAGACCCCAGGGAATGCCTGTCCGAAGATACGGCCCCGTTCCCATCACCCCAAACCCCTACGCCTACTATCCAGTGCAGAGAAAATACCGCCCTTTTCCCAACACCCAGGTGACATACCTGGCATTTCCCACTCAACACGGCCCTGTGGTGGCCCCAGCCACCCCCTACAGAAAGGTCCGTATTGCTCGTCCCCATACCACCACTTCCCCGTACTTTCCTAGGGGAATCCGCAGAGCAGTGGTGCATCCTCCACCCAACTTCCAACCCCAAACCGCAGCTCCAGAAGACGACAAACCCTACTATGTGACCGATATTTACCATGGAAACCTCATGAAAGTGGCTCCGTTGCAATCCCAGCCCCTCTCGGCTAGAAAGGACTTTTTCGAGTCCTCGTCAACTAAACCTACTCCCACCACCAACCACAAATTGATTGACGAAGATAGACTCCCGGTATCCGACGAAGAGGTGCGGGAAATGCAAGAAAAGTACAAGAGAAATGCCGAGGATGGCAGGTCCGATGAGAAATTTGGCGATAGCCGTCCCCAGCATTATCCCGGGGAATATCTGGGACCTTACTATGGCTCTCAGTCTCGTTCATTGAAACAAGGCGAGATCTTCGGCTCTATCAACTTGATGAACGAGAGCGTGTTCAATTTCCGGATCTTTGCCCAGTCGCCAGAATCAGATTCCCGCAACAACTACGACGTGGAAGACCGGGCCATCGAGAGAGACCTGGACGACCAGCTGGACAAATCCGAGTCTGAAAAGCAAAATTCCCCCGAAAATGAGCTGCTCCCAGATGCGGAGCAGGACGAGGAGATAGAGCAGAAGAAGGAAGCCAAAGATGACAAAAAAGAAAAAGCTGACAAAGTCGAAAAGGACGAAAAAGACGAAAAAGAAGACTGGCTTGCCAGGGAGAAAGACAAATTTCTCAAGATCTGTGAAACCACCTGGGACGAATTCGTCAACAGCAGGAAAGTGGCATCTTCCTGGTGAGTTCTGGCCCCCAGCTCCATATCCGGTCCTGCCTCCACGTTTATTACTTTTAATTCTTAATTTTACCTCGTCAGAGGATTCACTTCTTGAGGCTTGAGCTCGCTCAATGTGACCTTGTACTATTATCTCGGATAGGACTGTGTTGTTTCATAATTAATCATTTCCGTGCCGGGCCCGACCTGGCTCTGCATGCTAAAATCATGCCAAAGACTAAAATACCAAGTAGTAGCCGTCTAACGGGGTTAAACCTGGAAATAACCACAGTAGTTTCAACCTGAATCTGTTGATAAAATGCTCTATTTGGACACAAGTGCTCCAAATAGCGAAATCGGGGCAGTAAATTGTGTCCCGACTAACGGAGGATATGCCCGTACCGTCTATGCGGTCCATTTCATGTAAAGCGTCGCCATTTGGGGATTTCCACTATTATTGGAAGCTATTTAGACACATGTCAGTAGAATTCTTTCGCAGCCGATCCTGGAAGATGAAATTAATATAATGGAGAATAAAGTTGCGCCCCAAATCTGAAACCCGTGTTCGCTGCACTGTAGCGGTGATCTAGTGCTTGGAAGCGGGAGTTACAAAGGCCTGGCAGGTGAAATAGCACCTGATTTGCTTGTTTGCAGGTTCTTGTCAGCCATAACTGTAAAACTGGTGGGCCGACAAAAATGGGACTTAGCTGAATTTAAAGCAAATTCGCAGTTCCGCAAGTCAGACTGAATTCTGACTCTGTTTTCCTTATTCTACAGTCAATGGAAATGTCATTGATGGAACCATGACCGTTAAATTATCACGTGACTTTGTCAAGTCACGTGACCTACTTACGGAGGCGAAAATTTCAACATATTGGGAAACCAACTACTAAACACCCAAATGTTGACTAGGATCCTCTTGCGGAGATCCCCTGGACTCGTTTCCAGGTGGGCCTCGCCGGCAAGGCTCAATATGTATCATCCCCGGTCATTTTCGACCCTTAACGGTCGCATATCGTTCCAAAACTCGTCCAGAGTGTGGAATCAGAAAGCCCCAGAAAACGATCAAGAATCCAAAGATGGCAAGGATGGCAAGGCGACTAAGCGTTCTGAGGGAGATAAAGATTCAGAAAACAAGGATTCCAAGTCCAAAAACATGGAAAAAGAGGAACAGGAGATAAGAGAGGAAATCAGAAAGCCGTTGCAGAAAAAGAACCCCAATATCAATTCCAACAACATCAAAGTGTACCAATTTGACAACAAGTCCATTGCCAGATTTTTCATCGGTTCCTCGGTTTTGACCATTCTCTTGACCATGTACTTGTTGACCAAGAAAAAGGACAAGAACGAGCTCTCGTTCCAGGACTTCAAGCTCAACTACCTTGAGAAAGGACTTGTTACCAAGTTGACAGTGATAAACAAGTTTGCCGTGGAGGCCGAGTTGATCCGCGGCGCCATTTCCGACCAGACGTTCCAGACTGTTCACGGAACTCCTGCCGTGGTGTTCACCATTGGTTCGGTGGAGTTTTTCGAGGAAGAAATGAAATTGGTCCAGGACAAATTGGGCATTCCCGTGCAAGAAAGATTGCCCATTTCCTATGAGGAGAGAGGCTCGTGGTTGAACTATATTATTCCCATTTTGCCCACGGTTCTCTTGATTGGTGGTTTGTGGTATATGACCATGCGTAGAGTGGGTCAGGCCGGAGGAGCTGGAGGAGCTGGAGGCCCCGGAGGCATCTTTAAGATTGGAAAATCCAAGGCCAAGTTGTTTAACCAGGAAACCGAGGTCAAGATCAAGTTCAAGGACGTTGCGGGATGCGAAGAATCCAAGGAAGAAATCATGGAATTCGTCAAGTTTTTGCAAGACCCCAAGAAATACGAGAAATTGGGTGCAAAAATCCCCAGAGGTGCCATTTTGTCCGGTCCTCCAGGTACCGGTAAGACGTTGTTGGCCAAGGCCACTGCGGGTGAAGCCGGAGTGCCATTCTTGTCGGTTTCCGGGTCTGAATTTGTGGAAATGTTCGTTGGTGTTGGTGCTTCCAGAGTGAGAGACTTGTTCAAAACGGCCCGGGAAATGGCTCCTGCCATTATTTTCGTGGATGAAATCGATGCCATTGGAAAGGAAAGAGGCAATGGGAAGATGGGAGGTAACGACGAAAGAGAAAACACCTTGAACCAGCTTTTGGTGGAAATGGACGGTTTCGATAGCTCCGACCATGTGGTTGTTTTGGCCGGTACCAACCGTCCCGACATCTTGGACAAGGCTCTCTTGAGACCGGGAAGATTCGACAGACACATTTCCATTGATACTCCCGATGTCGAGGGCCGGAAACAGATTTTCAAGGTGCATTTGGCCAAGTTGACGTTGACTGTCGATGAGAAAATCAAGGCTAACCAGAAGGACCTTGATTTCAGCAAGTATCAGGACTTGAAGGCCGAGGCCATCGAGAATCTTGCGGGCAGATTGAGTGCCTTGACTCCTGGATTTGCAGGTGCTGACATTGCCAACTGCTGTAATGAGGGAGCGTTGATTGCAGCCAGAGAAGATGCCTTATCAGTCGACATTCACCACTTCGAACAGGCCATTGAAAGAGTGGTGGCCGGGTTGGAAAAGAAATCCCGAATCTTGAGTCCTGACGAGAAGAAAACCGTGGCATATCACGAGGCAGGACATGCCATCTGTGGCTGGTTCTTGGAGTTTGCTGATCCTTTGGTTAAAGTGTCCATCATCCCCAGAGGCCAAGGTGCTCTTGGTTATGCCCAGTACTTGCCAAAGGACCAGTATTTAGTTTCTGAAGAGCAGTTTAGACACAGAATGATCATGACTTTGGGTGGACGTGTCAGTGAAGAGCTCCATTTCGACACTGTGACCAGTGGAGCCTCAGACGACTTCAAGAAGATCACCCAAATGGCCCAGCAAATGGTGTTGAAGTTGGGTATGTCCAACAAAGTTGGACATATCTATTATGACTCCGGAGAAGATGCCGGAGGATTCAAGGTCCACAACAATTACTCTCAAACCACAGCAAAGTTGATAGACGATGAGGTGAAAAGACTCATTGATGAAGCCTATGAAAGCTGTCACAAGCTCTTGACAGAAAAGCTCGAGTTGGTCGACAAAGTGGCCAAGGAGTTGTTTGCCAAAGAGGTGTTGACCAGAGAAGATATGATCAGATTGGTGGGGCCAAGACCGTTCCCAGAACGTAACGATGCATTCGACAAGTACATCAAGGGAAAGGATGCATTCAAGGGCCGTCCTAAGGCTTAGAATTGTAAATAGTAACGCATATACGATATCGTGTTTGGTGAGTTGTAAATATATTCCTGACTTGTAAATATCTATTCAGGACGTACACATTGGGCGATCATGAATCGAAAAGTTCTTCTATGGATTCGTAGCCTGCTTTAGTCTCGAAATCAATCCTGTAATCTGCCAGCGATTTAGAAAGATCGGGAATGCCTTGGGTGGAGAGTACTCTCCGTGGACTGTGGGTATTAGAGGCTTCCTGTGATTGTAATTGTAAAAATGCAGTATGGTCTATCTTGGGAAAGTCAAATGGGTCTTCTCTATTTGTTTCGTGTAGTCTAGTATTGGTGAAATCTACTTCCAGTGCAACAGGAGTGTTTTCTTCGTCGGAAGAATCCTGAATTTCAGACTCAATCCCACTATCATCACTGAAAAGTTCGTCTAAATTGTCATTCACGTTTTCATCTCCATTAAGCACTCTTTGGTTTAACTGGTACCTATCGTAGAATCGAGTCTCAATTGGTTTAGATTCTTCAACTGGAGTACTCGTTTTTTGCTTTGGGTCGACATCATGCCGGGAGTCTATGAAATGAGATCTCCACTCTAGGTATCCACCGTCTGTTATGTATCCACATCCCAAAAGCGGACACACAAGAACTTGTTTCTTTGACGTGCACGCCAGTGGGTCTTTCGCTTGATGATTTCTTAGTTCACCCGTAGAAAGGAAGAACTTTTCACACCGCTTGCCATTTTTCAACAGTTTGTAACAATGAAATGGCTCTCCCGTTTTAGATAAAGCTAAGGGTGGAATATTGAGCATGATGGGAAAATGGACATAAAATAAATCTGCCACCTCCTGTGAGACTTGCTTCGGTATTTTACCATCAGGTAATACTACTGGATATCCTAGATAAGACAATTCTTCTGTATGAATATCAAGAACATGCTTTTGAAACAAGGACTTATTGCCTGTACAATAGTAGCAGTTGTCGAAAACACAATTGAAAATCGAGGTTGATTCAGCTTTGCTGTCAGCAAGAAATTCAGTTATTATCAGAAATTCCTCATCAAAGGATTCTGCGCTTATATGCCCTGTGATTCGCTTGATCTTGGGTGGATCCACGATGTTGGATGAATGGCTAAGATCGAAACTAGAGCCCTCTGTTGGTGTTTCCAAACCACCTGAGATGTCAAATAGCTTGGTGGGAGCAATCTTGACCTGCAGCGACCACTTTGAGGATTTAGGATTTCTCTTTATAGGAGAATTATCGTTATCTGAGTCAATAGGCGGGTTCTTGGTGGGAGAACCATCCGAATTTGGATCACTTCGTATTGGACTAGTGTCACGTCTGCTCTTTTTCGTTGGTGAAGGGTCTAAGAGCAAATTGTCGTCCACTGGAGCTCTCTTCAACGAGTTAGGTTCAATGTTCGAAGAATCTGACGACAAATTGGTATCGAGGCGTAAATTCGTCAATTTCGATTTGGCTTTTTGATTTTGGGCTCTAACCTTTCGTTCCTTGACTTGCTGGGCGTTTTTTCCATCGTAATCGATAGCCCAGATATTGCCGTGTACGTGTAGGCTCTCCTCGGGGGTTTGGTTCTTGAGCGACTTGAGATGGCCGTTATCGATGGTGATTTTACCTGTTTGGAGGTCAATTTCATCGCTTTCAAGGTCGTCGTTGACATTGGAGTACTTGTGGATGATCTGCTCCCAACGGTTCTGGAACTTCTTGGTGCTCTGGCTCTTGAGTCTTTCTAGCTCCTTATGGAACTGCTTTTCATTCTGGTAGATGTTTTTGTCTTCGTGGATCAGGTCGAAATGGCTGACCTCCTCGTTTCTGTCGAGGGAAATCAGCCTTAGCGGTTGCCTGCTATGGCTGAGCAGCCCGGACGAATCATAGGAGAGATCGGGAATGTTCTCCATGGTGGCATGGACGCGTTGTTTGGGCCAACACTAAATTCGCATGCGAGCGAAGTGATGCGAAATTGGCTGCCACTTTTTGGCGCATCTTAAAGCAGAGGAAGGGGAATTTGCAGCATAATATATACTTCGGGCCGGTTGAAAAAGGTCATGCAGAAGACGAGCGGGGGAGTGTAGAAGGTCATGTATTTTGGGACTGAATTGTAAGGTTATTATTATAAATAATTGGGGGAAGTAGCCAATCAGAAGTCATAGTTTAATAGAGTAAGATGAAGAGGTATACAATTCGACTAAGTATATAGGAAAGTATTAGGAATGATTATGTTACTTTAGCAATGGCTCTAGGGAGAGTTATTGAATGCTCTTATTGTCCTTTCTTTCTCGTTTGTTAACAATCTACATCAGCACAGTAACATTTACAATAACATTTACAGTAATATATTGTGGCTATTTACAGGGGTCCGGAATGGAGGAGATATTCAACAGAATCCAACACTTCAACTATCATTTCATCTAATCCATGCTCATCAACGTAATTGAGCTGGTTCAACTTGTTTTCTTGGGAAGTTTCAAACCCCGGAATGGTTCCTTCGGACTTTCAGGTTGATGGTCCATGACTTCCTTAATTCCTGGTATTATCCATCTTCCTCGACATCATTATCAACGGTGCTGGTCCGCTCGTTATTCCTGTTCTTATCCCAGCATTCTCTGAACGCCTGCATCTCCTTCAAACACAGTCTCCAGTCTCCAGTGTCTGCATGGCAAAGTTGAAGCTTGAGGTTCTCGTCATGACATCCGGTGTCCATGATGCGTTGGTCCCACTCATCGGGCTCGTCGTCAATGTACTCCAGCATCTGTTGGTGTTTTCTAGGAAAAGTGGTGGTCAATTCCGGAATACGAATGGAAAGACTCCATATGAGCTATTTTTCACTTCACGTGCCGCATTGGGACATAAGGCTACGGCTAAAGAATCACGGGAAGGAAGCTAACTACCAAGGAAGACCGTCAAGATGATGAAATTTGGTCCGGGCCGGGGATTGGTCCTTCCTTTTGGTAAATGCTTTGCAGAATAGCAATCTCGTGATTTTTCTGGTGAATATTTGGAAGAGGAAAGTTGCACGTCAGAAAGAACTGAAAATGGCCATACTCCGGATTTTTGACAATTTCCGGCCCAGGACACTCCAAATCATCTATTCTTCTCCAATTCGATTAATTTGCAGGTTTCCAGATTTCTGCTCAATTAAGATCAACTTAAATGAGACCTTAATTATGACAGAGAACAAATCTAGCTGCAAACGTCAATTATTAGACATAAACTTGAAATGTCTATATAAAGCTACAACCATAACTCTGGTTACTTCAGCTGCAACTGCAAGATATTTGGCAAATGTGGTCGCCATCTATGATACATGGTAATTTCTAGTTTAAAACCCAAAACCGCTCTTGGAATAAGCCATGGGCTTGATGTCGGGATGAGGAACCGCTTCAAAAGTCTCCTTTTCCTCGTTCCAAGGACTGTTGAGATCGATGACCTTTTTATAGGCCTCTCCATCGTCCTCAGACTTGTCATAGTTGGGGTTTTCTGTGTAATGGAGAACACCTCCTAAGTTTCCGGTGGTGTCACAATAGTTGGGGGCACTGAAGACAGTGACACATCTGGTCAAATGATGATATTCAACACCACCCATTGCAACTTCGTGGGATCTCACCACCATTCTGAGCTTGTTGTTCAAACAGAAGTTCTTGGTGATATCAGGACCGAATTGCATTCCCCCCCCTCCTCTCTTGGAAGGAGATCTGCCGTTTTCATGTTGGGGATCGCTCCACAACAATTCCATGGCAATTCCTTCTCTTGGTGGTTGCGTGGAGCCCGAAGCTGGGAATCTGTTGATGTTCTTGATATCATCCAACGTGACATTATCATCCGCGAACAATCCTCCGTGCATGCACAAATGGGTACCGTTGAGCAAGGTGGCCAAGGGCAAGGCACCGAAGGATTCAGAAAACGCCTCGAAGATCTTCTTCGAGTACTTATGTTCACACTCGTCGGCGAAACCATATGCCTTGTTCATGTCGTCGGTCTCGTGGTTTCCACGGTTGATGTACAAAGACTTGGGGAATATAATCTTCAACACATACAAGTACAATGCCACCTCACAGGACCAGGAACCACGGTCAACAAAGTCTCCATTGAACAAATAGACGTGTTCATCCGACACGAAGCCAAATTTCTCAAACAAGTTCATCACATCAAAGAATTGACCATGAGTGTCTCCAACAATGGTGAACTTCTTGGCCTTTTCCAAGAAGATCTCATCCTTGGAGGGAACTCTTTCGAGCAGAGAATGAGGCATGCCTAATTCGACCATAGACTTCTCCACCCGGAATAATTCGTATACCTTGGCCACAATGGCGAAAACGTGCTTCTTTGGCAATCTGCCTCCGTCCTTGAACAACTTGATCATGTACTTCAAATAGTTGATATCCAAGCCCTCGATGGACACCTTGACAGGCAGGTTCTTATCCTTGCTCTGCTTTTCAACCTTGATGTCCAAAGAAGGTCCTTCCCAAGACTTCTCGATCTGGATTCCCTCATAGTCGATGGTTCTGAATACCGACACCCTGTCATCACCTGCAATAGCCTTTTCGAAGGCCTGACGCTTCAAATAGTTGGTGCATTGCTTAAAATTTTCAAAGGTGAGCTTGTCGTTGGGCAAGTTCTTGAGAATGATCTTGAAGTTCTGCTGGGCCTCCTTGTGCTTCAAAATGGCCATTTGCGAAACTCCCTTGCGGTAGTATGCCTTCATGAAATTGGGATCTATGGCCAAGGCACGGTCACAATCGATGATAGCTGAGCCATAGTTCTCAAGCTTGATGTGGACCTGTGCTCTGTTGGAGAAGAACACCGCGTTGTTGGAGTCCAACTCGATGGCCTTGGTGTATGCTTCGATGGCTTCGTTGAACTTGTGGTCCTTGAGAAAGGCATTGCCTTCGTCTTTGAGCCTGATCGCTTCACTCATGGCAATACAGGCGGGTTTGACGTGGAGAAAACTGGACAAAAGGCTTGATAGGGATGTTTGTTGTTGTTATAATTACGTGGCCACGATAAGTCACGATATTTGGCCAGTTCTATTTGTTTATTTGTGAAAACCCACCAGTACCGAAGAGTATATCAAAATGGATGAAATTTTTAACTGGGGTTGAAAAATCATAGACGCGCGAATCATTTGGACCCAGGATCACAAAAAGGACTATTTTCCTTCTCTATCTGCATGATAACAACGCTAGTATGCATCGTCAAATATGTTGGTTCAAAGTATCATCCATATGGGAGACCTACAATGGGGTAGGGCAGAAATTCAACTAAACAATATAAACGGATTAACCAATGATACGCAACCCAGAGGCGGGCACACCGATTGCAGTGATGCCAGTAATGTTGCACACCTTGCCCTTGTACTCTGGCTTGTACTTGGCACCCACCAATTCCTCGGTAACATATTGGGAACCCTTGTAAATTGGAGTGAAGGAAGCAGAACAGATCTCAAAGTCTGCGTAGGAGTCGAAATCGATCTCCACCGCATCACTGGAAATGGAGTCTGCCTTGGCTTTTAATTTTTTTGCTTGCTCGGCTCTGGTTCCGCTGGAAACCAACTTCAAGAGCTCGCCAGCAAAGTAAGAAGCACTGGCATAGTTTTTGTTTTTGAAGGTTTGGGTCATGGCCACCTGCAAGGCATTGACCCTGTGTGGGTTTTGGAGCTTGGTTCTGGCGAAGTACGCGGCCAACTCCAAGTTTCTCTTGACATCAGAAGGATCTAAAGAACGACGTTCCAACTCGATCGATAACCCCAAGATGTATTCACGACACAAGAGCAAGATGTCCTTGCACTTGGCTTCTTGGTCATCGTCTCCCACAGTTATGACGGTTATGGTGTAAATAATCTCCCTGAAGGTGTTGATGGCAGCCTTCAAGTCGTTCTCCTTGAACTGCTTGAAACCAGCCTGTAATCTTTCTTCTAAGTTGTCGAAACCAGGAACATATGGCTTGAACTTGGCGGGATTGTCCTCGTCGTTTTCGGCTCTAATATAGTCCTTCGACGCTGGCAAGTCATCTATACCTGGCAATTGCAACTTGGATGCCTGGTAAACCTCCACGAATCTAGCACGCAAAGGCTCGAAGTTCACAACACCCAATTGCTTGTTCAACAACGAAGCAGCTTGTTCAATCGAGCCGGCAGCAACATAGCCTGCTGCGGTCTTGGCATTGCTCAACCAAGTTCCGATTTCACCTTCAGCAGTGGTGGATGTGAAAACTTCCACGTTTTCGGTTATTTCATCATCAATGTCCAACTCGTCTCCCATGTCCCACGCACCACCTTCGCCTTCTTCTTCGTCGCCAAACTCTTCTTCTTCGGCATCTTCGTATTCGAAGGCACTGGCATCACGGGCCTTCTGCTCGTTAGATTCCTCCTCAATACTCAAGTTCTCGAGGTTTCCAGTCTTGAGGGCAGTCTCGAAGTATGACAACGAGTTCTCCTTCAATGGCCAGTTCTTGATTAGGGAACTGGTTGGTTGTGGCAATGACAAGGTAGGTCCCAACTTTGGCAAGTCGACTTCGCTGGCTTCAATGCCAGCTTCTTGCAATACTTGCACGGCCAATTCATCTAAGCCATTGGATTTGGCTAAAGTGTAGGCCAATGGGAACAAACCACCCTGGATGTATACTCTGACTCTCTTCTCCACGTCGTTGTTGTAGAAGGTGTTTTGAATTAAGCTGGAAACATTACCACGGTGCTCGGCAATGGTGGACATCTTCGACAATCTTTCGGAGTCGCCTCTAAGCAAGTAGAGGAAGGATAACTTGTCGAAATGATGCAATTGTTGTTGAACAAACTCCACAACATCAAGGCTACCTTGGTTCAAGGCCTCGTCGCCCAATTTCTCCCAAATACTGGGGTTGTTCAAGATCTTGGCTTGTTCGAGAGCAACGGTCAAATTGGAGCATTCCAAGGCCAATTCGAATCTGGTTTCGGGGTCTTGCACGAACTGCAACGCGATTTCAGGGAAACCCTTCTTCTGTAAGTAGCCAATGATGTTCTGGCCCACCAAGTTGGAGCCCTTGATAATTCTCAACACTTCGCCGAAGTTCTTGTTGACCAACGATCTCTTGAACCGGTACTCAGTGGGGTCGATCTTGACCACCTCGACCTCGCCGCCTCTATTCAAGCAGTACACCTGGTTGTTGGTGATCTTGGTGATGTACAAGGTGTTCTGCAACGTCTTGATGATTCCGTTGTCACCGTTCAAGAGGGTATACTTGATGTGGTTCAAGGTGGAATACAACAACACTCCGGAGTCATCCCAGGCCGCACTCTTGATTCTGATGGTTTCGTGCATGGAGGTGATGAGGTTCAAGTCCTTGTCGGCAATGGTGATGGTGTGCTTGGACAAGAAGGCCAAGTATTGGCCGTCAGCGGAGCTGGACACGTACTTGACGTTGTTGACACTCAATTCTGCCAATTCCTTTCTCTGCTGCACGTCGTAGTTGATGACGGAATGGCTCTTCACGAGCAACACCCGGCCGGCACCACCGTACAACACGTCGTTGACGGAGGAGTCGAGCTGCACCGTCTTGGTGATGTTATTGGACAAGTCCTTCACGTACAACGTCTTGGACGATTTGATAAAGGTGACGAAACGATTGCGCGAGATGAAGCATGCGAATCTGCCTTCACCTTGGCGAATATCGGTAGGTTCGATGGCTCCAGTGACGTGCTTTGGCAACGAGATCAAGGCATAGCCTCCGTTGTCTCCCTCGCCGTGGGTAACCAAGATCGAGTGGTCCGACTGGTTGTAGGACAAGGTACGCATGAACGACCAGGTCTTGCCGATTTTCTTGAGACTCAACATGGGCAATGAGGCTTCCTGGCGGGCAAAATCGTAGGACTGGAGCTGCTTGGCGGCGTTGACGTAGAACAAGCGGTTCTGGAACAATGCGTGGGCAGGCCTTTCGCGTTCCAACTTGAATACCATCACTCCGGAGTCGTGGCAGGCTGCGAACAAGTTCATTGAAGGATGGGACGTGATCAACCAAAAACGGTCGTGTTCCCGGCGGAACTGCTTGATGGGCACTCTCTTGTTGAGATCCCACACCCGGATAGTCTTGTCGTCGGACACCGAGAGGATCAAGTCCTGTTGAGGATGGAACACCGCACTCAACACGTTTCCGGTGTGGCCCCTGCAGGTATCGACTTCCCACGCCTTGGAGTCGCTCATACGCCACAACTTGACCAACCGGTCGTCGCCGGCGGACACGATCAACGGCAACGTGGGGTGGAACGCGGCCCAATTGACTCCCTTGTCATGGCCCTCCAACACGTACTTGACAATGGCATTCACGTTGCCAAAAATGTCCTGCTGGGGCAACTGCTGGCGCTGCAACTGGTCCTCGAACAGGCGGGTGGCGGAAGTAGGGGCAGAGTGCTTTTTGCGCAATCCGGAGATGTCCCATACACGAACGGTCTGGTCCAACGAGGCCGACACAATCAAGTCTTCGGATGGGTGGAATTGCGCCGACATCACGTAGTGGTTGTGGCCGGTGAGACAGGCGATTTCCTGCTGATTCTGCCAGTTCCAGATCCGAATGGTCTGGTCGTCGGAACAGGAGATGATCCAAGGCAATTCATTGTGGAAGAACACCGTCCGAATGTAGTCCAAATGGCCGTGGAGAGTGAAAATACACGTGCGGTCCTTCAACGACCACACCTTGATCAGATAATCGTCGCCTCCTGACACAAACAACGGCTGGGTGGGATGGAAGGCGACACAACGAACAGGACCGGTGTGTTCCTCAAAACGATCGATCAACGTGCCCATGCGATAATCCCACAATTGGATGGTGGAAGAATGAAGCGACACCAAGACCCAGGGTCTCTTGGGATGGAAAGCCACTCCCTTTGCCCTGGAGGACTTGGACTCGAATTTGGTGAGCATCTTCATGGTGGCGGTAAGGAATGTGTTGTTAACTTTAGAAAATGGACGAATCGCGTGGCGCGACATGCGACATGCGACATTGGAGTGATCTGGGAGAAGGGAGAAGGGAGAAGGGGAAGGAATGGGAGGAAAGGGAGAGGAGGATGGGGAATGAGTCAATTGTGGAGAGGAGGGGAAGAGGGGAGAATTGGGGAGTTTGGGATTGGTGGTGGAAGGTTTTGGAGGTGGTGAGTTTGACAGTGTGCAGCGTGCAGCGTGCAGGTTGTGTGTGTGCAGGCTAGTCACCTTGATTTTTCAGTCTTAGTAGTTATTATCTACCTTTCAGTCGTGGTAGTTATCTTCTACTACCCGATCGGTTATGTGACTGGTGTGCAAAAAATGAAGTTTCCTGCCTTTTTGTCTGTCTGCTACTTCCAATTGAACATATAGTGTCGTTTTCACTGGTGATATTGATTACATGGCATTTTTCAGTGCCACATCAGTAATTAATCAGGCATTTACCTCGGGATTAAATAGAAAATGCAGTATAAAATGGCCCAATGGACATAGAGAGGGTGATATGGTATTTCAGAGTATCAATTGTAGCAAATGCTTTTTTTGGGTTCTGGACGCGTCTGGATGATATATATGGAAGATAGATAGAGGAAGGAGTTCGGTAAGTAATTAGGTGAAAATTCACAATTATGTGTTAATGTTCTATCAATGTCGGTTAGATTTGGGTGATTGTCTGGTGCTGCTCAAGCAATTTTTTCTGGTCGTTCTAATAATTTTCTGTTCACAATCCTTAAATTCTATTATTGGACTGATCTATCGAAGACAGCAACATAGCATCAACATTAATCTATTTCTATGAATTTCACGTCTTTGTCATTTGAATAGTAGACTTCTATCAATCTTTTGGCTCCTTTTATAATTTTTGTATCAATTGACCTTGATTTTCTTGCACCAGCATTTTCTGACATTTTTATCTCCGGTAATATCTGACTATTTCTATCATTATCCCTTCTATGATACTCGCCAATTTATTGTAAAGTACCTTCCATTCATACCTGATCTTCGCTATGTCGCTAGATGTGAATTATCAATACTACCCAACATGAAAGGACAAGGTCCAAATAAAATGCAATCTGAGCCAATTTTGTTACTCCAAGAACATATTCCTGCTAAATTGGATCGTTTTCAAAACATTATATGGATTTCTTATTGATGGGCTAATGCAAAGGTGAAATTGGATAATAGGTAATGGTGGAACATCACTTGTTCTGGAATTTAGTGATAATTATTGCCCCAAGGGAGCCTCCCAAAGAGATACTACATTTAGATCAGAACCCAATTGCAGTCCACAAATGGCTGGCTATCTTGGAGATTTATCTTCATAATCTTCCTTGTGTCACACTACACTTTATTTTGTAGAGATCCTGATTCCCAGAGGTTGTGATGGGAAGTCACTGTCAAAATTTCCATTTCATCGGGGTTTATCGTTCTAATAGTGAATGTCCTACTGGATTCCATTTATCGTCTTCGCCACCCGCTTTTACAGTATACAATATGGACATCTATCCGTATATGATTTCCTGACACTTTTGAAATTTGCAGATTTTCCCCAGAAAATCTAATTATTTCTAGAAAATCCCTGAATACCAACATCCCATTAAGCAGCCAAGTCCACCTAATATTCATCAATCCTAGCTTCTCCTCTCCCTTTCATTCTCCCTCAATAGAACCATTGCATTCTCACCGCAGTCTATTTGTGGTAGATCGCTTTTCTGTATCCATATGCATCTTCTGACGTTTCTAAATTACCAAAAGAGGGAGCATAGGAGGAGTAAAAAGTTCCCTAGGTTCTGGCGGGCATTACGATACCAAATCAATAAACCTGGCTCCCCCATTCCATTTTCCAATAAATTTATTAATTTCGAATCTAGTCAAGGAAATCGATCAATTCTATTTCCCTGGGTTGCAATAACCGACAGGAGAGCCGAAAACCATGCTCCTGAAAGGGAAAAATCAACGCTAGCGAATTCAAAGCAGAAGCGATCGATTTTGGCCAATCTTAAGATCAATTCTCATACTGAGACTTCAGCTAACAGCACCGATTTTGCGAGTATAAAGCACGGAATAAAACTCCTTAACGACCAGAAACGGTTCTCTGAGGCTACAGCTACTAAGAAAGATGCCAATCCGAATTTTTCACCCAGTATTGCAGGAATTTCCAGCAATAAATTATCTATCGATAACAATAAAGGTTTCAGTCAGACAGAGGATCAGGAAATTTCTCTACCGATGAATCTGGGCATTTCTTTCGATATAGCCATTCCCAATAGTTTCAGCTGGGTTGATAGCCACGAGAAATCAAGCAATGGCGACGATTCGTTTTCAAACCATTTCGAAATTCTGAGGGAAGCTTTACAGTGGAAATCGCTGGGAAACGTTTACAGAATCATGAAATCTGGAACCTCCACTACACTTGAAGCAATCCATGAATAATTTGGAATTGTAGAGCACCATTCAGGAATTCAATATAATTATAATATTGCACCTAAGTGAATATTCATCTAAATAGAAAAAATTCTACTTCTTGTTACCTAGCATTATATCCATAATAATTCCACGCTGAAGGCGTTCTATTATATAGCATCAACATTAATTAACGGCATAATAACAGAATTATTTAACAGATCAATAAACATGTCTTCAAACTCCATTATGGAATTAATTTCGCGACCCTCCAGATTCCTACAACGGAGATCGGCACATCCCGAAATTGCCTATTCCGTCTCTATCAAAATACCAGCATTTCTCTTCTAGCGGAAGGACCTTCCGCTACAACAATCCTGATCTAACCAGTAATTTATTGTTGTATCCTCTATATTCTCAACAAACAATCTCAATTATACCTTTGCATATTTCCCCCAAACCATGCTGCTTCTTCTGCATTTTGGCTCCACATGTGCTCCTACCATCCACAATGCAACAATAGCCGAAAACAGCACTTTTTCCCGAACAATAGGCCCTGTTTATTTGTTGGTGGAAAAAGGTTCAAAACGGTAGTGAGAATTTAGGGTGTGTTCACTACCAACCCGTCCCTGTTTTGTTCACACATTGGGAAGACATGATCGGAGGGGAAGTTTTATTGAGAACGCTTTCCGGAACCCGAACAGGAAATTGAGAAAGATCGGTTTACGTATTTCCTATAGAAATTGAACGGGGCACAATTCGAACGATCTAGCTGGCGTGGTCAGTGCCACCTCGCTTCCCAAGAATAGTCCAATTTCAATTTCCCGATTCGTTCTATTGTCTTTCTAGTTATTCTAGTCATTCTAGTCATTCTATGGGGACAATACGTATCGAAGAGGAAAACTGATGATAATACCATCAAGAAAGCCAGCCTGAGATGTTGGTTCGAGATGGCTTACTTCCTCATACTGAAATATGGAGAGTTGACGATGTGAGTTTTTTACGGTTTTTCAAAGCAAAAAACGCGAAACTTAATTTTGAATAATGTAACGGGAAGAAAAATATTAAACATGATCGTCTAGAAAATGGCAGCGAAACCGAGACCAATGGCCACGGCAGCAACGGAAACCAACTTGTCCATCACCGAGGTGCCGGCAATGAGAGAGCCGGAAGCAGCGTTGGTGGATTTGGCCAGAGTAGATTGCTGGGACAGGTTGCTCTGGGTGAACCCACCGTTGTTAGAGGTGGCAGCGGATACGGAGCTCGAAGTGGCCTTGGAGCCGCCCTTGGTGGCAGAGGCAGACAAGGAAGCAGAGCCGGAGGCAGAGCTGGACTTGGAGGCAGAGCTGGACTTGGAGGCAGAGCTGGACTTGGAACCAGAGGAGGAGGAGGAGGAGGAGGAAGCAGAAGAAGAAACCGAAGAAGAAGAAGAGCTGGTGGCGTTCTTGATCTTGTCGGTCATCTTGTTGAAACCAGTCGCATCCTGGGATCCAATGAGAGAGTCCATGTTGGTGAGCATGACGTCGGATTGCAAACCAGCGGTGTTGTTGTAGATGTAGTAGTCGAAGTCACCCTCGGTGTTGTCCCGGGCGACGCCCGCGGGCAAGTCGTAGGCCTCGACAGTCACGTTCTTGAGGTAGGCATAGTAGTAACCGTAGTCCTTGATGTCTTGGGAGTCCCAGTCGATGAAACCACCGGCCCAGGATCTGGTACCAATAGGAAGGGTGGCGTTACCTCCGGGCCAAAGGGACATCTGGATTCTGGAGGGAGTCTGGGGGAAGGCGAAGGTGTTAGCAGTGGCGTTGAAGGTGTCCTTCTTGAGGAGGGTTCTCACCACGTTGCCGTCGATGGCCCACAGGATCTGTTCGGGGTTCCAATCAATGGTGTATGTGTGGTAGTTGTCGAAGGTGTCGTCGGCCGAGGCGTTCTTGCCCTCGGTGTAGTCCAAGGCACCCTGGAAGTAGTAGTTGGATTGGAACTGGCTGGTGTTGTAACCAACGAATTCGAAGTCGATTTCGTCCTCGACGTCGGAGTAGGTGATGAAGGATGTCACCACACCCTGCAAGTGCGAACTCTTCAAGGTGGCAGACACCTTTCCGAACCACAAGTACTTGGTGGAGGACACCACGGAACCACCCGAGTATTGGGGCATTTGCACCAAGAGGGCGTTGTCGTGGATGTCTACCCATCCACTGTACAACCAGTCGTAGGCAGAGGAGTTTCCGAGGTAGTCGATGGACACCTGGATCTTGTCGATGGAGTCAAACTCGGTGGAGAACGAGCCCATTCTGGGCATGGGGAGACACGAGGACGAGTTGAACGAGTTCTTGAAGTTACAACCGTTGGCACACATGTAACCGGTACCACACACTCCGTATTGGGAGCAACAGGGGGTGTCTTCGGGACATTTCTGGGTGGCACTGCAACTGATGAAGGCCAGGGCGGAGGAAGCCAACAACAAACCAGACAACACAGCAGAAAAGTGCATTTTTGAGCGAGTGTAGGGGATGACTGGAAAACAGGGAGACCGAAGGTATTTATATCTATTTATATGCCGGTGGTCATGCAAATACACGGATATGTTTGTGGCCGATTCCTTTGGAGGCAGCCGATAGATTGCGAGCGCTGATTGGACGCGGTTGGAAAAATACGACGCTGAATACGATTGACGTATTGGCGCAGAGCAGGGCGGAGTTTAGTTCTGCATGGGAGCAGGGAGTCGCAGACAAGGGGGAGACTGTACGAGAGTGGAAGACGACATGATTGGAGAGGTTTCCTGTGTTCTGACCGTTTCTGTCTGTCGTAGTTCTGAGGCTATTCCTGGGTTATGGATCCATGGCGGAGTCTGGAGCTGTACAATTCATGAGGTGCGTGCATCTTGAAAGAGCCCGAGCATGTCTCCATTGAGGCAATTCTCGCACGGATTTAAGATATTTTCTGGCTGCGTGTGTAGCGTCACCAATAGGGATGGAGACAGCTGTATTCCGCAGCGGGGTGCGTCTCGGGAACCGCAGTGTTTGGGATTTGAGTTGCATGGATCTGCAGCTAAGGAAGGTTTTTGAACTTTTCAACTGCAAGAACATCAACTGTCTTCCTTCTGTTCCCATTTCATGATTCTAATCTCCACAATAAACCGTCACTATTCGCTTTTCCCTCTCCCTTTTCTTTGCTTTGCCTCTAACTTATTGTTGCCACAACAAACAAACATTGCGCGAACTGGCAATCGTGTCGTGGTGCCACCGATGTCCTAATATTCCCACGCACCCTTTAAATATTTCTGTCTCCTGCATGCACTCTACCCTATTGGCTCGAGAAGAAGTTGTACATGTTCGGCTGGTAGGTGGACGGATTGTTGTAGATAAGATCGGATCCAGATCCGGTGGCAGTATGCAGGGGTGCAGGCCGGCCGTCTTGGGAAGGAACCGAGGGAACAGGGGGAGGAGGCCTTCCGTATTCGTTGCTTCCTCCGGTATTCAGTAGAATGAGACTGGGACTGCTGTAGGCGTTGTTGATGGAAGGGTTTGCGATAGGATTTGGGCCACGATAGTTTCCGGATCCGTACGCAGCATGGCCAGGGTTAGGATGGCCGTATGCGGCCATTGGAGCGGCAGGGTATCCAGTTCGATTGTCTGGTACTGGAGTTGCTGAGTATCCCGTGGGGGCACTTGGAACGCCATAGGAGGGTCCCTTGGGAGGAAGAGAAGGTGCCCCATATGCCTCCTGTGTGTACAGAGGTGGAGGGTCCCGTGTAGCTTCGTCAGCAATTTTTTTAGCCAATCCTCCACTGTAATTGAACAATTGCTTGTAAAATTCGACGCCTCTGCTGAGACCAGCAGTGTACTGCTGCCATGGGCTGTAGAAGTCCTCGATCTTCTTCCTCTGCTCCTCGAGCAATTGACTGCGGAATTTCTGCGATTTTTGCACCTGCTTGACCTCGCCGTTGTGCGACAACAGCTCCCATCCCACCCGAAGCTCCTGGACAAACGTCTTCTGTTTCTCCACCAACTTGTCGAGCTCCGCGTTGTACACCTCGAACTTCTTCAATTCCTCGGGGAAAATCACCTGTTTGATTTCGCTGGAGTTCTTGACCCGACTGTTCAATATCAAGATGTCGGAAATGTCGTCCTCGTGAATCTCCTTCTTCAAAGCTTCGATTAACTTGGCCTTGTTGCTCCTGATCATGTTCAAATCATGCAAAATATCCTCGACTCTCTTGATCTGCTTGTTGATTTCATCCTGTGGCTTGGACGTCTTGAAGTCGTCGATATCAAGCAAGCTGATCTCATCCACCAACAGCTTTTCCGCAGAAGCCTCAACCTGGACTTGGAACAATTGGGTGAATTCTCTCGATTTCGACCCTTTGCCCAATGCGCTATACAACGCCGTATTCGACTCGTTGATAAGCCCAAACAATCTTCCATCAGAATTGGTAGCATCATACAATGCCTTTTTAATCTTTATCAAGTCTTCCTTGTACTTGGACAACTTCTCAGAGTCGGCCACACCATGGGCCTGTTGTAATACACCTTCACTTTCAGTAATATTGAAGTAAATTTGTTTCCGCAACTGAGCAATTTGGCTCTTGTTGCTTTCGTCAGTTGAATGTTTGGCACTAACTTCATCAGCAATTTTGACCAAACTAGGGTCAATTCCATTTGATTCCGACTTTTCGGATGCCAAATCCTCCTTTCCTAATAATTCTTTCAAAGCAATCACTGCTTTGGGCAATTTCAAATATTCAAGGAAAGACGATAACTCTTCGTTCGAAACATCCACCAAGTCCATCTCATTTCTCAAAAACTGGGACTTTTCTTCGGAGTAGAAACTTAAAAGTTCATGAATGTTGATGGGGACGACATTGGTCAAAAAGTGACTGTAATTGTGTTCGTTGATTTCCTGGAATATCTCCATCTCATTCATAGGGATCAACTTGGTGCTGTCCATTGGCTTGATGTCTGGCAATGTGACCAACGAAGGAATGATGTCATGATAGATCAAATCGTTGTCCTTGGTTAAATCAGTCAATTTTATGGCCACGACATCCTTCTGGTACTTGCAATTGTCTAACAATTCGTAAGCCTCGCCCCCAACGTATTTGCTGATAGTTTTCATGGTTGAGCTGGAAATTTCATTCAAGATATCCTGTGATTTGGTCAAGTAAGCCAACGCTTCACCGTATTTTCTTCCTGCCTCGCAATTCAACCCATTGAAGTAGAATGCAAGGGACTTGTAGTAAAGCATTTTGAAAGTGGTTATTGCGATCCAGGACTCGTCAAGATCAGCATCCACAAGCGAGGATGGGGAGTCTTCTTCGTAATCGGCACTGGTGGGATTTTCCCATGCATCTTGTGGCTCGTCATCTGCATCGACTTCATCGGTGGTGGACACGCCAGCCTTGCTGGTATCGAGATCCTTGAGCATATTGTGGCATTCTTCGTAGTGAGATGCGGTGCTTCTGCACAATTTGGAGATCAACGAGTTCTTCTTCTGTTCGAGATCTCCACTGATCACCTTCATCACGAGAATCTCCTGGGATTGTGCCAACATGAGTTTGACTAAAAACTTGATAGTTGACTGGCTCAAATCGTAGGAAGGAGCATGGAGAAAGTTTTCTTGGATGAATTGGAACACTCCTGCTGCTTGCAGCAATAGCTTGATGGATTCGGTGATCAATGCGTCCAGATTGCCACCGTTTTCCGATCCGCTGGATTTCTGGGACTCGTTATATCTCAGACAGCCATATGCAGACAAAATGGCGGCCAAATTGAATAATATATTGGCCTTTTCGAACGGCAACGCATGCTGCTTATGGGAAACGCCCTGTTGGAACACGTCGTGCCATTCAAAGCTGATTTTTTTGTGCTTGTTGACGGAGGCAAATGCCACTCTCAAGTCGAGAAGCTCTATCTGGCTGTAGTACTTGCAGAAGAGCTCAATTCCGGTCTTGTTGGCGGCAGCGCCTCTCAAATCTTGTCTTAACTTACCGAGAGAAGTGATGTCTTCCTGATACTCGGATGTGTTTCCGTATACAGAAAGAAGGTAGTTGTTCAACGGCTTGAACCAATTGACCTCTTCCGTCCTTTTAGAGGGGACTTTGATGAGATATGTCTTCATGACTGTGATAGTTAGTGCAGAAGGTTGCACTTATCTAATTAAGGGATGAAAATGGACGGTGCACGTCCCGATAGAGGTTGGGGAAGAGGGAAGAGGTGAACAGCAGCAGCGTGGGAGTAGATGAAGCGGAATGTGGTAGGTGATGTTCAAAGCGGTGAAATTAAGACAATTCGGTTTCTTGAGTGATTTTTTGGCTTTCTAGCGGATTGTTTATGACAGGTGGAGATTATTTGGTGAAATAACAGGCTGCGAAATCGATAGAAAGGGAGATAGTAGGAGAGAGGGTGTGGAAATGACTCAAATAGAGCTTGATTGGGTGAAAGTTTCCCTCTGCAGATTATTGGGGTAAAAATGAGATTGATATTTGTCCATCTCGAATTTATTTGGTTAGATTGTGAAATATGAATGTTCTAATCAGAGAATATTTCAATAGGGCCAGTCATGTGGATGGACTTAATCCAGTCATGAGAACCCAATTTACCTGAATTGATGCAATTTCTAGTAAACATGCCCTTGGATCTTCTTCGCTTGCCATCAAATTTCTGAAGAAATAGGCTGATTTCTTAGTTGTTAAAAATTTATCAATATCAAATTAACAGAGTAAAGAACAGTCCCAACTTTAGCAAAATTCAATCCCAATATCCCCTGCCCATATCATACTCATCCATCATGATCTCCCTTTCCAACTCCACCCTTCAGTTCCTCTTGTATCTCCTTCTATCAGCTTATGTAAGCACCATATCAAGCTGCAACTAATTATTGTCATCTCTTCTTATGTCTCTGTCCTCCCAACAGAAGCCAATACAAACACTAGTGGAACTTTCAAATAACTTGAATGGACTCATTGGCGTTGGATCTCTCCAATTTATCAATTTGCCTGAGGGAATCGACATAGGAGGAGGCATCTCTGTTGATTATCAATCGAACCAACATTCCGAAACGCCAAGAACCAGAGTGAAAATTGAACATAATGGTGGAGCAAGAGGGAAATCTGATCCTAAAGTCAAGCTTGAGTCAGTTGAATATCTGGAAATCTACGCCAATTCTAAAATACCTCCAAGTCTAAGCCATGAAGTTGGAAAAGGATTGCCATCAACGACTTCTTCTGGGTGGAAATGGCTCGATTTGAACTTTCTAAGCCTGCAAACCATCGCCAACGCCAATAATATCATTTCTGACCTCCAATTCCTTATCAATTTCCGTTATGTGATAGCTACTTATCAAATTCAACCTGTTTCCATCGCAGATAAGACCATACCTGTCTGCAAAGTACGGGTATATGTGGTCCCCAGCGACATCAAAGGAGCAGGAATCATAGAAAAGTGGCGAAGTACAAGGCGAAACAAAGGAAATATCGATTCCAAGTACAGAAAAGCCTGGAATAGACTTCTCTGTATGTTGGACTATAGTAAACAGAATTGGGAAAGCATCCTGAAAGAAGTCTTCGTTGACTTTCAGGGTCACACAGAAGCAGAATCGGTCAATTTTCATATATCCAGGTGGAAGGTTAACGGAAAACTAGCCTTCCGGAAAGAACATTCGAATTGTTCACTGCATTACTCCTTGAACGATGTGATCCAGCAATTATACGACCAAATAGAATCTCCAGACTTATCCAAATACTCCAAATCTATAGAAAAGACTACTTCGGGTTTGCCTGGTGCCAGTGAAATAATAGTCAACCTCATCGATTCCTCTCTTAAAGGAATAAACTATATTCCTGGCATAAAATCCGTTCTCTATCCATTTCAGGCAAGATCATTAGGGAAGATGTTGGAAAAGGAAGCTTTCCCAACCAAAGCTATTGTCCCGAATATGATTCAACTAGAATCTCATGAATCAAAAACTTATTTCTACGACTTGATCACTAACAGATTCTACACTACTCCAGATTTGTATGATCTACCAAGAGGTGGAATTCTTGCAGAAAATATGGGACTTGGAAAAACGCTTATTTGCTGGTGTTTAATCTGTTTGACCAAACATGAAACTTCTAAAATCCCTCAGAATATGCTTCTATACGAAGATTCATCGAAAACGGAACAAACTGATTTTTCACTAGCAACTTTATGCAGAACTCATATTCATAAGGCTTCGCTTCCCTGGAGATACTTTGAGGCAGATTTACCAGAATCTGTAATACAGCAATTGCGAAATTCATCAGGTTCATTTAAGATTCCATTAGTTTCTAATGAGTACGATTCGCCATTTCTCTTGAGAACCAGGAAGTCATCTTCTCGAAAACTGCAATTTGATGAACACTTGCCAAAGGAAGGTAGAATATATCGAACCCTTCTAATGTGCAATACGACTTTGATAATTGTTCCAGACAACTTACTAAACCAGTGGAATAATGAAATGCGGAAGCATGTCAAAAACGATTTCCTAAATGTATTATTCCTTTCAAATCAATTCAAAAAGCCAATAAAGCAAAATAATTCATTCTTCACCAACGAAATGCCGGTCATTCCAGAAGAACTAATCAAATACGACGTTATCCTTTCCACAAACTCATTTATTTCGAGACAAATCGGCGAAATCGCTTCTAACAGCCCTCTTGTTAAAATTTATTGGAAGCGAATGATAATTGACGAAGGTCACAGTTTGTCTTCAAAGGTTTCTCGAATGAGCCATTTGTGTAAGAGTATTCATTGTGAGAGAAAATGGGCTGTTACTGGTACTCCGACAACAGGGCTTACCAAGTTGTATATGGATGAACAAGAGGAAACAAGAGATGAAACTTCTACGGTGCTGCCCAAAAAAATATCGAAGTATACGGTCAAGAATAATTTCAATGAGAAGGATGATTTGGCCAAACTCGGAACAATTATAGGCAATTTCTTGAAAATTGAGCCATTCCATTCCCAAACTAAATACTGGATAACTCATATTGTCAAGCCATTGGAACTTGATCTATACGGTTCAAGGTTGAATTTGTTGAATCTTCTCAAATCGGTTATTGTTAGACACAATTTCGGTGACTTCGAAAAGGAATTGAAGCTTCCCCAATTGCATCACGAAGCAGTTTTCTTGGAGCCATCTTATCACAATAAACTCTCAGTTAATTTATTCACTGCTGTCTTGGCCGTGAATGCGGTTTCCTCCGAAAGAAAAGACGTTGATTATATGTTTCATCCCAATAATGCCCAGCAATTACGGAGGTTGATTCTTAATCTTCAACGTGCCACATTTCATTGGACTGGTTTCAAACAACTGGATGTTGAATTATTAATTGAAGTTTGCGAAAAATCAATGAAGAAGAACGAAGAACTAGGTGGAACAGTCTATAATGACTATGATTTGGAATTGCTCAAGAAATCGGTGAATGCTTCGAAAGTCGCTTTGAAAAATTCGATATGGAGAAACTCTGCGTTATTACACGAAATGCCCTACTTTGTTCGAGGATTGACCGAGGAATTTGTATCAGGATTTGGAATTGGCGGTCTTGATGTTCCTGATGGGGAAACTGGCCAACAAATCAGTGTTTTTGGAGCTCCGCATATACACCAGCTTCAGGAATTTTATTACAAGCACAGATTTTCCAATATGAACGATAGAGAGGCTCTAAAAATGAAGCTAGACGAAGTTTCTGGTCCGTTCTGGAAATCTTACTGGCAAGACAATGTAAAGAGAAATAACGAGAAATTCAACAAGCAGGAGAAAACTCAGGAGTTTGATGGAAATTTGAAATCCTCTATCCAACATGCAGTGGATATTCCCAGTGTGGTGAAAGAATTGGAAAAAATAGGCCCGAAAATTAGGTATGATTCGGATGGCTGGTCTGTAAATTCAAATTCTGACCAGGACATTGCGAATCGGATAAAGGACACAAGAATTTTGGGCACGGCTTCCTCCAAATTGTCGTATCTTGCTTCACGATTATTGGAGCACAAGAAGCATAAAATCAAGTCTCTTGTATTTTTTGAGTTCGAAGACAGTGCCTACTACTTGACGGAATTGTTGGACGTTCTAGGAGTGGATTATATCCTTTATGCTACATTTATCAAGGCCCGAGAAAGAGCCCGGAATCTTGCCGATTTCAGCTCCTATGATAGTAATTTATTAGGTGGTATTACATTGATTATGGACCTCAAATTGGCCTCACATGGGCTCACCATAATTGCAGCCACTCACGTTTATTTCATAAGTCCTGTGTGGAAACGATCGGTAGAAGCCCAGGCAATCAAAAGAGCTCACAGAATTGGACAAACTAAGGAGGTTTTCGTTGAAACTTTGGTTCTCAAAGGCACTTTGGAGGAGGAAATTTATAAGCGAAGATCCCGTGTGGACGATGGAGATGAAGACAACGAGAAGGACAACCAGCAGAGATTCATTATCGACGACACAGGCATGCAGAATTATATTCTTCAGCATGAGTTTTTGGACCATGACTGTTCTGAGCCAGAATATTGCTCTTTCAGTTGTTTAACACTGGAAGAAACAGTTGATACTTCTCTCACAAGCGAGTTTTCGTTGAATGAGCATCAAGATAGTGTCAGCCACACCAATCTTGGCTTGGTACGTGATTGGAAGGTTTTTTTGTTCAATCAAGCCAATCTCGAGAAACTCAACAAGATCAAGGCCGAAAAGGTGAAGAAGGACTTCATGCGTGCAACAAATCGAGAGGACTTGCTAGACGACGACGAGGTGAGGGCCATGCCCGGTTTGAGGTCCAAGGAGAGAGGAAATGGGCCCCCTAGGAAGAAGGTGAGATTTTGATCTGTCTTAGACCATAATTATTGAGTATAGAGTAATTTTTAATTAAAACTTTTTGAAGGGTTGTTTCAATTATTCTCTTCTTGGACAATTAATTATAGTCTTTGCAGCACAGTTTTAATCATTTCTGGAAGTGTCTTCCATTTTCAGTTCACACCTCTTGCACAATAGCTGTTCCATCTGTTGAAGTCGATAAAACTAGTCTGTGTTGCGGATGGTAATCGACTCCAATAACGGTGCCTTCGTGACCCTGATACTTGTTGCTGATTTTAGTTGTTCCGAAATCCCACGAAGTCACTGATTTATCCTCCGAACCAGAGAAAATGGAGATATTATCTCTGCTGAAACAGGCTCTGATGAGATACATTTCCTTACCGGAAGGAGCACCTTCGTAACCCAGAGAGTTGGCCCTAGAGAAACCTTCCGGCACGAACTCTTTGGCATTGTATGTTCTGATAGTTCCATCCATTGCTCGGGATAGCAATACAGAATCATCGGAGTTCACTGCCAATGAGGTGATGGAATCAGTTTGTCCTCCACATGCCCATAATTCCTTGTCTGTGGCACGAATATCGTATGCCCTAGCAACGGAATCGATTCCTCCCGTAAAGAATGTGCTTCCTCTGTTGCTGAAAGTTGTTGCAAGTAAGGGATATTCCGAGTTAATAGTGCTAATAGCGTTCTTTTCTCTAGAATCCCATAATTTAATGGCTCCATCATCGGCAACACTGACAATTAGCAATTCTGACGACACTGCAACCTCATTTACCACACCTTCATGGCCTTGAAGCTTCCGTGTCCTCTTTCCAGATACAGAATCCCAGATTCCCACGGTGGAATCGGCACTTGCACTCACTAAGTTTCCATCCAATAACCACGCCAACGAGGTCACTGCGGACTTGTGGCCCCTGATAATTCCGAAATTCACATCCTCCTGGTCCTGACTCGTGGGAAGATGCCATAAATTGATCGTCTTGTCGAGTCCTCCTGTTGCTATCAAGTCTCCTTCTTGGTTGAATCTACCGCACAACACAGGACCTTGATGGGCCTCGAGAGCAACGGCATTATCGTACAAAATTGATCCTGATGCTCTTCCTAGCGCTTTGTAATGCACCAATGCTCCATTAGTGCCGTTTCCGGCCTTGTGGCGCTTGGTAGGCATGTTGTTGTGGTTGAATAGGAAGTTGATAAACTCGAGATGGGGTCACGTGAAAACATCGAAATTTAGCATACATACAACTGTACAGTCATGATTGTCTATGTCGTATATCCAATGCTTCAGATAGGCGTAAACTATTATCATATATTGCTTCTATTACCTTAAATGGTCGAATTATTGATACGTTGTGTGGTAACTCCGACTCCCTGACCATGTTGAACGTAACTGTATTTCTATGCTAGTGCTATATATGATGTCGTGGAGAGGTTACTTAGGAAAGATATTCGTAGCTATTTCCTTCGACTCTCTGGATGTATTGCTTCTCAATCAACTGATCAATTACCCGCTTGACGTCAATGATCTTCGCTTTGAACCGGGACAGCGTCTGAGGCAACACCTCATTGATTAAATCGTTATGCTTGACCACCTTTCTGGACTTCATGATTCTAACAATACATGCAGACAAGAAATTCTTTCTCGTCTCATCGATCTCCTTGTTGGCCTCGTCTTCCTCCTGCTTGGGCTCGGTGTTCTTAATCACACTGATAAAGTTCACCTTGAGCTTCTTCGACTTGTATTCATCCACGATGGTGAGCCCGATCGTGTCATTCGAGAGGTCTCCTGCCACCAATTGCTCGATTAACTTATACTTGATAAGTGGTAGCAAATGAGACTCAAACACATTTCTTGCGGTACCAACAACTTCGTAGAGTTCCCCAACCGTGTATGTCTTGCTCTTGTTGAAGGCGATTAAAATCATCAATTGAATATTGCTTACTGTGAAGAGGAATGGGGGTTTTCCCTTTTTGGACAAGTTGGCCTTCACTTCGGCTCTTCCGTGATTCCAAAGCCATTTCAATTGTCTTCCGTTATGTTGAGCGTCATATGCCTTAACAATATTCTCAAAGGGTTCTATCAATTCAGAAGAAACCTTCAAATTGTAGTCCTTTGAGTGATTAAATGGCCACATGCTTTGGGCCAAGATTAATGGGTTGAAATCTTTCACGATCAGATTGTTCATGTTGATCTTCGACTTCAAGTCCTCTGAAGCCTTCATGTCAGAGAACATCTTAGTCATCTTGGAGGTGTACTCGATAGAATTCTCCTCTTGCAATCTTTGAATGATGCTTTCTTCCAACTCCTCCGATTTGCTGTTGCTGTTGATCAACCTCTTTGCTAATTGACGACGGTAATACTCCTCGAAAGAATCCTTGTCGTTGATGAACTTGAAAATGATCATCAAATTGTCGCCGTTCATGTCAATGATGTCCGACTCTTTACTGTTGCTTCTCAAAAACAAGTCAGAATATTTGGCCAAAAGCTCGGGGGTCTTGCAAGCAGACTTAGGAGTAGGTAATGCGATAGGATTATTGTTAATAAAGTAGCGGCAGGCGTTGTCCAATGCCTTGATAAATCTGGGATCCTTGTTGAATGCTTTGTTCACGATTTCGTTGAATTGCAAGTAGATGGAAATTAGGGTGTTGATGTAAGTCTTGGGGTCGAGTGCGGCGACGCCTCTTCTGGGCCTGGCCGGGGTGGCGGAGGCAGAATCCTGTGCCTCCATTGATATTCTCATGTCTTCAATGGACAATAATGCCTGCTGCTTGATGTAGGTTTCCAACGTATCGGCTAGGGGATCGATGGTTTTGGGGACTTTGTAGAGCAACTTGTACATTCTCTGGATGTGGTCGATCTCGTTCTGTTCCAACAACGTCAAGAACTGGTTGTACATCTCCTGGGAGTGGTCCTCGATCAACACCTTGTTCAAGGTGTCCATCAAGTGCTTCTTGGTGTGTTCCTCCAAGTAGTTATTGGAGCGGGAGATCTCCTCCGACAACCTGCTCTCACACTTCTTCATGTACTCCACCACGTTGTTCTCGCTCAAGAACTTGGCGCTCTCGCTGCTGTAGTACTGGCTGGTTTTCTCCAAGAACGCCTTCTCGAAGTAGTTGATGTACACCAACAAGCTGGGTTTCTTGGAGTCCTGGCTCTCGAGGCCCAAGAACACCAAGGACTTGATGGCGATGGAGATGAGCTGGGTGTTGACGATTTGGTTGTTACGCTGTTTCTCCACCAACTCCAAGATCTCGCCGATCAACACTTCGGCGTTGTCGTTGAACATCTCTGTTTTCCACTTGTTCAACGCCAACGTGTTGACTTCGTGAATATCTTTGCGGCCGTCCGACCGCTCCTTCTGCACCCAGTACCGGTTCATGTAGTCGAACACATTGTGGAGATATCCGGCACCGATGGTGAACCGAGTCCACTTTCTCACATAGAACTCCAAGAAGGTATCCTTGGGGTCTTTCTTCAAATTGCGGATGAATTGAGTCAAATATTTGTCAAGACGGGAGTAGATTTCGGCTCCTGCCAACGAGTACAGGTTGGATTCCGAAGCAGCAGCCTGGTGGTCGTTGTTGCTGCGTCGGGACTTATTGACGCAGAAGTTGTAAACGGCGGTGTAACAGTTCATGTACATTTTGGAGGTTACGCCTTGGTCTTCGTGGGAACCGAGGATGTATTCGAGACCCGGCTGGATGAAGTTCCACGTAGCGTCCAAATCATTGGCGATTGGCAAGGACATGGTGGAATGAAGAGGCAAAAGGATGCAAAGGAGTGATTTGATGTTTTAGTTGTTGGAGCCGGCACGACCAGTGAGACAATATCGAGGAGGGTAGATGGGGAATTGGTGCAGGCGAGATGCTTGGATGGTAGTGAGAGAGTTGTTGTGGGTCTTTTTGGTGGTTTGGTGGTTTTTGGTGGTGAATAGGGCTTTTTGGTGGTGGGTTTGGTGGTTTTTGGTGATTATTGTGGTGAAATATTGGTGCGAGAATGGTGAAAAGTAAAGGGTGCGGCCTAGAATGATGAATATAGTGGTGGGGGTAAGGCAATGGGTGGATTGTTGCGATAGGATGTTGATATAGTGATCTTGGTTTAATATTGAAGTTAATTGGTTGATAATGGTGGTGGGGTTGTAAATTTATGAGAGCATTGGTGCGATTGGATGGTTCTAGAGAAAATTGCACCCAATTGTAGAGAATGAAATTTCAACAGGATTGCAATGAAAATGAGGAAAATGAATGAGGTTGTTGCTGGGAATTTTCGGCACATTATGGTTGCAATTTGACCACACGGCGATTTTTTAGAGAATATTTGGTGTTGGGAGAGATTCCCAAGAATGCGTCTGATGGGAGGATCGTCTCAATTCGGGCGCATACTGCAATACTCTGAAGATGAGAAATAGACGATTAGTTTCCTGATAATTTCTCGCTGTTATCAGGAAGCCTATTGAAGTTGTAAACCCAAAAATAGGTTCACATCTTGATCTCTGAGTGGAAACACCATGTTAGTTTAAAGTGTGTTGCATCCCAAAATTCACGGCTCGTGACAATGGCCTTTCAAAATGAAGATTTCGTTTGTTTTCATGGAGGATAACGGTTTCGTGGCGACGGTTTCGTGGCGTAGGTTAATTTCCAAGACACTAGCAATAAAGCTTTCGTCAACTTAGAGGTTACGAACAGAGTTTAGCGACAAGTTAAATTTTCAAATTACGACATCTAACCATGAAGCTCTAGAATGTATTTATCAAGATAGAGGTCTCAAATTGGAGCCTCCCAATGGAACCATCGTTGAGATTCGTGGCAGAATAAATTTCTAGATTTATCATGGGTCTCCATAATCTCGGCCATTTCCATTTCCATTTCTATTTCCAAGCTCGGAAAAACAACATACCCAGACTCTTGATATCCACGAGGGCCATGTGGCACGAAGCCAGATTTCAAGCAATTCCACTCTAAATGACCATATATTGATTTATTGACCAATCATCACCTCCGCACTTTCTGGGTGCAAAAATTGGAGGGTGAAAAATGCCTGATTTGCAGTCTAATAAACCTAATAGTGCTTCAAACAGCACCAAACTCAATTCAGGCAAATATCACAGTTCATCCCCATTCTCCGCATCCTCAATTTCTCCATTCTCTGTGGCAAACCTCATTTTGTCAATGCTTCTTCGTTCAAAAAATCTCTTTCTAGCCCATCTACACTTTGTCAATAAATATATTCTACACTCTAATGGCCGCTCGCGGCCACATGCTATTTGCCTCACTTGTTGCGAGGGTCCACCGTATTCACCCGGTCCACCACCCGGATAATACTGATGGTGAATGTTAAAACCCACAAACACAACACCAAGAACAAGAACGCGGCCAATGCGCGTTGTCGCCGACAGATGGAACTCACTGTGGGGTGGATAATGCCAATACTGGCCAATCCCGGCGTATTATCTGTTTTGCACACCCATTCGTCGTCGTACAAGGTGTTGAAGGTGAGTGAAAGGTTCGCAGAGGAAAAAATGATGAAGAGCAAGTCCAACATGATAAGCTTCATTTTGCCCAAGGGGTCCCGGAGCCCGAGCGGCTTGCCGCTGTACTCATCATATGCGATATAGATGATATAGGCGATAGCGCAGCATTGGACCACCACGGCCATGATAGTCGAGGGTTGTTGTTCCACTTTGGCGTTATCGTAGTGGTGGGTGGAAAAAACAAAGATGGTGCACGCCAAAGCCAATGCGGCCACCAGGAACATGAGAATGAGGATCCGCAAAAGGAGCGGAATCAACGGGTTCTGGACGAAAAGACGCCGGAAAAACGGAAGAAGGTCTGCCCGCTTCTCGTCCGACATCCAGTACCCGGCCTTGGACCGCACACGCGGCGAATCGTCCTTGAGGAGTTTGGGTTGGCGCCGCGACTTGACCCACCCGAAAAGACCTCCTTCATTTTCGCCCACATAGGTGTCTTCGTCTGCGGAAGACGTGCCCAATAGGGCGAGACGAAGACGGTCATCACCTCCCCACGTACCCTGGAGCTTGCGGTCTCCGTCAAAATCTTCGGGTTCCTCCACCTGCACCCGATTGTCGGTGTAGGCCGAGGGTTGTTGCACCGTCAGAAGCAAGCGGGTCCAGTTGTTGTTCATGGAGGACACAAACGGGTCGTTGGCAAAGCTTTGGAATTGGTCGTCTTCGGGAGGGGCACGAGGCAGGGGGTTGCCGGAACCGGGGCCTGCCACGTTGGTGTTGGTGTTGACGAGCTGGTCCTTGTAGTGGGCACGGGCAAGGGTGTCTAGAACGTAGGGCGGCACGAAGTTGGGGCGGTGTCCGTAGGTGTTGAGGTTGGATTGGAACTTGTGGGGGTCGGTGGGGCGGTGACGGGTTTTGGGTGTCGGCACGGGGTCTGACATGGTTGTGAAGGAAGTAGGAGTGGAGGAAGGGAGTGCAAACGGTGGATTCTTGTGGATTTATTGTAGTTTTATCAGGGTAATGGGTGTAATTGGCAGATCCAGTGGAACGAGAAGGGTCTGTGTTGTGCGAGTTGTGCGAGTTGTGCGGTGCGAGCAGATGTGAAGGGAGGAACAAACAACGGCAAGTAGAACGGCCACAAATGCAGTATGGGGAGTGAGACGGGCAGACACGGCGTCTCTGTGTGGGACGGGAAGAGAAGAAGACCAGGGATGAGGTGGGTGCCTAATATGGATATTAGGGCGCGGCTGAAATAGGAGGCCTGAAATGAGAGAGAAAGAGAGTTGCTGCGGGGCGGCCGAAGCGGAATGAGATAGAAGGGGAGGGAGAGGGAGAGAGGGAGAGAGGGAGAGATAAAGGGAGAGAGATATATGTATATGTGTACGTATATTTATGGGGGAAATACTGTGAGATTCATTGGGACCTTGAACTTCTGACAGGCCTCATGTAAATAATACGACCTGGAGAATTAAGTCACGTGACACGGTTCTCCCGAGGAAACCGGCACTTTGCATGTAGATGCACAGTTGGCAGCTCGGGCTGCTCCGGGCCAACTACCCGAGGGGCTGTGTGCAGGAGAAAGCGGGGCTGTTCTGAGGCTTTCATTCTGAGGCTGTTTCCATGGTTTTGACACTTTCTGGTGCCGTTTCCTGGTTTCAGCCGTTTCCTGGTCTCAGAGGTGTCTCCTCTTAATAGCACATGACTCGTGCCACTCAATTTTCCCCTTTTTAACCCATCACTTTCCTTGTTGTCTACTGCTTTCTCCTCCACTCTTCCTGCATTCGCGCGACATCTCGCCGGCGGCTGAAATCTTCCCCGCGACATTGTCGCGCCCTATCGTACCGCAATCTAACCTACATCGTAGTGTTTGCCACCACTCCACCAATGCGCTCACAGGCCCTCCGCTGGCAAGGACCGCGCAAATACGCGTCCAGATCCTTGATCAATGCCTCAGCATCCCCCATACCCCCATATCTGCTCTTTTTCCGCTCTTTTTCATCCCAAAACTCCCCCAGTTCCGGGGAAAACATTGTGGTATCATCCAAGTCTTCGCTAGATTCTAGCCAAGTTCCAGATGAAGCCCGCAACAAATTCGGCAGACTCCATATCATCTCCCTCCCCATAACACCTGCCAAATCCTACATCTCCTGCCACAGTCCTGTCACCTCTAGCCAGGCCCAAAAGTTCCCCTTGGTCCACAAGCTCGAAACCCGAGTCATTGGCATTGCCCTGAAGGGCTGGAACAAGCTTTCGACCTCCAAATCCAAGATCAACATCCGTATCACCACCCTCGTGCGTAAACTCCTCGATTCCGTGCCCTATGAGGAGAATTGTTTGATCTCCTTTCCCTCCAAGAGCACTATGGTACGTGAAACCAAGGAATCCCTCAAACATGGCACCTCCCTCGTTCAAACAGAAATAGACAGCCTTTCCATCCCCTTGGATCAGATCAAGCCCATCACCGTCTACCATCCGCTGTTCCAATCCACGGATGCAGTGCTTGCCCAATTGACCCTGTTCCGCGAGAAAGCTTATCAGATCCACAAAAGAAACGCTATCATCTGTGCATTGGTGATTCCACTCACCCTCCCGTTTGCATTGGTTCCCGTTCTCCCCAACATTCCGGGGTTATACGCGGGCTACAGGCTCTACTGCAACATCAAGGCCCTTTTGGGTGTCAAGCACTTGGACTACTTGCTCGAGCTGGATCACGAACATCTCAGATTCGAGTCGGTCCCTGCACTTGATCGGGCCTACGCCAAGCACACAGATCAGCTCTTACTCACTCAGGACACCATCAAGAACCTCGAGAAGCTCGGGCTTGAGCATCTCGAGCCAGTGCTCCAGAAGGCATTGAAGCAGGAGAGGGCCAAGCACGAGGCAATACTCAAGGAAAAAACCATTGAGTAGTCTGAGAAGCCTTAGATTCCTGAAAAGTCTGAGCAAAATGATTCCAGAGTGAATTTCCATAATTTTCAATGGGCTTTCTAAAGGTCGCAAGAGCGGAACGAAGTCAATTGCATCGTGAGAAGAGAGAATGAAGTCAATTGAATGGTTTGAGACCATCTTACCCACCAATTGAACCTCCACAATATTCCAATCTGTCTTTCAGGTAACTAACCTTCACGAAGATGCGATCATCAACTAAGTGAAGCCATAAAATCGCCCAAATTTAACGAAGCGCGGTAGATTCCCAGAACCACCCATATCAAAACTTCCTGCTGTCGTCACGGAGCCACTTTTCCACCTCACTTGCGGTTTCTGGGGTTTCTCGCATGAAAAGTTAAACTTCAAGGCAAAACCTCGTGCTTTCCCCCAATTTCAAAGCCCTAAAAACGCAATTCCGGGGTACCCAACACCGCTGAATCCTGCGGGAACCACCCTTGTTGACCAACCACCCTTGTTGACCCCAGCGACCACCACCCCCTAATCTTGTACATAGCATCCCAACCAGGGCTGGTGCCCTCATTGGCGCAAAATGCACGTGACCCACACCGGTTTCCTCTCACCCACTTCCCGCACCCCACCCCGTCTGTGTGCAGGTCGCGGTCATTCCTCCCACCAGCAACCGCATGCCCCTACTGTTATAAATTTCCTGGCTCCTGCTCTTTTTCTTTTTCCAAACACAAATCGTTCATTATGAGAGATAAGTGGAGAAAAAAGAGAGTTAGAAGACTTAAGAGAAAGAGACGGAAGGTTAGAGCTAGATCCAAGTAATCGGACAGCCACCAATGTTGTCATTCTGTGAGGGTCGTTGATTCTTCTGCTGCTTGAGCAGATGACGATGTTTTGTACATTGATAGTTCTACATCTTTGATGTCCGCAATATATGCAATTCACATTGTACTCGTGTAGGAGGGGATGGTGAGAAGAGGTGGAGGTGAGATGGAATTGAAGTCGGAGTCGTAATGGTCAGAGGCAGTGACTAATTGTGGTGTTACGAGGAAATCGATGGTGAAAACTACAAAAATGGGCGATTCCGGGGATTCGCGATGGAAGTTAGCGAAATTCGGCGTAAGAGCGGGCCGAAGGAATATTGGAATCAACGGAAGAACCCGCAGTGCCGTAGGGCTTTCAGAATCAGAAACGGAAACGATGTCTTCGTTTTTGTCGTCGACATGGTCCAATTTTTCACTTGGACACAATGTCGCACTGTGGAGCTGTGCGGCTCTCGCCATGTCGCGCGACATTATTGGCTGCAACACAAATACTAAACCACTAGCACCAAACGAGACTCCATACAGCAGAGAACCTCTGTACAAAGCTAGAGATGAAATTGTCAGAATCTTCACTCGGATCCAAGAGACCCCGTGAAAACAGTGAAATCCCAACGTTTCCCGCAGCCTTCCTGGCACCTCTAGTGCCTTTATACCAGGACAAACAGAAACAACCCTGCCCCCACCACAGCGAACCCGTGCTTTCGACCCATTCCCCAAAAAGACGTCGAACTGGAGCATTGATGCTGTCCTTGGACTTTCAGCCGTGCGGAATCAGGGCATTGACGCAATCGCAGTTCCAACAACGATGCAATGGAGAACTTTTCACTCCATCCCCAGGAACTCACCGTGTAAAGAAACCCCCACAAAAGAGCATTCTGAAAAGTCAATTGGAGAACACTGAAGCAAATTCTCCAACTCGGCTGCACTGGTCCCAAGACAGTTTAATTTACTCTGTGAATAACCAGAAACGAGTTCTCAGGAATGTGGAAGAACATAGTCAAGTACAATCCAACTTGAACCAGTCGTTTTTTGCTTTTTCTTCGCCCGGTTTATCAAGCCCTAGAAAGAATATTCCGATTGATGCCTCTCTTTCTCGTAATGTTCATATTGGGTTGAGTCGTTCTATTCCAACATCAACATCATTGCATCTAAGCCTGTCTTCCAATCCGCAGCCCTGTTCCACCATCTCCAATAGCTACAATGTGGTCTCGTCGGCAGCTTCGCCTTCCCCCGTATTTCAGCCCTATGAAACTCCATTGCGTCCCAAATTTCCCCAACTAAAAAAGCCTCTTGATATTCGAAATGAAATTTCCACCTCTTGGAACCAATTGGGACTCTTTTCCGAAGTGGACCTCTTCCAGGACAGAATGGAAGAGCGCTTGACCCGGTGGAGACCTTCAGAGTCCCAGCACAACGCGGAAGACGTTGTTCGAGGAATTCACCCTTTCCAGATCGAAGCCAATAAGCCCAAAAAAAATCCTACTTCAATTCTTCTGCTGTTGAAATCCTGGTTTGGAATCGGAGAAACCAAGCAGAACCAGCAGCAACAGCAGCAACTATTTGACCATTTGAACCAGCAGGAAAATATCCAGTCAGATACATACAGCATTGGTCTCCAGACGAGGATTAAAAACACTCCCATGAGATTCAACACCTCTGAATCGATATTAATTCAACCCGGATACGAACCATATTTTCCCGCTTCCAGTACCCACCATATAGCTACACCTTCTGCAGTAACCTTGGACATATTGAGACTCGAAAAGGATGTGGTTGGCAGTGTGGAATTGGAGGATATGCAACTGTTGGCAGACGAAATATGGGTTCTATGGGATTCTGCCAGATCTGCTACCGTGGGATATTTCCAGACTGCCTGGTCCGTAGTATCTGATGCCTACACTTTCTGTAGTTGTGTGGAACTTGTCTAATTGATGCATAAATGGCTACTTCAGTGAACGCAAGCAATTATTCCCTGTAAAAGCATAAAACCCTTAACTCAAATCTTACCAATCCTCTATTACGTGAAACGGCACACCACTGTTCCATGTCAATCACGCAAGCACGGCTTATGCATGCCATTCCGGTTGGCAACTTTATTACTGCATTGGGATGGTGGTTGCGAAAATCCCTGTTAAACTTTCTTTCACGATACCTATATATATTACACAAGCTAGAAGAATTAGTCTGCCTGTCCGTGTATGGAATTGAAGGGTTCAAGATCTGCTGGGCATTTTCCATCCAATCATGGGAAATGACCGTACCGGGGTCCGAAGTATCCCTCAGGAAGAAGGGAGGCGTTCAAGAGTGATTGTCTTCCGTTTCCTCCGTCAATTCCCTCAAATGACACCATGTTGCCCCACCAATTGATGTCCTTGGGGTGGTACTGGACAGCAAAGAAGATAATCACACTGCTAAAGGCAATTCCAGCACCCATGGCAGAGGAAAACACGTAGTTGTACTTGTTCCAGAAAGCAGGGTATCTCGACTTCACGTACCACATAACGGCAATCGACAAGTACACCTGACCAGTAACGTAGAACAAGTTTCCAGGAGCCCAAATAATGAACCCTCCAAGAATGATGCTGGGCTGGAAATATTTCACGTATCTTCTTGGCCCATACCATTTAATGGCAGTACAAAGCACAGCAGCTCCAGCACCAATCAAGAAAGCGTATTTCAACACGGGATAGAGACCCAGGAACACTCTTCTTGGGCCAATAACTCCCCAAATCACAGAGGAAGCAAAGAAGGTTCCAGATCCAGGGCAAGTGAATTTTTCAGCCTGGTGTGGTTCACAGTAGTCCTTGATATGGGTAAGCTTGAAGTTTACAGCAGCAAAGTTGATGAAGGTACCAACGAAAATACCGAGCATTTGAATACGGAACATGGCTCTAGGAGGGATTTTGGCATAATGGCCAATCTTCTGGTCTGTAATATAGTTCTGGGCCTGTCCATCGATATTGAAACCCAAGGCCTTGACAAACATCAACGCCAACCCATTTCCTGGGAGAGCGTATCCAATAATAAGCTCAACCAACACGTTCAAACCAAAACTGAACCCGGTGGTGGAAGCAAGGGTGTTGATGGGAATAAGGAACACGAAATTAATGGCAAGAGCAAAGAAAATCGACCACACCGGAGTGTTGGCAGGATACACCTTTACACAGACAATAGCAAGCACAAGCGAGATGAGCAACACGCCAATGAAACACCAGTCGGGAACCTCCTTGTAGTTTCTCATCATCACCGAATGGGGATCTGTAAAGCCCTCATAAGTCGATCTGCGGAAATGTCTGAGAGAGTGGTAGAAACCCTTAAGACTGTTCCATAATGGCTTGTATGTCAAGGAAATCTCGTGGATGATGGCAAAGGGGTAGAGGGCAAAGAACGCAGCGTACAGAACAAGATTGGCCGAAGTATAGAAGGGAGGGCCGTATCTCTCGTATTTCCTCTGGTCAAACAAGTTGTCCTCGTTGAGAATTTGCACAATCTGGTATCTTCCTCCCTTGTTGTTGAAGAGGGCGTTGGAGTTGATGGGAAGGTAGCCCGTCCACTTGTAGTTGGAGTAGTAAATTCCCACGATAATGAAGAGACTGATAATGGAACCAATATACTGATTTATAGTGGTGTAGAAAGGAGATTCCAATGCACCGGAACCGAAAACCGTCCAGTCGAACGAAGGAATTGGGTTGACTCCCAAGCCTAACTGGTTTCCAGTAATGACAGCAAGATTGAAGTTATCGGGCTTAATCCAGGTCATCCAGTTAAAGTAGGAAAGGGCTTGGAAAAGGTAGGAGGGAATCCAGAAATAGATGAAGGCTCCGGCTGCAACCACAATGAAGAAGTAGTATCTGGAAATGGTCCAGCCATTGATGTTCTCCTTCTTTTCTGGCCGTAACAAGGCCCTATTCAAGGCAAGAGTGGGCAAAAGATTCGGCCAAACGGCATGAGCAGGATAAACCACAAACTTCCGCAAAATTCCTGCAAAACCGATACCCAAGAAGTTGACACTGAGAAGCAAAAGAATCTGGTATCCGTTGGTGACCCAGGTGTTGTTGTAGAATATGGGCAATTTCTGGACCGTAATATTGGAGGTGGCATAACTGCCTCCACTACTCACCAGGAACATCAAACTGGCCAAGATCTGCTCCTTATAATTCCAGGGGCCGGGGTTCAAGTCGATCTCGTACCTCCACACGTTGAACTTGTACTTGGGCACAATGAACTCGAGCAATTTTCCACTCGGGTAAAGAAGCATCATCAAAACCAGCGAACTCAACAGGATACCTGGCAAACGATCGTTGAAGAACTCGTTGACAAACGCAGCAATGGCAGTCCAAATTAATCCCAAAACGTAGGCCCTAAGAGTTTCCACTGGAACAGTAGGATCATCGAAAGGATCTGTCACCGATCTCACCTCTTGATAAGGCAGGTAGTAGGCAATAAGAGCTGCCTCCAATTTGACCTGGAGGTACCAGTCCACCACTTTGTAGGGGTCATAGCGTTCGAACTCGTTGTTAGAGGAAGAGGACGAGGTTTCGTCCTCCACCTGGTGCACCGACTCTTCAAATGCCTTCTTCAAGTTGTTCTCTGTGGTGGGTGCAATATCATGCAAATCGATATTATGAGGAATAGAATTGACCAATGCCTCGTACAAGTCGTATTCCTGGTTGGGGATGTTGACATCGTCCTGGTAGGACACCACAGCCTCCTTCAAGATCTCCACCGACTCAGAAACCGTCAACTTCTCTACTTTTTCAATCATATAGGAAGCCACAAGAGGCAAGTCGTCCAACGACTCCAATCCCTCCAAATTCAACCGGTTGATCACCAACCATCTCTGAGAAGCAGTAAGGGACTGGCCCACTGCTCCTATCGAAAGAGGGTGTGATGTCACGGCTTTGAAGTCCACTTCGTGGTCCTCCACTTGCAAGTGAGAAGTAACCGAGGTGATACTCTGAATATGGGCCTCCACCAAGGCGTTTTTCTCTAACTCGGCCATGTTTGCTTTTGCTGGTGCAACCAGGGTTGGCAGCAGCAGCTCTATATACTGGCAATACTGGCAATACTGGCAAAAGCCTCAGTTGTACCGAGTCCCAGATGGAAGATGTGATGAGGTGTTGCAGCCATTACATTACCGCTGTGGATCGGGGCCGCGTATTACAGACACCGATAACGAGACCATAGTTGCCCCATTGTGGTAAGTGTGGTTCAACCCGATTGCAAAAACAGTGGTGAACTCCAGGGACATTGCCTGTGACATTTAAGGTTTGGTTCGGATAGGATTACTGCATTAATGGAAAAATATGGCAATGTACGCAGCCCCGCAGATATTTTTTGGCTCTTGACAGGTGGGTGCAGATGTGGCTCGTACTCACAAAAGCTGTCACCAGGTGCCAGATCGGCAACATTGGCTTTCCCCCTTAAGCGAGCATTTTGGAACCCAGCCCCTGAGGAACCACAGACACCCCAGTTTTTTTTTTCCGTCATTCTAAGTGGCTCCGGCCCGTTTCACCCTTGCAACCCACTTCTTTCTTGGAGATAACACCTTCTCCAGCCTCCAACACCGCGGAAGTGTCCCGAATCTCGCGGCCAGTGCTCCAAAAGTGAGGCTGCACTGGCCATGGAAGTTAATTGTAGTGGTGCTGCTTGTTTGTGTATCTCGGGATATTATGCTCGAACAATCGACCCGAAGACGCATGAATTCATATCGGTGGCTTTACGTGGTGCATACTGTGGAGGGCACCTGGGTTTATCGCCATGAATGGTGGCTCTGAAACTATTACTGCGATACTGCTAAGCGTGTGGAATCCGCAATGTTTTGGGGCTATTTGGCACTTCCTTTCCCCCAGAAACCCGCACTAAATGGAAGAATACATCATGTCAAGGACGTGGCGGTATTCCTTGGCTATTTGCGTCAAGTGGTCCCGTTATGGTGTCCATGACATCCTCCCCCCCTTTAATTGGCCGTGCCGAGAATTTTTTTTATCTGCCATGCCATCGAATGGGGAAATTAAGGTCATGTTCGTTCCCGAACCTTCAAAAAAGCCATACTTTTATTGGCTGCCGCGGACATCGCAGCAACCAGCGATTATCCGAATCTCCGGGGCATTCCATGCTTCACTGGCACCCCAGGCGGATCTTCAATTTTTTATTGGCATTGATAACTAAAATAGGCCCTGAATATTGAAGATTTTGATGAAGGAGCAGAGTGAGCAGAGTGAGCAATACCATAGAGATAGAGGGTAATCAGAGTCAGAAATGGAAGACTAGAAGTGGTTAATTCTCCTTCTACTTTCTCCTTACCTTCAGGAGCGGTGGTGTGAATTTACAATTAACTGTATATTAAAATGAACAACTAAAAAAGTCCTTGGACGAGAATTAAACAAATTTATCCTACTCGGCAGCCTCGGCGAAACCTTCAGAGATGGAGGTCAACAAGTCGTTGAACTCCTTCTTGCCCTCATCCTCGCCTCTGGAAGGCTCAAAGAACTTGGCGGAAGAAACGGAGTGCTTAATGTCGGAAGTAGCCTCGGCCAATTTGGACCATTGGGCACCGTTGGCAACGGCTTTTTGGGCCTCGTCGTGGTAGGAGATAAAGGCTCTCATCATTTCAAACGTCTTCCAGATAGGACAGAATGCATCATAGGTGGAGTAACCGTTCTGCTGCAAGAAGTCTTCCTTGATCAAGGTAGCAACGTCCAAGGTGATCTTGTCTGAGTCCGACAAAGCAGACTTACCCACCAACTGAACAACTTGTTCCAACTCCTCGGCGTTGGTCAAAATCTCCTTTATTTTGTCTCTCAAAGCTGGGAACTCGGGGTAGCTGGAGTCGTAGTACTTGTTCAAGACATTGGTGTACTTGGAGTACGACAAAGCGGTGTTGACCGAAGGGAAATGCTTTCTTTGAGCCAACTTCTTATCCAAACCCCAGAAAACCTGGGTGATACTCAAAGTTGAAGTGGTGACTGGGTCAGAGAAATCACCACCAGCGGGAGAAACGGCAGCAACAATCGACACAGATCCAACTCTGTCAGGAGAACCCAATGCAATGGACTTACCGGCACGCTCGTAGAATGAGGCCAACTTGGCACCCAAGTAAGCTGGGAAACCTTGATCAGCAGGCATTTCACCCAATCTACCGGAAATCTCTCTCAAAGCCTCAGCCCAACGAGAGGACGAGTCGGCAATCATAGAAACGTTCTTACCTTGATCTCTGAAGTACTCAGCCAAGGTAATACCGGTGTAAATGGAGGCTTCTCTGGCGGCGACAGGCATGTTGGAGGTATTGGCCACCAAGGTGGTACGCTTCATGATAGGCTCCTTTCTGCCGTTGATTTCGGTGAACAATTCGGGGAATTCCATCAACACTTCTGCCATCTCGTTACCTCTTTCACCACAACCCACGTAAATAATCACGTCGGAGTTGGAGAACTTGGACAACGATTGGGAAATGACGGTCTTACCACAGCCGAAAGCACCGGGAATACACGTGGTACCACCCTGGACACATGGGAATAAGGCGTCCAACACTCTCTGGCCAGTCAACAATGGGTAGTCGGCACTCAACTTCTCGGCAACTGGTCTGGGGACTCTGACGGGCCAGGTGTGCATCATGGAGTACGAGTGCTTCTTGCCGTCGAATTCGACCTCCAAAACAGTGTCTTCCACGTTGTAGGCGCCGGCCTCGGCAATGGAGGTGATAGTACCTCTTGCCCTTGGGGGCAACAAGATCTTATGGTCGTCCAACAACGAGTTCTCGTAGATGGAACCAAAGATGTCACCGCCGGTGATGTGGTCTCCGACCTTCAATTTTCCGGGGGTGAAGTCGTAGTTGACGGTTCTGCTCAATGCAGGAGCATCGATACCTCTGGGGATATAGATGGATTGAGACTTCTCTCTGATGGCCTTCAAAGGTCTCTCGATACCATCGTAGATGGTTTCCATCAATCCGGGACCCAATTCAACAGACAAGGGCTTTCCGGTTCTTAAAACGGGGTCTCCAACAGTGACACCTGCGGTTTCCTCGTAAACCTGAATGGTGGCCTTGTCACCGGAAATACGAATGACCTCACCAACCAAGTTGTCGTGGCCGACCTTGACCAATTCGTACATAGCACAACCAATCATGTTCTCGGCAACTACCACAGGACCCGAAACAGAGTAAATTTGTCCGTATAAGGACTCGTCGGCGTCCAAGGAGAGACGCTTAATTTCTTTACGGGCATTTTCTAAAGCACCAGCCTGGACGGTTAGTAAGGGTTTGAATTCGGAAAAAAACGGTCCAATTGGAAAGCTCGTGACGAAGACGCTTCTGACAACATAAAATGGGCCATTGATGGGGATTTTCACGTACCATTTTGATAGATTAGTGATGAGTGGCACAGAAATGATAAACGTTGAATGAATCTTCAACGTGGTCGTGCGCAGGCAAGATTACGCTACTCGATAAGGTGAGACAGGAAGAAGGGAAGGTAGAACTGGTGAAGCGGGGCAGGAAAGGGGCCAATTAGATAGGGGAAATATTATATGGGTTATAGTATGGATCTGGCGAAATTTGGGCCCGAAAAGTTCAAGTTTAGCCCGTTTCAGGGCTATTAGCCATGTGTTCCATAGGCATAAATCCCGTGCTTTGTGTGCAGGAAGTATTCTTCAACTTAGAATGGTGAATAGGGAACCAATGGAGGTTTACAAGGTGAAGGAGTTATATATAGGGTTTTTTGTGTGGGGAATGAATCTGGCTCGTATTGGGGAGTCCGAATATGCCTAGTGAAGTTTTTTGGATCTCTTCAATCAGTAATTGGAAAAGGGCATCTCGAGACTAGTTGAAGTTGTTTAGTAAGAGAAGAGAGATGATCAAGAGATAGAGGGCTGAGTTGGTTTTTTTTAATGGTGTAAAGGTCAAAGAGGGTGATTTTTCAGAGTTTTTTAATTTTGTTAAAATTTCTGAAAAGTTGAAAATATTACTATTAATCGTTATTGGATAATCAATTAGCTTTAATGTAGAGTAATAGTGGAGTTTACTATTCCGCTGATTTCAATACTTCAGCGTATCTGTTACTGCTCGACCGCTTTAATCAGCAAAAACGCTGCCTACGATTTCTTTCTCCTTTAATTCATTATTTTCTCTTATAGCCGTGAAACTATTTACTTTTCTCCTTTATATAACAACATTGAAGTGCCAGATTCACCCCACGCCTCTATAAATGCTCCTTTGAGCCCAATTTTTTGGCTCTATCCAAAGCAATGTCACACATGGCATCAAATGCCTCCTTTCTCTCCTTGGAAATGTCCCCTCGATCAATTCTTTCTTGCATGTTCTTCATAACTATCTCTCTGCTGCGGCCGTTAACAAATACCACGTAGCGTAAACCAGGAAACGTTGTTTCGTACAAGTTATTCAAATTGATCAATTTAAGACGCTCTTCTTCGCTTCCTTGTAATGACTTCTGTTCACTCGAGGAATGCAGAGATAATTTTTCGGTGGGAGCTTTAGAAGATCCGCCTAAACGTGGATGTGCAGCGATAATCTTGGATATTCTAGGATCTATCTCGGCTTCATTCTGTTTGCTTTCACTTTCCACTAAAAATTGCAATAGTTGCGTCCTGATATATTCTATCATTGCAGAATAAGTTGTGAAGCGTTCTTGCTTTATCTTTGAAAGTATGAAATCAGACAAGGTATCACAGGGTTCAAATAGATGTCCAAGGACCTCTTTCTGTTCCTGAATGCTGAGTGAAGTGAGATCTTCTGGTGATGGCAACTTGTACGACATGATTAGGGTGATGGAGTAATGATTTAGTGATGGATTAATGATTCAGTGATGAAATGAACGATCTCGAGCAAATCTTGAATCTTATTTAAAATATCACCCTTGAATGATGTAAATGAAATGAAAAAATCAAGGAAAAGAAAGGAAGAAGACTATAATGACTCCAGGTTAAAGATAAGTCGGACATGTCCGAAGATGAGACGTCATGTGATCCGGGTCACGTGGTATACCCTATTAACACCAACTACCAATCTCTTCACAACACTACACTATCCCGGTCTTGTTTATATTATGCAGTATATATATGTTCAGGTGAAGTGCTCGATCTGGCGCAATCTCTCCAACTCCTTCTTGGATGGGGCACCCTTCTGGGCGATCAATGGGTGTCTCCATTGCTTGGTGTAGGTGAATAACACATCGGCCAACTTGTCAATATCTTCAATGCCCAAGTCCTTGAAGGTCTTGGCATTGGGGTCAATGGTCTGGTTGATCAAGTGTCTCTCGACCTGGTCAGGGTTGGTCAACTTCCAGTAGGCCAACTGCTTGAGTTGGGCCACTGCCTTGGCCACACCAACGGGGATTTGGTAGTCGCCAAAGTTGTATGAGAATGGACCAGCATATGAGAAGTTTTGGGTGATACCGTGGATCATTTGTCTGATTTCAAGGAAAGACAACTTTTCCTCTCCGTGAAGCTCGAAGGTCTGGCCCACGGTGGAGTCGTCGAACCCGATCTTCTCCAACCCTCTGGCCACGTCGATCACGTGCACGGGGTAGATCTCTTTGGCGTTCTTGTTGGGGGTCCACATCTTCAACTTTGGGCCCAAGTAGTTCAACAAGTTGTCTTCTCTTCCAAACATGGGGGCAGGTCTGACGATGGTGGAGTCGGGAATGATGTCTCTGACGATCTGCTCTCCGATACCCTTGGTAGCGTAGAAAACCGAGCTGGAATTGGGGTCGGCGTTGTAGGACGACACATGGACGAATCTAGGCACTCCTGCGTCCTTGGAGGCCTGGGCAATTCTCTCGGTAAGAGCGATGTTGACGTCGGCCATGGAGAAGTTCTTGGTGTTGTAGTCGGCTCCAATACAGTTGAACACGATGTCGGAGTGGGCCACGGAGTCCTCAATGGACTTCAAGTTTCTGGCGTCGATTTCCACAAAGTTCACCACTCCCAAGTCTCCGGTGACCTTCAAAAATCTCTTTTTCATCTCGTCCCGGAACGGAACAATGGTGGTGGTACCATGACGAGCCAACTTAGAAGTCAAGTATCTGCCCAAGAAACCGGAAGCGCCAAACACGGTAGCGGTATAGCCTGTTCTGGAAGAACGGCCTCCTGCACCCACGGCAACATTGACTTTGCCGTTTCGGGTGATGTTGATGTCAGAGTCCAACACAGAGGTGTAGATCGATCTGGCGAACCTCTTGGATACGGGGTTGGTTCTTAACATGGTTGTTGTTGATGGAGTGGTAAAGGTTTTTCTGAGGCTTCTGGTTGGCTCGATTAGTGGCGCGCGCACGACCTGGAGAGGGAGTAAGGAATGGAAGGGAAAGAAGGAGAGAATGGAAGGGGGATGAAGGGGAGATAGGAGGTGGGTGAGGGGAAGGGTTGTGTTTGCGTGTGATTTGGCATTTTGTGGGGTTCGTCATGTTTTGCTAAACGTTTAGGTAGTGCTGTTGGGAGAAGGCATGTAAAAATGTCACGTGACGTATAAGTAAATGTCGATAAATGGATATGGTACTGCTACTACTAGCTAGGGCATCTCACCTGGATAATATTTCTTGATTTGTTTCGTTTCTGTTCTTGCTGTGATGAGAAAATATTCCAAGTTAAAGTTTGCAGAACCGTTCTTACCACATTTTACCTCTCACATTAGTAATCTGTGGACAAGTAGTTGCAAAATTAGAAGACATGGAGGTTTCTCCCAATTCTCTACATCCTTACCTCCTCGCTCCTTATCTCCAAACCCAATTTCTCTAGAATTTTCGGCCAATTATTTGTTTCAATGAGAATATTTCGTCAATATTGACTTCCTAAAACAATCCCAATCTACTCTCCCAATATCAGACTCATTGATTCACATACATACCTCGAAGGATAATTACAGAATTCCCTATCGAACGATCCTCGTCGAGGATCAGATGTAGGCAAATACCTTTTAAAAAGCAAACACTTGTTCTGCTACACTTCTCACGATAACGTATATTATGTGATCATTGAAACAGAAAAGTACATAGACAAAAAGATACAGAACAGCTTGTGGTGGAGATGTGGGGGCTGCCCAGAATCATGGTGTGGTAAGAGCTCACAAGAAGTAGTCCGGAGTCTTTCTGGTGACAGTAGGCTCCCCAGGTCTAACCGATGGATCGTACTGTAAGAATTGTCTATTGTGCTGTTCATCCACTTCCATGATCGCTGCCTGGTTACCGCATCTATAACAGTAGTTGGGGGCAGAAAATATCGTTACAACGGATTCTTGATGGGACCATGAGAAACCTTCCATCACCAACTGATGGGCTCTGGCAATCAAACTCAAGTCATTAGTGTGATTAAATTGTTCTGAAATATCCTGACCAAAAGTGAAACCTGCACCTCTTGGAGAAATACCCCAGCCTCCTCTATCGTCGGGATCGGACCATAACAAGTCACACATGGGACCCTCGTGGGGCACTTCTTGAATTCTGTTCAACTCTCTGACCTGGTCAATTGTTTCGATCATGGGCGAAAGTCCACCGTGCAAACAAAACACCTTGTTGTCTACTAATGCAGTGATGGGAAAGTAATCAAACAAGTCTGTGAACAACTTCCACACCGTGGCCGAGCCGTACTTTCTTAAACATTCGTCATAGAACCCGTACACCTGGGTGATCTGCCGGGACTCGTGGTTTCCTCTTAATATGGTGATTCTATTGGGATATCTGACCTTCATGCAAACCAAGTACGACACCGTTTCGACCGAGTAGTAGCCTCTGTCCACGTAGTCTCCCATGAATAGATAGTTGGTGTCGGGGCAGGGGCCACCGATCTTAAAGAGCTCAATAAGATCGTGGAACTGCCCGTGGACGTCTCCACAGATGGTCACGGGTACCTGGACGGGCTGGACGTTTTCCTCGAACTGCAACACGTCGATGGCCATGTCACACAATCTTTTCACGTCCGCCTCACTCAACGGCTCGCATTTGGCCAACTTGTCGATCCATTGGTCCAATTGATTGACAGAGGCAAGACTCAAGTCTTGTTTCTTGCCGGTTAAGCCTGCGGTGGTTTCCTGGCCTGCTGTGCCCTGAGGTTGACTCAATTGGTGTTCATCGACATCTTCCATAGGAACATCGGTGTCTAAGTCCATGGTGACGGTGGTGTGTTGCCACAACAGTGGTTCTGGGGTGGATGGAGAATGCTAGTGTGGAAATCCACCGGGAGAGAAAGGTGTAGACACAGGGGGAAGGAATCGGCCTGAAGGGTCTAAACCGTGGGGGGCAGTTCAGGGAGTGGAAGTCAGGTGACGAAGGGGAACTAGCCGGAGGGAGCTAGTGGATGGGTCGATTGATTGGGGGAAAGCAGATACTGATTAAATTTGTTATTCGATTTTTTCGGACGTCGTTGACATTTTTGTGTGAGGGGAGTAGGGAGAGAAGGAGGAAAATAGGGAGAGAATAGGGAGAGAATAGGGAGGAAGTGAGGGAGGGAAATAGGGCGCGAGCGCGCGAATGTAGGGAGAACGTAGATCTTAGGAGGAGAGTGCGCACGATACTGCGGCGGGAGAGGCGAGTTCCAGGGAGAGGAGTGGGGCTGGCTGGGGCGGTGCGGCGCCATGGCGACGCCCGGGGTCTGGAGAAGGTCCGGTTTTTCCGGGCCCTGGAGTGTTGAAATTGCGAGAAAAAGCAGCTAGGGCCACTATGGAAGGTTCTAGCTAGCATAATGTGGTGTTTCCGTCCAATTTCGTCTATTTTGGGTGGTTTTGTGGAGACATTTCCTGCTGGTTCTAGCGACAGTTCTGGTGGTGCGAATGCTACCGCGAGCCACACGACATTTAGCGAGAACCTCGGGAAACGACAAAGCCGCGCAGAATACGCCAGGGAAGCTCCAGAATCATGGGGATTTTCGGGATTGGCACCAGGAAAGGCGGGGAAAGAAGATAGGGATGCGACCTAGCGCCATGTTCGGCGGCAGGGCCTCTTTTTCTGGTGTTCTACAGGGCTTTCTTTGGTGGGACACAGACGGAAGGAAAGCAACGGTTTGCGCACGCACTTAGCCGTGCGGCGGTGTGCGCACGCACTCTCTCGTGCACGTGACGCGAGTGGTGGGGCAGAATACGACGATACCAAGCTTCGGAATAACCTTGTGCCGAAGATGTTGCGGGGCATTGGAGTTACTGACTTCAGATCCTTTGGGTACTGGGTACTGCTGTGGAAGTTGAGTTGGTATTTTTTGCAGAGTTTTGCAGGTTTTGGTGCTGCAGTGGATGTAATTAATCCGGGTGAGCCAGGAAAAATAGCCTGAAATAGTTAGAGGTGATAGATTGGAAAACTAGCATAGATGTTTGGGATTTTTTCGTAAAATTATCACCAAACTTCTTATTGTCTGGATTTTTTACGTATAATCCATCCGAGCCGAGTTTATTCTATTATTTCTTCGCAGTCTTCCTCAGGTTAAACTCGAGAAATGCCTACGTTTTCTTTTCTGTTTCTTTCTTCTTTCTAACCAGAAAAATAATGGCACCAATTCTCTAACCACTCTATGTGCATCGTAATTACTCAAGAACAAAGATCTCTAATTATATCTAATTATATGTGAATATTAAGCCTCTCATTGTCCCCGGGGCGTATATCCTCCTCCATTAAGTTGAAATAAATCAGTCATGCCCGGACTACCATTCTCTCCCATAAAATCATCACTTATTTGATTGAAGAGATTGTACAAATTCTTTGTACTCTCACTCATCGAGTTGGAATTGAACTCTGTTTCTACTCCGTCAAGTGTATGAGAGAGAAGATCCACAGAAGATGCTTCTGGAACAGGGGCCGCGAAATGAACACTGTTTGCACTCATTGGAATTTGGTCTTGCTGATATTGCTGCAGTTGGAGAACATTAGACAGAGAATGGGGATTGTGCATCACATGATGCTTTCCTCGCAATTCTGCATCCATGCCGACAGAAACCACCGAAGACGAACCAGAAAAAGAGCCGTAAGAGTCTACCGACGATCCAGACCTTGAAATACCACCGTTGGATTCGGTAATACTACTCATCCTGGGCCCATGCTGTACCTTTGGAACAATTGAAATATATTCGCCTCCATCAACTGACTCAATAGGACTTTTACTGTTTGCAAGCCTTGAATTGCTACCTGAGTCGCTTCTAAATTGGGAACCATCAAGCTCAAAGACCAGGTCCTTCGAACCTTGCTGTGCGCTAAAGCTCCTGTATGACTTTGCCAATTGTCTGTTTTCGTTAAGCTTGACAAACCAATTACTCAAAATATTGGTTGCCCTGATCAACTTGTTGATGTTGTTGAAAAATGGGAACTGCTTGATGAGATTATCACTATAATCTATCAATATTAAAACATTTTCACTTTCTGTCCAATTCATGTTGGAACCATCAATAGAATTTTCAGTGAGAGCCAATCTTAACAAATGCAACAATGGCTGTAATAATTGGTAGTTTGACATCTGAACTTTGAACAAATCCGTGTCACTTTTTGCTAAATGGAAATTAAAAAACTTGATTAGCCAAAAGATTTCTTCCTTGGATTGTTCAAATGTCATCTTATTTATCAACCATAACTTGAACACCATTATTCCTTTGATAATGTCGAAAATCGAATCATCATTTTTGAGCTGCAAGATCTTCAGTTTCAACGTATGGTATGATTTTGGTTTGGCCTTGCTATCGTATTCTGGATTAATGTTGAAATTGGTGAACTTGCTCAATTTGTACATCAAGTTGGGATCTGTTTCTCCTTCTTGATGCACTATGTAAATTATCTCAAAAAGAATATTAGGGTTGAAGGAGTTGTTGATGACATTGTCCATTTTGTTCTTGAGAATTTTATTTGATGAGAGCTGAATGATTATATCGTTGTTTCTGAACATATTGATGTTATAGTTGTTTGAAGAATAAATCAAGTAAAAACGTTCATAACAGAACAAAAGTTCATAGAGTTCATGTAGTTGAACAATTACCGAATTCTCACTAGTCTTAACATTGATCAATTGATAGTATGAAATTGCTTTACTCAAATTAATCAACTTATGGTGCTCCTGTGGTTCATTACCGTAATTATTATCAAGATTTGAGGAAGAATTTAAGGTGTTGGTAAGATTGAGGGTGTGGTAGTAGTTGCACAAATGAATACAGCTTAAGGACAAGTTGTAATAAATTTGGTATTGGTTGAGATGGTTGGAGTTAATGTTGTTGATGTTTTTGGGGTTGTTCTGAGGAATAATGGGAGGTACAATAAAGTTCTTTTCAATCAAGGTATTGATTTCAATGCACTTGAAATGGCAAAGGTTTTTGAAGTTCTTGAAATTGCGGAAAAGCAAGCTCTTTTTAGGGTAGTTGACAAAGTCCTTGAACTTTTGCTTTTTGAGCTTGATCAAGATCTCAGCTATCATTAGGTTGAGGGTCAAAGCAATGAGTAACTTGGACAAGTAGATGGAATCATCATGGTTGGATAACAAATTAATTTCCTGGTTCAAGAGATTTCCAGGGAATTTCTGTTTCATGTAATCTATCAATTTTGGATGGTTCAAGATTAGACTCTGTACGGTCAAAGGTTTTATCAACTCGAAAACGATGGGCTCTTCGGCTATCAATGCGATGTTTTCGATGAGATTGTACGGGGTGGGCTTGTAATCATGGGGTTCTGGCGAGATATTTGTGGTTTCGACGGTGTCAGAAACCACCAGTTGCGATTTGGAAAGCACTTCTTCAGATTCCACCGGTATGGGCAGGATGTTACCCAGGTTGTTGTAGTTGGTTTCGATGACTTCGTTTAGATATGAGATACAGTCCAAGGTTTTCCTGTGGAGGTTTTTGGGGCCGCTCTTCTTTCTCTCTCGGAGAGAGGTACAGGTGAGCTTGTTGGCCACGCAATGGGCACAGGGTCGTTGGTTCTCGCACTTCACCTTGCGGACGGCACAGGCGTCGCATGCCTGGACATTGGTCTTTTGTTTTTTGACGGGGAAGTTGCGGTAGTGACGGCCGGTAAATGTGGTGGAAGACGCGTGATTGGTGTTTGAGTTGAGGTTGGGCTGAGACTGGCCCGGGGGAGGAAGGGGCTGTTGAACTATGCCTCCGGTGGGAATTGGCTGCTGAACTATACCTCCGGTGGGAATTGGCTGTTGAACCATACCTCCAGTGGGAATGGATGGCTGGTTCGGGGTCAGAAAGCCGGAAATGTTTTGCACCGACGAGGAACCCGAGATGGGGTTTACAGGGCCGACATTCTGGCCGGCAGAGGAAGATTCGGGCAATACCGTGGGGGCAGGAGGCCAGGAGGCGCGTTCTGGGGCGTAGGTGGCGGACTCGTGTTTCAAGAGCACCGGAGGGTCTGCGGATGACGGCACGCGGTAGGAGGAGTAGATATCCCTGTGGCTGTTGTTGGGGTTGGACATTGAAGCAAGTGGAGGATGTGACTAAAGGTGGCGAAGTGGACGGAGTGGTGGTACAACAGCTGATGAGAACGTGGGAGTAGGAGACGGATGGAACGAGGGTTAATGAGGTAGATAGTGGAGCTTTGGGGGGAGATAGTAGTGCTGTAGATGGATATTGATGGAAGTGATAGTTTTGATGGAATTAACGATTTTGAAGATTTACGAAGTCGGGATGTCTCTCTTTCTGACAAATGCGGCGCATCTAGCACCACGGAAGTCACGCTTTTACCACAGACGAAGCCACTGGAAATTCACGACGCTTTCTTGTGCAAACGCCCAGTACGTTCTTCAGTTCACGGAATCGAAGCACTGACTGGCGCCAAACGCTGTAAACACTCAAAAAAAACGCTGCTAACAACACTCAGAAACTGGAATCACACCCGTTGCAGGCTTCACGCTGGAAAGAAAGCGCAATAGGTTGTAACACGGAAAAGACCCTAGAAGCCAGACTCTAGACTGTAGACAGTAAAGGCCTCTAGTACTCTAGATGACGGTGATACTAACAATCTCTGGAATGGCAGTACCAAGATCGCGGCGGCTCCCCAACAATAAGGATCTAGTCTCCGTGCGAACAACGGACGCAGATTATAACAGGAACAACCGCAGAAGACAGAGGCAACAGCAGCTGTATTGATAATGGAGGTGTTGAACTTTGGGCTTCGGAGGCAGGGCCAGCACGAATGTCACCGACAGGGGGTGAGAAGTGGAAGAAGAACAGGGAGAACCACGGAGTTTAAGGAGGCCTGGGGTGCAATGATGGGTTGTGTGATGACCAGAACTGCGGAGAGGGGACGGGAAGAGACGGAGGCTGCATGCAGGGCGAAGGGAAGGAAATGAGAGGGAAATGAGAGGGAAATGATAGGGAAATGAGAGGGAAATGGAGCCTCAGAGTCAATGAATACGAGAAATACGAGTACTGCGACTACTCATGAATATGCAACGTCTCGGAACGTCTCGAATCCTCTTCATTTAACTCGAGACGTGGCTGGGCAACTTTGTCGAGTCCCCACAATCGATTGATCTGGTAATAATGGTGAGATCTATTTTTCACACATATTTAGATGATTGATTAATATTTGCTTGTTGATTCTTGTTGAGCCGATTGTGCTCATTTCCGACCAGCCTATGCCTATCCGACCCCTCTCCTGTCCATCCGACCTGTTTCCTTTCCCTGACCAATGGGACCCCCGGAATGCGCAAAAGTGGGACCATGCATTATGCTGCAAGATGCGGCTGCACCTTTCCCCAAAGGTTCGCCTGGCAAGCGCAGCCAGGCCATTGGACAGATGACGGGCCGCGATGTTGGGCCGTGGGGTGGGGGGCGGCAGGGCACACGGAGTCATCGAGGTGCTCCGCATACGAGCTTAGCTGCGTCCCCAGCGTGGAAGATTCATCGGCCGAGGTGCATGCACTCTGCTGAAGTATGCTGCACCATGCATGCACGGTGCACCTATATGCAACCCATGCAGAAAGCCGGGGGAACACGCCAGGGTCGCCGGGAACCAAGGGCCCTCTGCTTTTTGAGTTGAAGATCTTCCGGGAAAACTGTCTCGGATAAGAGCCACCCCCTGCTGCAGTTGCAACCTTTCCTGCGACACCCCGAAGCCGTCCGCAGCCAGTTTCTCGCCCCACAAAGTTCTTGTTCGCACGCCAAAGCCTCGGGTGATGAGCCCTGTCCCCACTCTCCACACCACGTGATCCAGATTGGCATTACAGATCGTCCCCATTGAATGCCCTTTTCTGGTACCTCTCTAGGCCGCATTTACCCAATTAGCGACTGAAGCCGCCGTGCATGCCATGGCGTGAATAAAAACCATCTTTCTCCGGGAAAAATCGAACGTGATCGAGGGGAATTGCAAAACGGTTTCCCCAGAATAAGGGCTCAAGTTTGGGGCATTGTGGTGACTAGGTCTCAAACACAGGCAACGTCGCTTAGTAATTTGGGCCCGTACAGTAACTTGAGGCGTTGGAGTGTCCTTTTTCCGCATTTTCGCCCATTCTGAACTCCCTGGAATTCCTTGAAGCCCTTCCGCAGTAGACATTGTAGAATAATTACCATACAAAAAGATTGAATCCCCAGACTGTCTCGCCTATGGCGAATTGCAGCATCGGAATGGAGGCTTTCATTCCGATGCTGACTAATGGGCGATTGTCGCCGGTTATGAACCTTTTAGTGCCGATTAGCCCCACATTAGTTGTGTTCGAGAAATGCGGACAATGCCCCATCAAAGTTGCCCTAGAAAAATTAGCGACTCTGTTCTCCCGAACCCAAATCAAGGCCAGATCTTCATTGACTCACTAGATTGTCCCAAATGGGAATTGGAGATCGCCCGAGTTCGGCTATAATTAACTTTAAGGTTGATGTATTTTTTGCTGCACCGGAAATATGGAAAGATCCGCAGTGAGTGAGATAGACGTATATGGGGAATGGTTGCATTTGGAGAGGAGATGAGGGTGGTGGAAGTTGCATTGAAAGGAGAGAATTACATTATGGGATTGGGTCCAGGATTAATGTCGGTATTGTTACAACAGATCTGAAAGTGCCTTTAGCAGTATTAACGGCAACTATTATGAAGAAATTGTATATTTCTTAATGGAACAATTCCTAAATAAGCCTATTAAGGTATGAAAGTCGTCTAATATATAAGATAATCTTGTCGTGTAGATTTTATGCCAATAGTATCACTACAGCTTATATACGTTGCGTGGTAAAGCCAACATTTTCCTGGAGGAATAAATCAGAAACTTTAGCTTCTACATAGAAAAGAATCGAATTAAATGAAGCTTTATATCTGCAACCTTGAAATTCCTTAGGGGATTGTATCATTTCTCAAAAAAACCAACACCTAACCCACTTCTATTATATGGACAAAATCCTGTAATCTAGATAGTGCTCCAGATTCTCTCCAGAAATGATACCATAAAATTGCTAGTATGGAGAATTCCTAAATGCCAGCATTGCTCTAAAGTATTAATTTCAGATATTGCATTATCGATATTTAACAGCATCCATTTGATGTGAATGCTATCATCCTGCCCCAATATCCAAAAATTTCAACCACAGATATACATTTCTGTACGATTATGTCGAGATTAATTCTCTAGAAATTTTCCTAACCTCACCATCACTTCAACTTTCTAAATACCATCCATAAACTTCCTATAGCGGATTTGCAGTTGTGTCATATCCAAAAACACCCCGAATTTTGCCAGTAAAACGGGATCTGGAGAAGTATTTGGGGCAATTGTATAGTGGAACTGAGGCAGATGTTCCACTAATGTTTGTTGTACGATTTGCTCATAATTCCCTAACGTATTGTTGGTCAAATGGCTCCTCATTGCCGCAATTATCGACCCTCCTTTGGCCACTCGGAATTCATCCATTTTATTCTTGATTCGATGAACAGATAACCCCGTAACATCGGTCAAAAGCTGGAGAAACCGGTTGCTTTTGCTCTGTGTGCCGCAAATGAACATCTCTGTGACCTCATTGGAACGCATCAATTCCACCAATTTTCGGGTCTGGAAGGCCAAAAACTCGAGAATTAGATTGTAATGCACCACAAACTGCTCTTCCAGGGATGTTTCCTGGCCCAAATTAGAAATATTGACCCATTTCGATGCATTTCCACCGTCTACTACCATTTCTGCCATGGAAAAGTCGTTATAGGGACTCCAATTCCCGAAAATATCGCCATAATAGAAATAATACTTGAGAAAACGGTTATTCGATGTCCCTTTCACTGCCTCAATTTTGACCGTAGAGGCCTCCAATTGGGCCAAAATGTCGGCACAGACACTCTGGCCGTCGTAGGCAATATTTCTATACTTCTGTAAGAGCCTTTCGAAGAGTTTTCTGTCGCAGGTTGGCCAAATTCGTAATTACCCAGATTTGGAGAATCGAGAAAATGGCAAAAACGACCTCAGATTCCGGGAACTGGCGGGTTTGGCGCCCATATATCCAGAAACTGGGGCAACAAGAAGCAAGTGGAGGTTCCTGCGATCATAGAAAGTGGTTTTCTGGAATTTTTATTGGAGAAAATGCTCTTTGGATCCATGATTGTAGCAAACCATCCAGCATAGCAGTCAATACATCCATTGAACACGGAAATAGGGCCGTTTCCAAGACGCAGAGAAAGTTCAGGGTGCAATTGACCGAGATAGCAGCCTACTGGAGGCATTTTCTGGGGTTTCTGGCTAGTTTCTGGGCAATTCCACTGAGTCATACTCGACCGATTCCATACCTCGATAAATGGTGTCTGGACCATCCCTTGATGGAACCGTCGAAGGCATAGAATTATTCGGTGAACTCCGTTGTTGCTGCCTCAATATGGCCCAGATTGCCGCTGGATAGCAAGAGATAAGTGATCCAATCGTGAAGTTCAAAACAGACCAACTCTTTCTGCGCATGCTTACTGAGCCAACGATGCTGGGAAGTCCCAATTCCGGTATTTTCTTGTCGCCAATATGCCAGAGCAGCTTTTCCGGTTCATCAAGCTCCAGATTTGCTCGTCGGTTTCAATTGTGGCCCTATTATCCATCCACATCATCACATCATCGCAACTGGAAAAGTCTCCAACAGCATTATTTGCCACGGAAATGCCCTGAAAAACAACGCTTTCGTCAACCGGGGTTACCACTATGGAGCAAGAAGCGGTAACAGTGATTGCCGCAACTTCTAGACTGTTAACATTGCCTAGAAGCGACTTCACAGTATCCCAGATCTGGTGTGATGACTGTGTCACGTTTCCACGGGAATATTTAATGTCAATAGGGGAAGATCATGCCTTGAATGCATGTGAATCACTTGTGGGGTTATTGTAGCAAACTCTGACGGAACTGGAGCCGATATCTATGCCAATTGTGGCCATTTGGTGGAAACAGAAGAAAGCAAAAGAAAATGCGATTGGAAATACGTAACTGCACGAAAAGAAGGGGAAATAGGCTGTTTTGATAAGAACGGAGGTCTGGGAAGGCTGTTCAGTCAAAAAGCAACGGTTTTATGGGGTAATGGCCGAAAGAATGGGGTTTCTAGCAATTAAAGTGTATACTATATCAGTCACATGACTTTCTACAATTGTTTCAATAAAACATCTAATTTGAACAATATACAAAACAACTGGGTTGCGAAGGAATTTAGGATTGGATGTAGGCGTTGGATCCGGGTTGGTTGATCCAGGCCTGGACGGTCTCCTCAGACAACGTGGCGTCGAAGTCGTCGGTGACGGTCAAGATGTGAATGTTGGTGTCCACAAAGATCACCACGGTCTTCAACGAACCGGAGGTGGGTCTTTGGAAGTAGTCGGAGGAGCCTCCGCCACCGTATGCACCGCCGTTGGCACCCTGCTTGTCGTGCAAGTGAGTGATCATTTTGTCGGAACCAGAGGACAATACCTCGAACAAGTCCAATTCACCACAACCGGTGTTCCAGCACGAACAGTCGGCGTTTCCGTATTGCAAGGTTCTTGGGATCTTGGCGTTCAACATCCAGATGGCAGGCATGTCCCCGTTGAAGCCAGAACTACCGTCAGAAGGCATTTCGAATTCGAAGACGAAGATCTTGGTGTTTCCGCCGAAACCGTGGTAGGCAGGAGTGCCCTCTCTGTAGTAGCCACAGTCGTTGCCGTTACACTTGTTGCCGGAGAACACCACGAACTCGGAGTTGGACTGGATGGTTGTGTCTTGCAAGGCGACGGGGGAGGAGGAGCCTCCCGAGTTGTCGGCATTGGAGTAGGATAAGGAGTTACCGAAGGCCGAGGACCACACTCCGGAGCCGGAGCCACCGTTGTAGTTCATGAAGACCAAGTTGTTGGCGTTTCCAGGGGTGTAGTGGGAGGTTCTGTTCCAGGCCCCGTTGGGGGAAGAAGATGCCGAGGCGGTCACCTGGCTTCCAGAGGTGGTGGTGGGGAGCGACAGGGTGGAAGCAGATCTGTAGATCTTGCCCTGGCCGGCAATGTTGCTGCTGAACAGAATGCCGCCAGCACCAGCGGCGTCGGTAGACGAGATGGTGTGAGTGGCCTGCGAGGTCACGGTTTGGCCGCTTCCGTCCACATACAACGTCTGGGTGACTTCCACCACCAGGGTGGCTCTCTTGTGCTTGTGGTGCTTGTGGACCACCTTGGAGGTGCACTCTTCTTCGGGCTCGTCTCTCTTGGAGTTACCAGAGGTAGGGTAGTACACGCCGAACTCCAACAACCGCAAGGGGCCTCTGAAGTGGATGGAGAGTTCCTCGTCCAAGGGCGCCAATGAGCCGCTGAACGAGAAGGGTTGAGACGAACATTGGCCTGTTTGCTCGTTCATGTTGGTGATGTCGTTGTAGGAGCCGGAAAAGCCGACGTTTTGGTAGATGATCTTGTTTGTCTGGGAGCAGTACCAGTTGCCGCCGTCGTTGACGCAATCGGCGTGAACCGCGGCCGCCAAAGCGGCCACGATGGCAGTGGAGGAGAACTTCATTGGAGGAAGCTGCTAATTAGACGAGGCAGGATAAAGGAAGGAGGGAGTTGGCAGTTGGCAGTTGGCAGTTTGTAGTTTGCAGTTTGCAAGGAGTGTGGAGGATGGATTGAACGAAGGAACGGACGGGGTGAGACACACAACCTAAAGCTGAAAGGAATGACTTGGGTCGGATTGTTGGCTGTTAAAAAAAGACACAGGTGTTGCAAAAAAAAAACAGGCCGGTTGAGATCGCAGGTGTTTATAAGGGGGTTAAGCTAAGGCGAAGCTTGTGTAATGTTTGGATTAGCGCGCGTCGATCGAGCCGCAGAAAATAATACGGTCTTGGGGATGGGCCGGCAGTGCGGATGGCAGCGGAAGCGGGATCCGGGGGTCGGGGAGCGGCCGGAAATGGCGAAATGTGGTTGCACAGGAGAGGGTGCGACTGGTCGGAATTGGGGGCCTGCACGTGCAGATCATTGGTTACGACTTTGTGTAACCCGGATACGGGTTTGTGGCACAGACCCATGCACGACGCGCAGGCTCGACTCGGCTTGGTTTCAGCTTGTCAACTTGCTTTTTAGGTAGCTTTTTCCCGATCGGGAATGGGGCTGGTTGCAGGCTGGCCCCAGGTGTACCGCGACGAAAAAAATCTAGGGCGAAGGTGCTGGCGCGACCGGACTGGCCACGTATTCCAGCACCGCCATGCGAAGGAGCCACTTTCGTGGTTCCAGAGACCACAGTGGTGAAGGGGAGAGTCGTAATTTGCTGAGACATGGACCCACGCAGTAGAGGTTCGGTGGTGGCGTGGTGGCGGCATAGTTCCAAGCCCTGGGGTGGTGCCAGGGGATTGCTCGCGTCCACGGCGTTGTTGCTACTTCGCCCTATTATTGGGGTAGTAAGGTGCGGTGCGTGGTGCGGGATCGCCTTATTATTGGCGAGGAGTGGTGGTGCGGAGCTCGCGCGCTAGGGGAAGATTCTCGCTACGCACCGCCTCCCTGCCGTGTAGAAATAATACCGCGACAGTGGGAAGGTTCTACTATGCTACCCGGCAACGTACTACCGTGTAACGTACTACCGTGTAACGTACTACCGTGTAACGTACTATCGTGTTACCGTACTACCACGATGCCCTCTCCACTAACTCTACCACCCCAACTTCTTCCCAACGGTGGTAAATTCATTCTGTGGGAATACTCCACTGTGACTCTCTCTACCACATCTATCCTCCTTCACACATTCCATTCCCACCATCTCTCCAGTTTCCAAACACTCCATGGTTCCTGTGCCTAAATTTACTCCGTTTCTCGTATAACAATCCGCTACTAGGTGCTGATGGCTCGCCCCTGCGTATTGCATGTTTCACCTCCATATTTGCTTCTCGTCTAACTGTCCCTTAAAGCTTATCACGTGTGGAACTGCCTTTTTCCCGATCCGTCTAGGGCGTGGGGTGGCGTTTTGGCGGCCTTTGCTGAATGGTCTGGGCACACGGAACACCTCGTTGTTCAGCTGCGGCGGCACTTGCTCGTCTCAGCATTATTTTGGAGGGTGTTTCTATGCTATTTAGCTTTTTAACTGCGTGAGACTGCAGCACCAGAAACGGTGGGAAAAAAACGCTGTTCACTGTGTCGGATGATGCTGAAATTGGAGTTGTAGTATGGTAGAGGGTTATTGGTTGAGAGGAAGTGCTTTCTTGGCCATACGGACCGCATTCCGTGCCGTGTGTCTAGACCTTCGCTTCCCCGGTATGACGCGCATCATGCAGTATTCTTTCAGCCGTGCATATGACGTATAACGGTCTTTACCCGAGCAGTGGGGTGCAACAGGAGGTTCAAGGGGGATTTGGAGGGGTTTGTGCTGCGGGTCTGGAATTTCCAGGGGTGGAGACTGTAGTTTTGTGCTGCGGCTCGTGTCTGACCCGTTGGAATGGGAAAATACGAGGTTCTGGTGGTGAACTACGGACTTCAGAGGATTTTCACCTCATCGCCTGAAAAATTAACGAAACTGCTGAAAACCAGCTCTTTTGGATAGTACAGTAAATAGTGATTAATTAGCAGGCAGCGTAATTATGCTACCAGTCTCATTTTCGCCAAATTTCTTATCTTTTCTCCTCAAAAAAACTACTCTTCCTTCACTTTCCCATCACTCCGTAAGCGAAACTCGGATCTGCAGCCACAATAGACCCAGACCCTAGGCCCTCCAGGAGATGCATGTGCGATACCTCGCTGGATTCTCCCTGGAGTCTCCTGGATTTGCTTTTTCTCCTCCACCTATTACCGACATGCATATACCGTATTGTGTGAGTTTAGGAGCCGTTGCAGATGCACGGCTTGCGAGGAGTCTCGAACTGAACCAGATCCTCCGATCTATTGGCTGACCAATGAATGTGCGTAGGACAATGCTAGGGAACAGGCCCAGGCCGTTGGTGACGTAGTGAAGTCGGAATGTTCTGTTGTCTAGGTGCAAGAAACGGAGAATATGTCATTTTGGAAGGTCCAAATGGAAGAAACTTGTAGAAGAAGTTGAAGAAGAAGTTGCATCTCTATGGTAGTATAGATCATCTTTACTTGTGAAGATAGTGTTATACAAGTAATGGGGCCAAGGAAGTATTGGAAGTCGCTACAAATTCCCATTTTTCATACATTTAATTCTGTAAAAAACGAACCAGACCTGAAAAGTTTTCTCTGAATTGGAAAGTTTCTTCGAAAACACCAGAAAAAGGCTCTGCAAGGCCAAGTTGCTTTACTTTTCATTTCTCTTGCCATTTCAGCCAACAAAGCACTCTTCCTGTGACTTCAGTATGTATCTATGTCATCGCAACGTTCTGGCCTCCATCTCGTATGCTGCATGAGTGCTAATTGAATTCCGACCATATGTATGCTCTTCGGAAATGTTTCCCTTTTAATTGTGCATATGCATTCACTTCGACCGTTAATTGCATCATTTCATCATGATCTAGACTGAATGACAGAAAGAATGCAGAAATTCGAGAAATGCTAGATAATAATTCGGATGTCAGTAAATCTGTTAACTCGGTAGGATGTCGCCTATTCCAGACTACTGCCTCGTAAAAACTTACTAAAATCTCGAGAAAATACCACTACCTTCTCATGAGAATACTACTGTATTAATTAAATCATATCTACTACCTATACTATTACCTCCATGGATGATGACGCTATGTACATTAATGCTCGTTTGTGGGAATATCTCCCTTCTTAGACTCGTCTCCTTCTTAGGAAATTCTCCTTAGAATTTGGAATCCTCATATTAGACTCTACAATTTGGTTTTCTCCGAAGAAACCCCAAGAAACTTGAAGAGATGCCGGTTGAAATCAGGAGGGTTGTCCAAGTAAAGATGGTGTCCCGCGTCCTTGATAAGCCCATAAGATGCGAGTTTCGGCTTGTTTTCCTTTTTCGCAAGGGTGTTGATCTCATTTTTCATGTCTAATCCGGCCTTGGAATCCATCCAGTCCTTGTCTCCGTACAACCAGAGCGTAGGCAAATTCATTCCCACGAACGCCTCTGGACACCGGTCCAATAACGGCAACCGGGCAAGGCACCAAAAGGCATAAACTCGAGTTAACGCGTATTCTCCTGATCCACGAGAATTAAAAACTCGATAAATATAATCATGGAGATATTCAAAGTGTTTGGGGTCGTTGTCGTACCAATGGCCGAAGCGGGAGGTGGTCCAGCCGCTCATCATCTTGGATTTCATGGGCCCCACGTTCCGAACAATGGAAAATACCGAAAAGTTAGAATTCCACATAGTTTGAAATACTTTTCCTTTTCGAGACTCAAGACTCTTTTCTACCTTGGCCTCGATGCCGGAGATGGGGAATCCCAACTCGTCCCGCAACGTCTCGGTGCTGGAATCGTCCTGGTGTCTTAAAATGTCGTCTTCTGTGGCTTTATTCTGTTCTTTCGCAACGTTTTTTTCAACTGTTACAGAAGGACTGTCTTTAAGCAAAGAATAGGTGTTTCTTTCCACTCCACAGGGACTCATGAGCACCAACTTGTCAATGAGGTTGTTGCGGTTGTATTTCAAGGCATAGGCGCAACTCAAATATCCTCCAAATGAGTGTCCCAAAAGAATGAAATTATTAATTTTGCGCTTCTTCCGCCACTCCTCGATGCCGTCTATGAACCAGTCCTCCGTCTTGAGGATATCCTCCTTGGAAGTAGAGTAGTCTGGGAACTTTGTCCGGGACGAGAAGCCAAAACCAGGCAAATCAATGGCGTGGATGCGAATTCCAGGAATCGACGATAAAGAATTGAAATTGTCAAGGAAAAGTCCTAACGACGCCGCATATCCGTGCACTAGCACGATATCCAACGTTTTCGGCGAAGTTTCCGTGGGAGACTGCTTGTTTTCGATGTAGAACTCATGAATAAATTTACCATTTCCCACGTCAGTATTGATGATTTCGGCACTCCGGGTGCCGTCGGATTCGGGGAAAAACGGCAAGATCGAGAGCAACCGGGACTCCACCACCTCGTTGGTGTATTTGGAGCTCCAAGACTGCTTAAACCAGTCTCCAAACGACTGTTTCCACGAAACCTCTGGACGGGCCAATTTGGCCACTTTTTGTTGAGTTTCTACTGCAGACATTGGTTTGGATGAAAGACCACGCCGGAATTGATGGGAATATAAACACTAGGCCGCAACTACGCTTGAGGGCGGTGGCGTTGAAGGTAGTATTGTGTCAAAAAGGGCCATCGGAAGGAAAAAACGGCGATAGGCACTATGAGATGGGTTATCTCCGTGTCGGGCCATATGGGTGGAAATAGCAAGAGGTAGGGAAGTATGGTAGGGTGGTTACGGCGGCTGTACGGGATGTAGGAGTGACGGAAGTAGGGAATATACATGTTAGAGATGGCAAAACTGCATCAGCCGCTTGATGTGCTTTTGCACACGAAACAGAGGCCCCAAACCCTATTTGGAGCAATATCTGCACCGAAGAATGCGAAGTATGCGAAGGCAGGCTGATGCAAAAAGTGGATCGGGAGATAAGTATAATGCTGGGCATAGGTATAGCCGTGGCTGATCTAGTTGGGCTGATTTTTTTGCATGTGGAATATTGCAAAAGTCGCAGCATTGCAAAATGAGTTTATTTCCAATTCTAGAGGGCTGTAGTCTCAGAAAGGAAGAAGAAAGAGAAGAACATCGGTAGTGGGAACATTAATATCTCTTTCCTGTATTGTCACTTTGTTGTTCCTCAAAACGAGTAATATCTGAAGTTGAGTGAAGCTTTAGCGATTTTGGCAATATTTTACGGTCCAAGTCCGATACTTTGATCAAAGCAAGAAAAAGTAAGCACACCATGAGCTTCATCCTGTAAATTGAATTGAGGACATAATGTAGATTGAAGTGCCTTCAATTTTTGGTGGATGCCATTACATTCCTGGGGGCTGTTTAGATGGAACTACAAATATCTATCGAGCACGGTTTATTTGTTGAACCCAAAGTACTGACGATATTATTAAACCCAAAGTAATGAGGATATGCATAAATAAATTATGACGAGATTAATCCCAAATTACTATATTCAAAGAACCCAAGTTACTGACAAAATTTATAAATCTCAAATCATTGACGAAATTCATTAATAAATTACTAAAGATATTCATTAAACCCAAAGTAATGATGATACTCATTCAACTTTCGTGTCAATTACGCTGGAAATACTATTCTGGCCCTATGCATCATCCCAAACCTTATACTGAGTGAAAAGAGTAATTGAATTATACGAGGGCAATGCTTGCTCTGCTGTGGAAAAGCAAATAATAGAATAAATGTTTAGTATGCACTTCGTCTATTGTAGGAATTCTCCTCGTATGAATAATCTCTTCCTGGAAGATATATATATGCCACTTTGCCATGATAATCCAAATGTGAAGCATTTCTTTGGTGAAGATTCGAATATATAAAATCTTCATAATTTTTATGAATTTCTACATTTTCCAGCAGAACCACAACAACACCTCTCAATAAGCTCGAATAAATTAATTAGCAAGCACTATCTCCCAATTCATGTCATATCACACCGTAGATTTCACACAGTTTTCCTGACCTTTCTGGTCCCGCAAGATGCACCTATTCTGATAACACTAATAATCCGATATTGCATCTAAAAAACTCAATTCTCCCCCAAAAAACACCAAACTTCCAAAATAGACTCTAACCTTGCAGAACAATCTCTTGTCACTCTCCCTCTCTTCCTCTTTCCCTTTCTCTCTCTCTCTCTCCTATCCCCCTCTTCCATCCCTCTCTTCTCTTCCGTACCACCCCTCCTCGGTCACGTGACCGCATCATAAAAATCCTCCGATGAGAAGCATTTTCCCATCATGTCTCCTTCTTTCAAGAAACAGAAGGTGGAAACGCCTGCTCCAGAGGCGGATTCCACTTCCGCTCCTGCAGGACGCCACGCCACCACTGCTGCTTCCGCAGAAACCCTCGAAAACGGGCCCATCAACACCTTCACTAACCGTCCATTTTCCGATGCCTACTTCAAGATTCTTCATACTCGCCGTAACCTCCCAGTTCACGCCCAAAGAGACGAGTTTCTTCGCATCTTCCACTCTACCCAGATCATGGTATTTGTTGGTGAGACAGGCTCTGGTAAAACTACCCAAATTCCGCAGTTTGTACTCTATGATGATATGCCTCAACTACTTGGAAAGCAAGTGGCATGTACCCAACCAAGAAGAGTGGCAGCAATGTCGGTTGCCAAGCGTGTCAGTGAGGAAATGGACGTGGAACTCGGCCAGGAAGTCGGCTACAGCGTGCGGTTCGAACACAAGGTGTCGTCTTCTACTGTTCTCAAATACATGACAGACGGTATGTTGCTCCGGGAAGCCATGGAGGACCACGATTTGAGCCGCTACCTGTGCATCATCCTCGACGAGGCCCACGAGCGTACTTTGGCCACGGATATCTTGATGGGATTGCTCAAACAGGTGGCAGAAAGACGTCCGGATTTGAAAATCATCGTTATGTCGGCCACGTTGGACGCAGAGAAGTTCCAGTCCTACTTTAACGAGGCCCCCTTGTTGGCAGTGCCTGGGCGGACCCATCCCGTTGAAATTTACTACACTCCCGAGTTCCAGAGAGATTATTTGGACGCAGCTATTCGCACAGTTCTTCAAATCCATGCTACTGAAGACGACGGAGATATCTTGCTCTTTCTCACGGGAGAGGAAGAAATCGAGGACGCCTGCCGCAAACTTGCCCTTGAAGGCGACGAATTGGTGCGGGAACAAGGCTGTGGCCCTCTCAAGGTATATCCTCTTTACGGATCGCTTCCTCCTCATCAGCAGCAGAAAATCTTCGAACCAGCGCCTCCTGCACTCCGTGCAGGCGGCCGTATGGGCAGAAAAGTCATTGTGTCCACCAATATCGCGGAAACGTCGTTGACTATCGACGGAATTGTTTATGTGGTTGATCCTGGATTTTCCAAGCAAAAAGTGTACAATCCCCGTATTCGGGTCGAATCCTTGCTTGTGAGCCCCATTTCCAAAGCCCTGGCCCAGCAGAGAGCCGGTCGTGCTGGTAGAACCCGGCCAGGTAAATGTTTCCGGCTCTATACCGAAGAAGCATTCAAAAAAGAATTAATTGAACAGAGTTATCCTGAAATTTTGCGGAGCAATTTGGCAGCCACGGTATTGGAGCTCAAGAAGCTTGGGATTGACGACTTGGTCCACTTCGATTTCATGGACCCTCCAGCCCCAGAAACCATGATGCGTGCGTTGGAAGAATTAAATTATCTTCGCTGTTTAAGTGACGAAGGAGATCTCACTTCTCTCGGCCGCTTGGCATCGCAATTCCCCTTGGACCCAATGTTGGCGGTGTTGTTGATCGAATCGCCCCGGTTCCGGTGTCCGCAGGAAATGTTAACTATTGTGGCATTGCTTTCGGTACCAAACGTATTTGTGCGGCCTGCAGCGGCCAGAAACCGGGCTGATGACGCCAAAATGGCGTTTGCACACCCTGACGGAGACCACTTGACGCTTTTGAATGTTTTCGAGGGTTTTTTGAGCGAAGAAGCTCGCAATCTTGGAGTTCATCAATGGTGCAGAGACAATTTTCTTCTGTACCGGTCGCTTACATCGGCACAAAACGTGCGGGCCCAGTTGGCCCGGATTATGGAGAGATACGAGTTGGACATGGCATCGGCAGAATACGACGATCCCGATTATTGGACCAATATTAAGAGAGCTCTCACCGCAGGATTTTTCATGCAAGTGGCCAAAAAGCGCAGTGGAGGCAAGGGATTTTTGACCATCAAGGACAACCAGGACGTGCTCATTCATCCTTCCACAGTTTTGACTTCAGAGGGCGAGTGGGTGATATACAATGAATTTGTTTTGACCAGCAAAAATTATATCCGCACGGTTACGACCATTAAACCCGACTGGTTGGTGGAATTGGCACCCAAATATTACGATTTGGACCATTTCTCCAAGGGAGACGTGAAATTGAGTTTGGAAAGAGTGGTAGAGCGTGTGGAGACCATGAAAAAGTTGGAGAAGAAGGAGAAGAAGAAAGAGAAGAAGAGCAAGAGCAAGAAGTGATAGATAGATAGATAGATTTGCATAGCGACGAAGGATAACTAGTATGAGAATTGTGTAGGAATCAAGAGGGATTTCTGAAAAATGGAAGACATTGGAACGAAGAGAATGTTATTGAAAATATCGTTGAATCTCAATTTCAATGCTCGTGTGGAAATTCTGAACTACTCACAGCCAACTACCTACATCATCGCATCCCTGGAAATACCTTTACTGAATGAACTTTGTAGTCAACGTATGTTTTGCCCTGTGGCAGATCCCATTACCTCAGCATCTGGATATTTCATCCTATGTTCTGTTGGAATTCCTCAAATATCCATGCAAATAGAGTTCCCCATATCTTACAGCTCTCTACAGTCTTCCTGCCATTCTAATTCCTGTTCCATCTATCATTAGTTCCAGTCTGATCTCTGATATTTCTAGTTCTCTCGATTCAACCTCATTCATTCTCTCCACAGTGATATTCCACTATTTGAGTGGTTTCCTTCCATGAATTTCAGTCTGATGCTCACTTTAGACGATCCTTAAGCTCATTCTGTACTTTAATTATAATCTACCTCTATGAATTTCCTTCTCATCTGCACTTACCTCCATCATTCCCTCATTTCACACAATAATCACTCTTTCACATGATATCCAATCTCTCCCGCCTCCCTCCATTTCCCACACCTAGGAATAGCAACTTTTCAGGAGAAATAACGCAATTGCCAAGTCTCGGTGATTCCATTCAATTCAACCATCGAGACCCACTACCGTATATTCTCTCATATTCTCTCACATCTTTCATACCAAACCAATAATTTGGGAACCCATTCCCCTTCATTATTGTGAGCACCCGAACCCGAACCCGAACCCGAACTATCCATCATATCAATCTCATTGGTCTTGATCTCTTCATCTTATCATCACTACTCGGAATGCAACCTATTTATTCCCCTTGCATTGCAGCCGTTGCTGCAACTACTTCGGAACTCATGCACGCCATTATCCGCATCGGGCCTGCAAACGTCCCGATTCGCCAGTGGATTGCAGGTTCGCGGGCGGAAGAATGTGACGAGCCCGATTCGGATAATGGTGTTGCGTCTCGCTGCATGGGGTGCATGAATTATAACACATAACTACATAACTGCTTAACTACATAAACTGCTTAAACTGCATAACTACATGATCTGCATAACTGGAAGAGCTGCCACGTGTGTGCAGCGATCCGATTCCACGAGATGCGTGGGACAATACGAGACGATGGAGCCTCATGTTGAAGATTTACTCGCTTTAATCACATTAATAAATTTTTCGCTTTTTGAATCAACCTCATTTCATTGCACACGTCCGCCTCGTTCCATCCACCCGGTTGCATTCCGTAAACTGCACTCTCAACTCATTATGCCATAAAGGGCCGTTAAAGATCCATAAAGTTCATGTAACCTACAATTCCCCATATAATGCTCCATATAATGCTCCAAATAATGTCCCATTTAAAGCCCCATATATTCCCCATATAATGCCAAAATTTATCCCCATTTAATGCGCCTTTCTCACCTAATCTGTCCCTGTGTAATTCTTTCAATTCTCCTCTTTCTTTATCCCCTTCTGTCTACTTCCCACTCTATTTCCTTCCCTGTTAATTCCTCTACGCATCTACTGTGTTCCCCCCCCCCCCATGCATCCGCTTCGGACCCCGCCTCACGTGCCTCGTCTCCCGCTTTGTGGCTTTATCCCCTCGTCTAACGCCTTGTCATAACACGCGTCGTTCAGGGACACGAGGCAGTAAGAGAGAAAGAGAAGCAGAAAGAGAAGCAGACAGACAGACAGAAGGAGGTAAAGAGACTGAGACTGATAATTAGACAGACACAGAGAATCACAGAGAATCACAGTAAAGTATGATACACAGTAACTAATAGGGAGACACTCTCCCTCCTCTCCCTATTCTACCGCGTCGCGTATTTATCCTCCTCTCCCTAACTCGCCCTACTTCCTCGTTTCTGCCCATTCTGGCCCCATTCCGCCCGCATTGGCTCGTATCCAAAGTGGACGTACGGCCCGGCCGTTTTGTAGCACTATTATGGCCTGAGCTGTATATAGAGGCCCCGCCAGATGGTACCGCAAGTGTTGCGTCCCGTTTCACTGGATTTCTCGCTATTTCCATTACTCGCTCTTTTCTTCCCATTTCCCTCTCTTTTCTCTCTTTTCTCTCTTTTCTCTCTTTCCTCTCTTTTCTTCCCATCTCCCTCTCTACTCCCTCCCTCCCTGCTCACCATGGGTATCTTCGTGTCCAAGATCTTCAAGAACAAGGAGATGAGAATCTTGATGCTCGGGCTCGACAACGCCGGCAAAACCACCATTCTCTACAAGCTCAAGCTCGGCAAGACCTCCAAGACCGTGCCTACCGTGGGTTTCAACGTGGAAACCGTCAAACACAAGAACATCTCCTTTGCCGTGTGGGATTGCGGAGGACAAGAAAGAATCAGACCGTTGTGGCGCCACTACTTCACCGGAACCAACGCCCTCATTTACGTGGTGGATTCCCTGGATATCGACCGGTTGGAAGAGTCGCGTAAGGAGTTGTTACGCGTGATCAACGACAAGGAGTTGGCCAACTGTTTGTTGATTGTTTTGGCCAACAAACAAGACGTGGCCGGTGCCATCAAGCCCAAGGAGTTGATCGAGCGGTTTGAATTGAACAAGTTGACGGGACAACACACGTGGTCGGTGATTCCCACCATTGCGTTGGATGGAACCGGGTTGGTGGAGACGTTGAACTGGATCTCCAGCCACAGCAAGTAGATGGTATGGAGAATGGTGGCAATGACGCGTATTAGACGGTGTTAGAAAGGGTGGTTGATCCTGGTATGAAGCGATGGTGAATCTGAGGTTTGTTGGTTTGATCTGGTATCGGCAGAATCATAGATGAATACGTGATTTTCTGAATTGCTGATTCCATGAATTCGTGATTTCATGTGCCTCATGAAGTTTGATGGTGATCTGATGATCCTGGATTCAATGTTGCGAATCGTATGTTCCTGATTTCAAAAGGTTCCTGAAATGTCTAGAATGGGTGCCTGTGCCTGAGTGTTCCTGCATGAGTTCCTGAAAGATCCAGAATGATTTCCTGATGATATGGTCCTGAAAATTTCCTGAATATCTTGAATGATGTCGTGAATGATCCTGAACGTTTCCTGAAGGATTTTGAATGATTTTTGAATAATCATGAATGAAGTCGCTGAATTGTTTGAATTAATCTAATGAGTGATGATGTGGATATCGAGTGCATCTTGTCTGACATGAATTGAATACAAACTGGGCCGCTGGATCTCTAATAATACCCTCTGCAGTCTCAGCATATTCCTGAAATGCCACAAATCCATTGTTTCGTGTCTCTAAATGCTATGTTATCAGCTGTGCTGCTACTTTAAGCTGGACATGACTCCGTGAATGTCTCTACTTTGCAGGTCAGTCTGATGTGGCCGTTTTGCTTACTCTGCCCGATCTCGCTTTGGACCTCTTGATGTCACTTTTGATTTCGTTTGCAGTTCTGATCCACTTGATCTTGCTTCTTGATCTACTTGGTCTCGCTAATCTCGCGAATGGGCCGATTTCTAGCACACCATCCGATTCGATCAGACGAGAAATATCGAACGTTCCATACATCCGGCATATATCGTCTACCTTCCTCCCAACCGTCCGTCGCCTACGCCCAATTTCTCCATATTGCCTACGCTCTCAATCCGCGCAGAAACCATCTGATTCCACATAATTAATCCATATTGTTGTATAATTATTAATTCTATACTCTTTTGTGAACTGGCCCACGCTGGTGGTAGATGCTGGAATCGGATGTGAATGGAGCGGGAAGAGTCAACACTTTATTGGGATTTTTCAATGGGGTATAATTTTTTGCTTCAATCTCAACCATATTTTCAGTCGCGGATATGCTTTGACTGCTGCAATTGAAGAAGTATTCCGATGAAATTCCCCAGAAGTCCAATTTATTCCCATCGATCCAATTTACTCATACCACTTTATTCCAAAATTCAGATGACACTTAAGTATCGAAGAACGCTGTCACATCTCTCTCTTTCCTGACCTAATCTACAGCGGTCGCCCACCCCGGAGGTGGAATATATACTAGAATATCTGAAGATGTAGATTAATTTCTGATCAACTGTATGGATATTCTCATTCCTACTTGGATAGAAATAATTCGAAAAAACCCCAATAATTTCAGTCAAATATTACCATCGGTATTACTTAGCAGTCCACACCAGCACCTCGCCGTCCTCCTCGCCAAAGTACGCCTTCTTGGCCATGTGAACAAACAACCCTGTTTCAACCACTCCCACCAATGCCTTGATGTCACGATGCAACTGCACTGGATCGGCCACAGCGCCGAAATCGGCGTCAATCAAGAAGTTGTTGTTGTCGGTGATGACAGGACCAGCCTTGGCACTTCCTCCTTGTCTCAATTGGGCATTTTTGGTCCCGAGAGCCTTCAATGCCTTCAACACCGTAGCATAGGAATTGGGCACGATTTCGATGGGGACTCCCTTGGTCCATTGTACTCCCAAGTATGTGGACGACTTCTTGCGGTAGTCAGCCACCACCACGAACTCTTTGGCCACTGAAGCAACCAATTTCTCCTGGAAAAGACAGGCTCCTCCTCCTTTGATCAAGTTCAAATGAGGATCCACCTCATCGGCCCCGTCAAATGCGATATCAAGCGATGGATACTGCTCAATTGATCCCAACTTCAACCCGTTGTCGATAATAAGCTGTTTTGACTGAAATCCCGTGGGAATACACACAAATGAGTCCTTATTGGCGAGTTGGCCGATTCTTTCAGCAACATACACCACGGTGGAACCCGAGCCGATTCCGACGACTTTTGCATGGGGAGGGAAGTTTTCGTCAACCGCCTTGTAGGCAGCGACCTTTTTGGACTGTTCGACAAGCGACATGGAGGATAGGGGGCGTATGTGGGGACGGGGACGAAGCAATAGCAGCATGTTGGGTCACGTGGGGAGAGAAGAGTATGTTAGTGGTTCTAGGGCTCGCGCCCTAGAAGCATGAATGACGCACGTGCGCATGATCCTCCACATCGCAGTCACTCGGTCCCCATACGGTCACGTGACCCAGTGCAGAAAATTTTCCCGTCCACACACTCCTCGCACCCTCTGCCGATTTTTCACTACCAAAAAATCTACCAAAGTCTCTTCTGTGTCTAAACAGTTCCAGTATCCATCATGTCTGCTGCCCACAAGATCTTGTCTGACAAGCCAACTGAATTAGAATTGAAGGTTGCCCAAGCTTTCGTTGACTTGGAGTCCCAAGCTGACCTCAAGGCCGAATTAAGACCATTACAATTTAAGTCCATCAAGGAGATCGATGTCACCGGTGGTAAGAAGGCCTTGGCTGTTTTCGTTCCATGCCCATCTCTCCAAGCCTACAGAAAGGTCCAAATCAGATTAACCAGAGAATTGGAGAAGAAGTTCCCCGACCGTCATGTTGTGTTCTTGGCTGAGAGAAGAATCTTGCCCAAGCCAGCCAGAGGTTCCAGACAACTCCAAAAGAGACCCAGATCCAGAACCTTGACCTCTGTCCACGACAAGATCTTGGAGGACTTGGTGTTCCCCACCGAGATTGTCGGTAAGAGAGTCAGATACTTGGTCGGTGGAAACAAGATCCACAAGGTCTTGTTGGACTCCAAGGACTCCACCTCTGTCGACTACAAGTTGGAATCCTTCCAACAATTATACTCCAAATTGACTGGTAAGCAAGTCGTTTTCGAGATCCCCGGCGAAACCCACTAAGTTCATTGTAATGATATAGTCATAATAATATAAGTTACAAGTTTGTAATATATGGACAGCGAGGGAGTGTAGGGGTAGAGTGTGTTAACTGATAAGAAGGATTTGATGGGTCTTTTGATCATATGAAAGCCATTTTAGCACAAGAGCTCAATAAGTGTTTGTCGTGCTTTTCGAGAAATTGATATATATTCAAATTCTGATATTTTAATAGATACTAGTCTGCTTATGTAAATAGATCATAGTCTACTAATATTAATAGATAATAGTCTATGTGTGTTAATAGATAATTGTCCACTCATGTTAATAGATAATTGACCACTTATGCTATTAGATAATAGTCCACTCATGTTAATAGAGAATAGTCTACCTATGTTAATAGAGAATATTCTACTGTTGCTAGTTTGTTAGATGATTGTTTACTCTTGCTTCTGTAGGTTCTGACTTCTACAATTAAACTTATTTACATTCTCCTGGATAGCACTTATCCTATTCAACATCAAGCTTCTACTAATTTCCTCACATTTTTAGAACTAATATCATTAATCTTAGGTACCTATAGATTTCTGTTTAATTTCACCGTAGTTCTACATCATATATTATCAACTTGAATTACCCTCTATAAATGAGTCTAAGCCTTTTTCACGTAACTCGTAGGGAACATTCCTCTATTGCCATTCAATTCTCCCTCAGTCCATCCGCTTTCGTCAGTATCGTCCTGTATCAACACAATCTTGTCTCCCGCCGTTATGCTGATTTCATCATCTCCATCGGCCTGATAATCATATAACGCAACCACATACTGAACCCTTTTGGCTCCTTTCTTGGGCGCAACTGATGGCCCCTTCTTCTTATCAGATGTGTTTCTGGTGATCTCGACATACGTCGTAGGAACCAATCCTTCGGAACCGTCACCCAGACGCACCTTCGTCCATCCAGATCCATCATCCTCAGCAACAACATAGAGATGGTCTCCTGGAGTGATGCTCAATTCGTCATCGCCTGTGGAATCATATTGAAAGAGCGCCTTTGCTGAATCAAGTCTTTCAGCAGAATGTCCGGAAAGAATCGAATGTGCTTTCTTTCTGAGATTGAACAATCCGGGGCTATGACTTACCGCAGATTGTACGGTGTGTATGGAATGTGAATCACCTCCTTCATTGAGAGAACTGCTGGTCTTGGTCTTTCCTTTCAAAAATCCGAAAGTGGACTTCTTTTGTTTGGTTTCTTCGTAATATGACAAGTCTTTGTCACCGGCATAATTCTGAATAATCTCTATTTCGACTTCGTTTTTAACCCGCTGGCTGTCGTGCTTCATAAATGTTTGCAATATGCTAAGAGATGTCAGCAATTTGGAGTCGAATTTTAAGGTCAACTCCGATGGATTCAGTTTTCTTGCATTGGTCGACTCCTCCAATTTCTGCTTGCTATCAAGACATAATTCTTCCACCTTGTTGTATTCAATCGATCTTTCGTTCAATTTCTTCTTGAGAGTAGTCAATTCTGGCTCCTTGACCACCAAACTCTCGTCGTCGTGCCAGAACGAGCACGGAATAAAGTAGAAATCGTTGGGTTCTTTCCAGTCGGCCACGTTATGCTTAATGTACATTGCGGTATCCAATTTAGGGTCGTTTTTGTCGATGGTAGTGTCTATCATATGCAATTTCTCTTTACACTTGTCATTGGAGTTTCTTTCGATAATGCCCGCATTCTTCAAGATCTTGTTCAACAATCCCACTCTGTTCTCGTTGAGCTCCTGAAGATAGTCCAACAATTCAGGCACGTCCTGGTAGTAGTATTTGTCTTTCAATCTGTTGGCAACGTTGATCTTGATGAGGTACTCGTTCTTGCCGTTGTTCATGTCCACGGTCTTTTCCTCTAAACGGTGCTGGTATTTCTCGCTGGCAGACTTTTCTGTCTTGATCCGGGCGTTTTCGGTGGTCTGGCAAAGCGAATCGTAGGCCTTTTTGCTTTTGTTCACCTCCTCCTCGCACTTGGACTTGTCGGAGACCAAATACTCGTTGATCTGGTCAATCGACTTGGCTACCATGGAACACCGTGACTTCAACAACACCAAGTTATCTCCAACCTTGGCATTGATCTCCTTTTGGAACGAGATCTTCTCTTCGGCCAACGCTTCAGTTTGGGTCAACACATCGGTCCAAAGCACCAACGAAGCGGATTCAAGCGATCCGGGAGTGATGTGAGGCTCGTCTCCTACCGAGAGTTGCGCCGAGAGCTTGGCCTTCTTGTCGAAATGCCGTTTGCATAACTCCTTGAGCTTGATGGCGTACTCCTTCTCAATGGAGGCTCTTTCGCGGTAGAACTCCTCGATGTCGGACATCCAATTGATGCCATTGTTGATCCATTTGTATGTGGGCTTGAACGAGTCCTTGAGGTCGTTTCCTATCGAGAGTTCGGACATGGCGGCAGGACGTGGGGCGATTTGGTGGAGTGGATCTTCGCGGTAAGAATGAGATAGGAGGCGGAAATGGTAGTGGGGTGTGGAATGAGGGCGCAGAACGTATAGCGGGTATGGCGAATCGGGCGAAAAGGGCAGGGATGGTTGGGGTGTTTGGGGCGAGGAATCGGCGGATTTAAAGCGGTAGATATCTTCCTGATACTTGGGTGAGTATGTAGGTCTTTTTTGGAACTCCTAGGGCCCTTTTTCAGTTGAAAATGGTGGGGTGTTTTTTGTGAATAGGAAAAGAAAGTGGCAGCAAAAAATGCGGAGAGGCTGAGGCGAGTTGATGATGAAGGCACGGCTAAATGAGTGTGGATGGTTATTTGGTGCTTAGAGGGTGTTGTTGGTGGAATTTGATGTGCAAAGGGTGTTTCCGTGTGCGGAAATGGGCGGTGTTTCAGTTGATTGGAATGGTCGGGATTTCGGGATTTTGGGTGAGGAAGTCTGGAAAAAGTCGAGGATTGTGTAGGTGGAGAGGTTACTGGTGGAATTGATGTGTTTCTGCTTCTTCTGGACGTCCTAGATTCGAATTGATGCAATTGTAGGAAAGGATGCCAATGGTTATGGGTAGAATTTGTGCGAGATTGAGAGGTGGAAATGGGAAAGGAAAATAGAGTTTATGCGAAGAAAAGGGAACATATGTGAAGCTTTACGGAAGGTTTGGTAAGGTTTGGGAAGGTTTGGGAAGGTTTGGGAAGGTTTGTTGATAGGAAACGATAACGGTGTTGCTTGCAAGGAAGATGGTGGTATGGTGTGGATTTTAGGTTTTCGCAGCCATTAATGTTGGGTATGGATAGTAGTGGAAAAGAATTAATATGATTGGATTAGGATTCACTGGTAATATTAGTTGAAATATGGAGTAGATGCTTAGTTTGTAGATATATAATGCTAGAGAGTTTTGATTACTTTAGGGGAGACAATTTTAAAGAACTATGTAGCTGCAAATGATACTGTATCGAGATTATATAATTCCAAGTAGCTGAATAATAGACCATCTCATTTCCTAGTCATGATGTCTTATATAGCCGATGATGTTGCTTTCTCCGCACTCAATCCCTTTCCGTTGACACCCCCTTCCCTTCCTTTCCTTCCTTCTCCCTAACCTTGATATCACTTCAAATAATTGCTGAAAATTCCAAAATGCTCCTAAATTCAACACTGAAAATTCCAGTATCCTCTCCTTACCATTTTCAAGCCTCTGTATAATTTTTATCGCCTCTACTCCTCTGTAAGCTCTTCCTCTCTCTCTCGTGTTGCAATTTTACCATCGCACCAAAAACCTTCACAAAACAACCCAAAATCACTCATATTTCACTCCTTAAAAAGCCTATTCCCCACTCTAGAGCTCTAGCTACCACCTCCCCGCATAATACTCCCCCTTTTCCCACCATAACCCCCATTACTTGCCCCCTACACTCACCTCATCATGTGCAACCGCACGCGCACGACTACCTATATACTATCAAAAATATAATACAACCATATTCATATCGAGAACACCATATCCGCCACTTCTGCACCAAAACGGCATAATTGCATCGACAAATCCCGGAATTTCCCCCATCAACACCCCTGAATTCCAGGTCTGCCCCTAATTTCACGCCTGTCCTCATCAGTATCCACATCCATCGCCAAGTTGAGGGGCCGCCGTAATACCATTTTGAAGCTAGCGTCAGCATTCTTGGCCAGACGCATTGTCCTGCACCACTCCATCCCCCCCAAGAAGTCCAAACTCAAGTTATTGGCCGAAATCTACCGCGACTTCAGGTCTCTTGCCAACAAAAACACCTCCCATCACAACCGACTCCAGAAACAGCTTCGGAATGCCAGAATGACGGAACAAGTGGGCTCCAACCAGCCGCTTTCAAGAAGAGAGAAGCTCATGGGGCTAGCCCGTGCCACCCGTGATACCTACATCCCCAAATTGGCCGGTTCGGTGTCTTCTATGGCTTCAGGTATGTCCTCTAAATCGTTTGGTTATAATGGCCAGAACGACATGTACGATGAAAACGGCAACCTCGTGTTCCCCAACGACACCTCCTTGGCCCTCTTTCCCTCCTACACACGGTACCAGGATAATTTCTACGTGGTGGACGTCAAGGGGTGGCTTTCTTGCCCTGGTCTTATGACCAGAAAGAACCGATTGATTCTCTCGTTGGCCAAGCAGGTCACTAGATACAACAGCAACGCCCAGACTAGCAACCAGGCCATCAATCAGTTGGAAAGCGACAAATTGAGCCAGGATATCCTCAAAACAGAGGCCCTGGATTCGGATACTGAATCAATTATCACTGCCACCTCGGAAAACTCGCTTGATTCGACGAAAACAGAGTCGGGAGAGGAGCTCATCAAGAAGAGATTGGCCTGCTTCATTGCCCGTTCCATTCCCAATGCCCAATTGGAAATCATCGTGGGGCCACGATATGAACAGGATCAAGGCTCTATTGTGCCCTTTACCGTTAGAACCGATCTCAATGGTTATTTTGAAGCTACATTCAAGGTGGGATACGAGCCGTCGTTCATTCATGCGAGAACAACTACAGATGAGACGATTTTTGCATATCAGGATATACTTTTCCTACCCAATGACGGATATGGGCTTATTAGTGATATTGACGACACCGTCAAGATTACCGGTGTGATTGGAGATAAACGTGAATTGTTAACAAGCTTGTTGCTCGGCGACGTTACGCTGTGGAAAATTCCTTCGGTGATTAAGTGGTATACCGACATGTTCAACCAAGATAGAGTTTCTTTTCATTATGTGTCTAACTCTCCGTGGCAGCTTTTCAGCACAATCAAGCAATATTTTAGAGAAGTCAACCTTCCGGCCGGTTCCGTTCATCTCAAGCAGTACACGGGGAATATTATCTCGTCATTAATGGAACCTACAACTTCACGCAAGAAACGGTCATTAAGCAAGATCTTAAGTGATTTTCCTCAAAAAAAATTCATCTGCGTTGGAGATTCCGGGGAATATGATCTTGAAGCTTATGTGGAACTTGCCAAATCCTATCCGGGTCAGGTAGTGGCCATTTATATAAGATATGTGCCGGAATCGTTGTCAGATTACGATGATCTGGTGATACTTCGGCAAATTGAGAATTTGCTATCACTCAAAAGACTTGCATCCAAACCGGAAATCCCCCACCCACCTCAAGTGGATAATCTCATTGATCTTTCCGATGATTTGCCCAATAACCAGAAGAAATTGCCTCCTATGATACCCAAAAAACCTACCGGTCTCAAAGGGAATAATTTAACAAGAAAGCCACCATTGCCATCCAGAGATAAGATCAGATCGCATACAGATACCGAATTGGTATCACCTCAAGTGCAACACGAATTGATTCAAGAAGTGAACTCCGAGCCAGCCATGCCAAATTTGCTGAAATCGGACTCTTCTTTGGGCAACATAGGCTATGTACTTGGTACGGAGAGGTTCTATGAATTGGAAGAGCAGGATCCAAAGGGTGCCTCATGGATTCGCAAGATTGTCCAAAGTATTCAAACTTTAGAAAGCACTGGCACGGAATTGAAGTTGTTCTTGGATGACGACGAGAACTTCTTCAAGAGCAGCACCTCTATTTTGCGCAAGCACATCCAGGTCCATGACGACATCCTTTGATCTAAACGGATTAATGGCGGGATCCTTTAATCTACACCGTTTAATGGGAGCCATTTTGGCAAGATATTATACATTATGCGATGGGAAAACACCTTCTAGTCGTTAAAAGGAATCATACGGTGATTGGGGCATCTGGTGCCTTGGGAGCCTCCGAGGTCGTCGAGTCTTCCTTGGAGACGATTTCTGCCTGGTAGAACTCTGTCACATTGGAGCCATCACCATAGTCCTTGATATTCTCCGAAGAATCTTCAGGCAAGTTGGTCTTGAACTCCGACAAGTCGAAGGTCTCGCCGTCGTCGTCTTCCTCGGTATAGAACTTGTCGGCAAACCGCTTCAAGATGAGTTCTCTTCCGGTCATGATCTTTCTGGCTCCCTTCTCTATCTCCTTCTTCTTGTCGTCGGCCTTCTTTGCTTGCTGTTTGGCCTTCCACTCGTTGAAACTGTCTATAGTAATGGGAGTGAACTTGGACTTGTCCAATTTGCCTCTTTCCAACTCGATAAAGTCTTCTAATGTAATCTTTGGTGCCGACTCCTCGGCCATTCTTTCCAATCTCTTCTCTTCCTTGGTTTTCAACACGAATCCTGGAGGCAACGAGTGTCTGTACATACATTCGTTTCCGCCGTTGGGACACACCCAGAACCAGCCGTACTTTCCGTTTTCCACCGCCTCGATGAAGTATTTGCACACTTTGTCCGTGGTAGTCTTGGGGTTTCCATGCTTGGACAGAATAACCTTCCGCAACTTCTCCTCGTCCCAATTGTCCATGGTATCGGCTTCTTTTTCGGCCCTGGCATCGGTGTACAAGTCCTTCTTGACATCCTTTCTTCCAACATTGAGATCATGCGAAAACTTACACTTGTTTCCCTTGGTACACACACCTTGTTTGAAGAATTCACAGAGAATCGACTTAGGGTCCACACCAAATGGCACTTTTTGCTGTTGAATTCCAAATAACGCCGCGGCCTCTCTCTTGGCCTCTTCAGAAGCCTTCTTTTCTGCGGCTCTCCTGGCGGCTTCGGCTTCTTTCTGTTGCAGTCTTCCACCGTCCACTCCAGACTTGATCTGATGAATCTGTTGCTGGACCTTTTTGGACTTATTTTTGTTTTTCAACCCGAAGGTCTTGTCTTCGGCAGACTTGGCCTTGGCTTTGGCCTTGTTCTTGTCGGAGATTTGGGGAACCTTCTTCTTTGGTGGCATTGTGATGTTGAAGAGATGAAGAAAATACGAAATTTTCACCTATGTGACACATGATGCAGATCACGTGAGATGGGAGGGAGATAGAGGGAAATGGAAGGGGGAGGTATTTGGAGTGGTCAGTGGGCTTATGAAGAGGCTAAAGATGGTAGTATAGAGTTTTGGTGAGTGGGAATCGGTTTGGGCAATTTGAGTTCGAAATGAATGGGTGATATGGAAATAAAGGGAAGAGAACGGGATTTTAGTGTCTTGCGAGCATATGTGCAGTAGTCGTGGCTGCAACTGATATGGGACAGATTCCCGCAATGTGCCCCTTATTTGCCCTAATTTGATTCTAATTGGTATTCTAATTGGTATTCTCTCGCTACAGACGGAATTAATTCCAGCAAAATAATCACATATCTAATTTTACAGGCAATATTTGAGTAATTACAATTCCTATCTCAGATTAATAACTCGATATTCCCTGTAAAAATAGACTACAGTCTTAACTAACCGAAGACACGCTTCACTACGACTCTCAAATCAATAAAACATATATTTTCTCTTAAAAATCACGCCCGGGGCTGGAATTTAATAATCTGGGCAACTGTATCAACCACAGACTTCTCAAAACCAATAGGATTATACTCGGGGAGTCCGGCCCGTTTGTAGGACAAGAGCTTCAACGTGGTCGTGTTGTCGACCACACCATGAACAGCCTTTCTAAGGTCTTCATCGGTGACTCCAGGAGTGCCCTTGGGGAGATTCAATTGAGGAAAGTGTTTGTTCAAGATATCGAGAATAGATTGAGGAATAAAAGTACCTGAAACCAACATAAGTCTCTTTCCTCCAGCAGCGGGGTTCTCATTGGCCAAGAGATGGGCCACAGCAACATCCCTGTTGTCAACAAAACGACCCACGACATCGGGAAGAGCCTCGTCCTTTTTCCACTTAACGAAGCTATTGATAATTTCAGAACTGGTGTTCAAGTTGGCCTTGACCTCGGAGTCGAACCCCTGGGGCCCGAACACGTACAGGGGGTGCACAGAAACGGCGTCAAAGTGGGGCTTTTCGGTTTCAATAAACTTCCAGAACTCCTCGTCTGCAAGAGACTTGGATTTAACATAACCAAGATGGCCATTGGTTAATCCCAATTCGTAGGGAAGTTCGGTCAAAGACTGTTCGTTGATGATTTCGTCATGGGGCAACGCAGGATTGTTCAAAAAGCTGCAGCCTTGGGTGACATACGATGAGGTAAACACGAATCTCTTGATATTCTTACCGTATGCCTTAGCTGATTTCAACGCATTTCTTGTGCCAGAAAGAGCAGGTTTGTAGAGGGTTTCCTCGACGTTTCCGTTGTTGAAGTGAACAGGAGAGGCAGTGTGGTAGAAAACATCGATATCGGGGTGCTTAATCAACGCCTTGTCAAATGCTCCTGGAGAAGCGATATCAGGCACGATTTCGTAGGAAAAGGCCCTGTTGTTCAAGAGTTTTGCGAGATTTTCTCCCTTAGCAGCACTTCTGACGGTTCCAATAACCTTGTAGTTCTGTTGGAGCAAGAGCTTGATGAGTTCCTGGGCAACAAAGCCCGTGGCTCCGGTAACAAATGCTACTACCATGATAACTGTTGAAAATTAGGTTAAAAAACTTGGAGGGATACTTGAAGCAGCGATTATTGGGAAACAGGTGTTTTCTGAGGATGTGTCTCGATAATTAATACTGCTAGAACACGGAATGGCCCCGTTTATATAGTTTTGGGGGCTGGCATGTTGTTAGTGCTTACAAATTGGCCACCGAAAACTTAATTACAGGAAGGAAGGTAATATCACGTGTCTCAGGTGCTAAGGTCAGGGTTCTCTGATAAATTTTTGATTGAATCCTATCACCGTAAGTATGTAAAGACTAACTAAGAATTACTTAGAGCAGAAGGGAATGATGACGACGGGGAGATCTTTACTTATAGTTTATCTCACCTCGTTATAATGTCCGCTTAGGGAATCGTCCAAAAACCTTTTAACCAACAGCAACAGACCAGCTAGCTGTGTTTAAAAACACAGCAACCTCCATTCCATCCATTGACTATATTTTCAACCCTTCTATATTTAATGATAGACGACGGAGCCTTAACTATCGTGTCTCCAGGTAGCCCACGACTTCCTATTTGGACATAGTAAGTAGTGGAAATACCGACAGGCTATCGGTTCCACCAACACCTTATAGTGCGAGTTGCATTTAGTTGCATTAAGCTGCAAAATATTTCTAAAGCCACAACAACCATTGTATTACTAATCGTGGATTCGTCGGTGATACTGCATTCTTGCAAGATGCAATCGGAATTGTGGCAGTCACTCGCAGCAATCAGACCCTGAAGTGGAAAAGGCTAGAACGGTCTGAAGGGCTAGAAAGACGAAGAAAACGTGCTAGTAAGTTGCATATTATGTGGGGCAGTATTCAGTGTCTCAGTCTGTCTCCTCCTACCCAATCTAATGGCTCTATCTGTTGGTGTTCTTCGTTCATTCGAAGTGCTCTGACCTTTGCTGTCACATCGCCCAATCGGGAAAGGTAATTGCAACCTGTAAAATGCACCATCACGACGAAGGCAAGGGCTGAGTTCATTAGCCGGGTTTGACCTCCGAGGCGGATCCATACATCCGCTGCCGTTGGCTCAATTTGCAGGTTATCGTCTATCACCACCGGGAATTACTCCAGGAGGCAAACACAAATGTGGGTCTTACTAAGCGAGTTTCGGTGGTCCACCGTTTTCTACGCCACATACACCCCGAGAACACGCAATCACAAGGCGGAGTTTTCTCCTCTTACAGAACATTCTGTTGTTGTTTATTGGTGTGTGGTTTACTTTTTGCTGATATGCCCCAGGTTTCTGGTAGAAGTGGCCCTACTGGTAAATTGAAATATACTTGCAAGTGAACTACGCACGCGAAACTGCAGTTTCCCATATTGGCCAAGTAGAACAGGGGACGGTAAGGACAAGAATAGCAATCTCGTAAAATGCGTTACTGCGTCATACTTTGAACACTGCGGCCTCTCCTATTTGCCATCGGTTTGCCTTCGGTTCTCCTATATGTATCAAAGTTGAATTAACGCATGTAGTTGTTCCCTTAGCGGTCTGGAGAAAATTGCCGGTTAGACCCGCGGAGATGGAACGCGGAAGCGGAAGCGGAACTTGAAGGAAACGGCCAACTGAACACATCGTTAGTTATGACCCCTGCATTAGTCACAGGCGGAGGCAACGTACCACGGAAGACGCGGGGAATCTCCAGGAAAGCAACGGATACAACGGAGGTATTTGGTGTTGTCAGTTAGTGAAAGTGCGAAATAGTGACAAATTTCTGAAATTTTGCTTGTTCAGCATAATAAGAGGGAGAAATTATTGAATCAGTCGTGCAGAATCCCAGTTCTTTTACAGACTCTCAGATTGTCACTATTGATAAAGTAGATCGCCCTTATTTGAATTTGATAGTGTGTATTCAGGCATACTAGACAGCGGATTTGGATGTCTCATTGTAGTTATTCCCTTTAACTGATACTACACAAATCCTCTCGGTGGCCAAGCTGGCTAAGGCGCGAGACTGTAATTGTTAACTCAAAGTAATCTTGAGATCGGGTGTTCGACTCACCCCCGAGAGATTTTTTGCAGGTTATATGAAATGAGAGGAAGAGATAAATCTTGGCAAATAGGCCAACTAGGCCAAATTTGATGTTTTGGACGACTCAATCTCTCGATAGGATCGTAATTCATCTTTGCGGTTTTTGTTCTTAAGTTCTGCATGTTTGTTCCAGGTGCTTTCTCGTAGGAAAATATTCTACAGGCTACCTCGTTTTTTTTAACTACGGCAGGTAGTTCAATGTGAGATTATGCTATTATCTTATTAAATTTCTCTGTAATTTCTGAATTTTCTGTGTCTCGATGGATAGTTCTTTTATATCTATCAACTTTAAAAGGATAATATTCTAATACGTTTTTGTTAATTTTCTCTTCACCTGTTCGGAAATCTTTATCTCTTTAATGAATTCCATCTTCTCTTCATTTTCACGTCTCGGATGAAATTATCTCCCTTTTCATCAAATAGTGCCTAATCACTTTCCATCGTAAAACTTTTATCTGAATTTTTGCGAGGTCTTTCTCTTCTCCTTCATTTTCGGAGTACTGACCACGGTTGATGCCGAGGTGGGAGCAGTTGCCTGTCCTGGTGAGGCAGGATTTTTCGGTGTCCAGTAATGTATCGATTGTAGTTCAGGCGATGCGTTGGAATTTGGCGATACCTTTATGTTTCTCTTCGATTTCTTCTTGTTGCCCAAGAGGTTTTCGAACCGATTAGGTTCGTAGTTTAGATTAGTTTGACTCGAGTCCAGTAACGGGTAGTTTCCAGGAGAACTGGCACCTCCAGTGGCTCCACTGAAATTAGATAAGGTTGGAGTAGTAACGTTATTAGGAGTTCTGAAAGGCGTGGTATTTCCCTGAGATTCAAACGTGGCATTCATGGAGATCACTGGAGTGGTGAAACTGTCGTTTTTATGCTTGAGACTGTTCTTGCTGCTGCGGAATGGAATATACGACCGCTTATTGCTAGCCATGGTGGCCTTATCAATTTTAGAGGGCACAATAGAATCGGCCAAACTGCTCTTAAATGAGGTATTTGACTGGGTTCTGGCCAAACTGCGGTTGAGAATCATAGACGCATTCTTATCGTAGACATGAGGAGCAGATTCCATGGGAACAATGACATCAGTAGAGTTCTTGGTGTCCACTGAAGCACTGTGTGCATGTTCACCGGTAATTCCAAGCGGTCCATTTGGTCCATTTCCTCCAAACGTCGCATTTCCAAACATGCTGCCTCTTCTTCCGTTGTTCAAAGGCACCTGTTCGGTGTCTTTGGTGAAAAACGAGTCAAAATCGTCCAATGCAGCCCATACATTACTTAATGAAGCATCTGGTTCTTCCACATTGACAGATAACGAATCTCCGTAATCCTGAACCATCGTGGGTCCATAATAGTCCTCCATATGGAAATGAATTTCCTCTTCTTCACCCTCATTCTTAACCTCTTCAATAACATTAGGATTGGCCACCATGCATGTGGAAAACACCGCATGGACATTGTTTCTTGTGCTAGAGGCAGTCACTGCAGGCATGGGAATGGCCCATCCGTTTTCGTCGGGAATTCCAAACAAAGTGGCAGTTTTTTCATATTCTTTCTTAAGAGAAGTGTTTCCCAAACTCATGCGTAAAACGTCTTTATCCAATTGTGATCCCGAAATAACAACAGCCTCATCCAAGACCTCCAATGCCGATTCTGCATAATCTGTCAATAACAACCGAAGCAATGGAGAGATTAAATCAGCACCTACTCCAATAAATTCATCTCTCTGGAGATTCACCAAGGGGAATACCTGCTTGAGAATACTCATGGTTTCTATCTTTATCCAGGGAATCTTGTTGGAAAGGAACGCAAGCAAAAGAACCAACGTCTGGGCCTCATATTCGGGGAAAAAGGAGTTTTTGATGGTGGTAACCGTCTGAACTAAGAAGTCCTTTTTGGAACGGAATCTGTTCTTTGCCAAAGACACCAAAATCCTCGACAAGCTTGCCTTATCACAATTTGTAGCAAGGCTGCTCAAGGCCAAGGCTGAGCTTTCGATTTCGGGAGTGATTTCCTTTGTTTCCAACGCATGCAAGAATCGTGGCATATTTGCCAAAACACTCATTAGTAATCGAGAAGAGCCGATTCCAATAATCTCACTATCCTGTAATGTATTCAATTTGTCAAGGAATTTGATGGAAGCTTCCCAGGATGACGCTGATCTAAGACCAATTAAAATAACCTGCTGCAATCCTTCAAATTTTCCTTCCCATTTGGGAGGAAAGGTAGAAATAAGACACGAGACGGTATCGGGAGAATCAAGATCGATCTTGCTGACGAATTTAGTCATGGTAGACAACACTTCAATGAATTCTTGTTCGTGAATAGTACTCAAACATGCCACAGAAGACCAAAATAATTGAGGGAAGTCGATCAACTTCTCGGAATCCAACTCTGCCGTGATGGCATTCATGGTCATCAAGATCTGCATGGCAAAGCCCTGGATATCATTGGTTTCATCCGAAATAGTGTTGGATAATCTATGGAGCATGTCCCGTAACATTCCCTGATCCAAGAAGTTTAATAAAGAACGGAATACCTGGAACGAACGACATGCAATGTGTCTGACAGCACAAGTGGTGGCCCAATACAAAGAGACTCTGCTCCAATCATTCTGCAAGGTTGGAGTGAGGTTCTTGAATATGGAAAGAATATTTCTGGTCAAGGAATCCATGGTTTTCGGAGTACGTGCACCTTTTTTGTCGTTATTCAAGTCGTCATAGACCCAGAGGTTCTTGGATCTTAACAATTCAATTGTTTCTAGACTCTTGGGCTCCTTTGGAGCTAACATGTGGATAATATGGATCAACAAACTAATAGCTTGTTCCTGAACAATAACCAAATAGTGATCCAAAAGAGAGAAAGTAACATGCAAGAGTAGAGGCAATTTCTCCAACATTTGGTCGTTCTGGATGAGGAATAAGTCCACCAAAAAAATCATGCTCAATTGTCCCAAGGAAAAGTTCGAGTCCTTCTCGTGATTGAAGATTAACTCACCAATGTTGGCAATATATGGAAATTCTATCGGGTCTTCAGTATCAGCAGGTATTTTGCTGATAGGAGGCACCATTGACTTTGGCTGAAGATTAGATATGAATTTTTCCACAACGACAACTTGGTGCTCCGGTTTAGAGAATGACAAATAGTCGATAATTTGACGAGAATAGTCAACGAAAACCGGATTCTTCTTCTCCAAGCAATTGCTCAAAAGATAATCGACAATCAAGTCAAAATTAGAAGAGTTACTTCCCAATGCTACCCACAAGGCCTCAACTTCGTTCGAGATCTTTGAACTGAATTTAACTGTAATTTCAAAGAGATTATTGAGTACCATAATCGAGGACTGCAGAAGTGGAGTAATTGAACCATGAAGTGCAAGAGCTGAGTTGCGAAAAGGATCCACTATAATAGGATCAGTACCATCAACTTCTTCGGTGCTTTGGCTTTGATCGTTGATCTTTAGTTGTACAGTCTGAACCCAAGGCAAAAGACACGACAAAATGTCTCTTCTTACATCGTCTCCAACCAAATTGAAATATTTTGTCATGAAACTTATTCTGATATAGAGCCCATCGTGATCCAATCCAGTCAAATTATTGGAAACTTCAAAGAGTGCCTTCTTGTAAACTGTTTTTGATTTGCTGTAAATGAGTTCGGTGAACTTATTGAAGGTTAAACTCTTGAAGAATGCTTCATCCAAGAACATCAACAACTGTAAGGAAGCATTTCTAATCTCAAAACTGTCATTTCCAATTAAGAAATTGGCTAAACAGAGAACATCGTAAGGAATCTTTATCAATAATTCCTTTCTCGTGAGGAATTCTTCCACGAAAAGGATGAAGAAGCTTTCCAACGTCTTCAACGATTCTTGATTTGTGTAGCATTCCTTAATAACATATGAATAGATTTCCGGATCATTCAAGTTCAATTTCAAAAGATGAGTAAGTGCTTGCTTTCCAAATTCGTTATATTTGCTTTCCTTTGCTTTGACTAATAGACTGACCCAGTTCATCAACCCATTTATATCAAATGTCATTAATACTGAATTTCCATTAATATCAATCTCATGCTTTATGGGAAACGAGCACAAGACAGACATGCAACTGACTGAGGCTGACTGAAGTAAATTCTTTTCCAATTCCAACATTGCCATCAAACGGGAAGCAGATTCTTTAGATCCCGATGCAGAGTCCTTTGATGCTTTCATTCTGATTGTAGAATATCTGTCATTTGTAATGTCTTCATCACCAAAGCCACACCATTCTTTCAAGAAATTAAAGCAACCTATTCTTGCCTCAAAGGGCATCCACTTGTTGAAGTTGGTTGATTCCTGCAATCCTATCAAAATATTCTCCAAGAGAATACAGAAGTAGCGTCTCAATTTCTGGAAGTCGATGCTAACCTGGATTGATGGAAGCGATAAGAAGGTCTTCACATCCTTAATAATGGAAACTAAATTGGCAATCATCCAATCGTCAGAATAAATTTGATCATTAGATTTGAATTTTGTAGTAATGTTACTGAGTATGTGAATAGTCTCAATTCTCATCTGATCTTCTCCTTGATCTCTCTTCTTCATCTGCACATCCCATTCATGAATAGTCTTTGGAATATTTTCCAAAAAGGGTTTGAAAATGTTGATATTGATACAACTTAAACCTGTGATGACTGACTCCTTTAGCATTGGTTGTTGTGTCTTTAGCAAAGGTAATACCATTTTAAAAACTGATTTAGCTGAAGTAATTTTTTGATGCTGAATGAAAATTTGCATGGATCTTTTCCTTCCATGAGTTGGTTGATTAGGAAAAGATATCTTCTGGTCATTGGTAGATGTCAATGAACAACATGCGAAGATAAGGTATAACTTCCATTGATTAATTAAAATTTCTGGAGGGACCTTATTCGTATTACCTGAAGTGATGGTGTTGATTGTTGAAGTGGTTTTCGAGAAAATTGATGAGGTGAAGTTCTTGTAATTTTCAGAAATTTCCAAGATTCTTTCATGCATCTGTACCATTCTCACACACACAATGGATCTGCACATTGCCACGGGCATTGGACATTTTTCAAAGAAGATGTCAAGAAGTTTTGGATATAAACGCAACCAGATCTTTGAATCAATGCCGTAGTCTGATTCTGCTAACTTGAGTAGAATATTCTTCTTGTTTTTCAATTTTGTCAAGCGGCTTCTTTCAGGAACGCTTAGCTCTTTTCTGTATGGTTTTATGAGTTCAATGAAATCAATATCTTCGAGAATGTGAATGAGCCTAGTTCCAATATCGGCTGCAAACTTCGAGGAGCTCCTTGAATGAGTCTTTCTTGATCTATTGTCAGGATCTGAAGAAAATGGTGATCGTGCTTTTGCGAAATCAGCAGAGCTACCCTTTGGAGATTCATCAGTGATGTTGTAAATTGCTCTGTCAAATTGTTCCACTAACTTCAAAATACACAATCCATAATATCTGGATTTTGAGTCTTGAGAGCATAAGAAAAACAAGCCGTTTCCTTCGATTTCCTCAATGACCGTGATGATAGTTTTCCACTCCAATTCATCACTTGGCTTCAATTTTGACCCGTTGGAGAAATTGAGATCATCGTTCTTGTAATTAATCTGGTACAAGTCATTGAGTACATCTTTGTTCATCATTTCATCATCCTGTGCTAAGGGATTCGTAGATTTCCTTTCTTTCAACTTCTGCTCTGTGAATTGGTTGAATTGCTTCAACCAACACTTCAATAAATCCACGTAGATTTTTAAAAGTTTGTTAAACTCAGCAGAGTTAAGATAATCAGAATCATAGTTGGGTCCAGGTTTATCACTGAATTGAAAGGCAATTTTGGCGAAAATTGTCACCAAACTGCTTGGGTTTTTCCTCGAAGCCAATTTCTTGAGAGCACGAATACACGAAGATGAGACATTTGGGTTAGTATGAACACAGTTCCGTGTTAAAATCTCAATGACACTCTTGAATGAAATTCCAGCTGGTCCACCTGTGGACGAAGTAGAAGATGGCTTTTCACCGTTTGGAGGCACCATCGTGAAAGGAATTGAGTCAATTAAACTGGAAAAAACTTCGATATGTAAGTTCTTTGTCATTTGAAACGAGAAGTCCATACCAAAATGGAAGCCTGAGAAGGATGATTGACCCTTTGAAGAACTGCTGCCACTACTAGGAGAGAGGACACCACCTGCCCAGATCTCGCAACCATATTGGTTATCCAAGAGTCTCAATAAAGTAGCAAATGACCGGCATATTTCTTCGTGTGAGAGCAGATTGTTGGAGGACTTTGCAATGAATTGGAACTCATTGAGTTTTTTGGCCCGGTCTGAATCTTCGTTATCTTGGACTTCCAACATCATTCTTTCATCCAATTCTTTGTCAGTAGGAAACTTGGGTTTTCTTGCTAGTTCGTAGTCCTCAAGAATAAGTAGATAACTTTTAATAACCAATACTATTCTTTCTGCTGATAAATTCTCAAGCGAGGATCCATTAAAACCAAGCTTCAACAATTTAATCAACACATTATCAAGGACATAGTTCAAATGGTTAAATCCGACAATTCTGAGAAGCTCCACTAATCCATTTATAAGCAAGTTATCGAAAGTAATCCACTGGTGCTTCTTGCTCGTTGCATTAGGATTGTACATCAACAAGTCAAACAAATTATCCAACCTTTTCACCACATTATTCAAAGTATCAGGAAGTCTGTATAGATAAACCCAAACGAGTCTGGTCATACAGACCACGTAGGTAATTTTATCTTCCACATCCACCTTTGGTTTGAGTTTAAAGCTGTTTTCTTCTATGATTTTAAACCACACTTCGGAGAAGAGCTCCTTCCTGGAAACAGACAATGCAGAAGTAATTGCATGGAGGGCATATGACCACCCGTTGTTTGTAAGGACCACTGGAGTTGAAGAAATGCCTGCTATGGATGTAAATGATGCGCTGTTGGCAGAGGAAGCAGAAGACTTGTCGTTGGTAGTCTGGTTCCATATTTGCAATGATTTGTAGAATATCTTCTCAATTGCTTCCACCCAGGTGGGATGGTTTGCTTCTGCCGTTAGAATTCCTGCTAATGGCAAGATCAAGTTACTCAAGACCTCGCAGTATGCAAATAGTATAGTTTCATTCTGAGATTTTTCGAAGAACTTGGCCAAAGATTGAATGAAATCAGCACTTTCCTCGAAGACATCCAATGGATAATTGGTTAGTTTCAAGTGTTTCATTCCATGGATTAACAAGTGTAATCTTGGCTCATCGTCGATTTTGACTTGTGGAGGAACTCTCTCCAAATCTGCAATGAATCTGTCACTAACACTCAAGAATCGTTTTTCCGACATAAATCCCAAAAGTTCAGAAAACAAGTTCCAATTTGCCGAACGAACCAAGGACTGACTGGTGCTGATGGGATCGGTGGTCTTCAACTGAGTGTATACTATTTCTTCCAACTTATCTTCCAAGTCTTCACCCATTATCTGAATAGAAGTTTGTTTGACCACTTCGATCAAAAGACGACAAAGAATGTAGATTGAAGCGAGCGATTTTCTGTCAGCTTGTATGGCCGTCTCTCTGGCCTGGGCAATTTGCTCATCGAAGTAGTTCTTGTATCGCAAAAACTCCTGTTCTGCCAGTTTTCGTTGATCTAGATTAGGGGACATGTTTCCTGAACTTCCACTGCTAATTGATGGTATGGCAGAAGACGTCGACTGATTTCTGCGATGTGCTATCTTGGAGAAGCTCTTGGTACGCATCAAGCTCAAGCTTCTTTTGGATTTTTCGTTGAAATTGGCATTTTTATGTATTCCTGGATTGCTGGGAGAAATGGTAGAATTATTGGACAATTTGGCCAAACTGGCCTTGGCTGCAGCCAAGGTACGTTCCACTTCTGCTGCAGCCATTGCTGCTACCTCACTTTTGGATTTTCTCCAGAACATTACGCTGTCGATGACTGGTTTTGGCTTTCTTCTGGCCACATACCCTAAAGAGGCCACAATCTTGTCGAACTGAGGATCCACACGCTCTGAGAGCAATTCGAGAATGGGAGGCTCCTCCAGAAGGGGATATTCAAGGCAGAGACTCAATTTTCGCTCCGCATGCCGTACAAACTGGGTGAATATGATATGGAGAGAATATTCCGCTGGAGACTTCAGATCGGTGGCCAAGTCTCTCCGTATGGAGGTGAGTTCCTCTCCGTTGGCAAGGGTGAGCCGCTTGATGGAGCTTGCGGAATGGGACAACGGTGGAGGCAATTGGGGCGAGTCTTCTTTGATATGGTGACTGAGTACTCTGGCCTTGGAAGTGAAGTCGTTAGAGAGCGGATCTGCGGCCTCTCCCCCGAAACGAAAGTTGAATTTCAAGGGGGGGCCCTCGGGGATGCTGTCGGGGAAGAATTGGTCCTGGTTCAAGAGGGGATTGCTGCGGATGTCAGGGGCACTTTGAAGCTTTGCCATAGGGTCAATTTGGTCTGAATCGTGAAAACTCAGTGAAAAATCTGGCTCTTCCGAGTCAGGATGGTGCACTGGAGCCAGGAGGCTGATTTGACGTAGCTGGGACTCGACGGGCAGCTGGAGAGGCATGGCTTGTGCGGTGTTGTACTCCACGTACTGGGGCTTCAATTCGAGGGAGTTTTCGCTCAACGAAAGCGATAGATTGGAAATCTGGGGGTTCAGGCTCACTGTATCCACGGGATGGCCTCCATTCACGTCTCCAGGCCCAATCAAAAACCCCAGGGTGTGTTCGAACGAGATCTGGGGCTCTTCATAGGGATAAACTCCTGGATCGGCCACCTCTGTGTATACAGGATGGAGATTTATGGTGTCCAGGCTGAGGTTAGGCGTAGAATCCGAAGGAAAACGGGGATTTTCGTCGGTAGAAACCGTGTTGGCGCCAGATGGGGCGATATTGGGTTTGTTGATGGTGGAACCAGAGGGGGCGATGGGGTCGATGTGCGGGAGAGGCGAGGCCTCGAGGTCGTCCAAGTCGGGGATTTCGATCATGGAGGACGAATGGAGGGAAAGATCGAGGAAGAAGAAGGGGATTTGATTCAGCAGGGGATGGTGCTGCTTTCACCGTGGTGGAGTTTCGCGAGGGAAGGGATAAAAGATCTGTAGCGAGGGAGACAATGGGATGGGGCAGGGGTGCGGGAGGGGAGGCGCTGTAGGGAGGGAGGGATTGGGGGGATTGTAGGGAGGAAATGGGGTGATTTCAGAGAGGAAGTGGTGGTTTGGGGCAGAAAAGAAGTGGTGAGTAGTGGAATCAGATGGAGGGGACTGAGGTGGATTGTGGTGCGAGACGGGGAAGAGGTAGGGAGAGGTAGGGAGAGGTAGGGAGAGGTGGAAAAAAGGTGGGTGAGAGTTAGTTTTCGCAGTGGAAAAGGGTTGAAAATAGTGGAAGGGGAAGTGTTCTCGCGGTGGGAGAGGAGGTTTTTCGCGGTGGGAGAGGAGGTTTTTCGCGGTGCGAACGCGCAATTACAGTACAAGTTCAGTATTTTAAGGCGGCGCTACGGCGAAGGGGGCACTTGTCAAGGGGGTATTTCTCGCTAGAACGACGCCATTGGGCGCCTTCCACGACAAATCCCACACAATAGACGTTTCCAGATTTATGCCACGCAATTTGGCGGTCTCCAGAGGCCGGGATCATCGTTTTGACCGCCCTTTCTCGTGAGACTTCTCCATTCCGCGCTTGCTTTTTAGTGTTTTTAGCGAGACTAAGGAAGATGCCTCGCTGAAACTGATCTGCTACAGAAATGATGCAGGGAAAAGGCCATTTTCACTGCAAAGACAGAACTTATCTTAAGATTTTCCCGTGGTATATTTTCTCTTAGCTATATTTTCTAGCCTCTTTCCACATGCCTCGCATGCCTCGTTGCCCCGTTGTCCCGTTGCCTCTTGCCAGTCTTTGTCTCCTTGAATTTCATTGCTCACCATTTATGTTGAAAGTCGCTTATGGCAGTAATATCCAGTAATATTGAAGCAAGATCGGTGAAATATTGGTGAAATATTGGTGAAATATTGCTGCAGCCGAAGCCTTTGGGGCCACTAAGGTGCGTGAAATAGTATGGTATGCATTTCCTGGGATATTGGGGCAAATCGGCCTTTGGAATTGTAGAAGTGTTAGAGGGTTAGTGAGAGTTTTCTCACGGGTGCAAATCGCATGGAAGAGAGAGGAAATGGAGGGATTGTAGAAGGGTAGGGATAGCAGAGAGAGATTTGAAGGGAAGAGAGGGATGGAGAGAGGGGACCAGTACTGAATCCGGCAAGAAAATGACCCTCCGCATGGAGAGTTGGTATATAGAGTATCTCTCACATTTACCACGCTATTACACTTAAATCGAACCCAAATGGGCCCAAAATTCGTCAGTGCCTTCCCACAGCTTCATTCTATCTGTCTGCCCAATTTCAGCTCCTTCAGAACCATCCACACTGTGTTACACCCCATTTCTCCTGCATCGCACTCCAGACTCTATCACCACCTATAATCCACACATCTCTCTCTCAATAGCCCCATTTTCACCCCAAAAAATCGGAATCGCTTTCCCCACACCCCCTCTACCTCCTCTACCCATTTCCACTCCCATAAAACCCCCTCCACTTCCCCTGTTCCGGCCCGATTCAGCCCTATGCATTTCTCTCCATATGCACTCCTTGTCCATTTCTTCTCGATATCTACTTATCACTTCTCGTAAAAACCCTACCTCATCACCATGGCAGAGTCAATCCACGACGTGCCCACGCTAATCAACCAGTATATAGCAGCTGTGGGTACCACAGACCCTCTACCTGCATCAGAACATGCAAGAGAACTTTCGGAGTTGATTGACTCGGGAGAACTCTCTCTTCTCCGGTTTATTCAGAACTTAGGACCGGCGTTAACATCAGAACACGATCTCATGCGTTCCAAGGCGTTGAACTGCTTGGCTGATGTGTTGCAGAGACTTCCTCGGTCAAAACTCTCCAAACAGGACATCGGAGTCTTGGTGGAGTTCTTGCTTTCCAAGCTAGAAGACAGAGTATGTTTACAGTACGTGTTGGCCAGTTTGGGGCTTTTGGTGAGGTTTTCCAACTTTTTGTCCGCCAACATCGACAAGCTCTTGCTCAAGATCATCCAGGAGTACGATCCCAAGAAGAATTTGGCCAAAATCCGCCATGAAGCGTTCCAGATCCTCGAAAACTTGGCTCGGGCCCATCTTGCGTTTTTGACCAGTAATCCCATGTCCTCGGACTTGTTTGTCAAGGCATTCATCCACGTGGCCACGGCGGAGAAGGACCCTCGCAATTTGCTCTCCTCTTTCCGCCTCAACATCACCATCAACTCCTCGTTCTCTTTCGACATCCATGCCAACGAGCAACACAATACCTACGTCAACGACCTCTTTGACGTGTGTTTCTGCTACTTCCCCATCTCCTTCACCCCGCCCGCCAACGACCCCTACAAAATCACCGCCGAACAGTTGAAATTGGAGTTACGGAAATGCATTGCATCGCAGTCGTTATTTGCCAAGGACTCGTTCGCTAATTTGATCGAAAAGTTGACTTCCACCAACCCAGCCATCAGAAATGACGTGTTGCAGACGTTACTTCTTTGTGTGGAGTCCTATTCGGCCGAAACCGTCGAGGAATACTGGCTCACCATCTGGAATGCACTCAAGTTTGAAATTCTCCACAACGATGTTTCCGTCTTCAAAAGCTCGGCCGATTCCATTTATCCCGAATACAAGCATATTGACGATTCCGACGATACCAAGTCGTTGATCTTGACCTTGGTGATCGTGCAGAAATTGGCACAACGTTTAGGCGATGCCCAACTCGACAACTTCTTGCAGACCATAGCTTCTGAGTTGAAGGAAAACTTGGTGAAAATTAAGGACAAAACCAAGCAGTCGGTTATTCTTTTGGCCAGCGTTGCTTCGTTGTCCATTCACACATTCAATGAGATTGTCAAGTTTATGTTCTCTTTAGAAATCTGGGGAAAATACATTTCTAATGAACCACAACACACCCCAGACGAGATGGATATTTCTGACGATGTTCTCAATGTGTCAAAACAGAGAGATCTAGTCGACAATTTCGGGTTCATGTTCATTGCCTACCAAGAACTTCTTGGCAGAATCGGGGCTAATTCCAACTCACAATTCGTGAATCACTTTACCATCAGCAACGAATTGACCATTCACAAGGACCATTTATTAATTTTCTTGGGACAATTATTAATGACGTCTTCTAACTTGGAAAAAACCTTGAAGTGCAAAACCATCCAGCAATTGACGAAATTGTCCACAATCGATCAGTTATTGAACGATAATGAAGTGATATTGATCTTTGGTTACTTCAACGACATAATTGACTCGATTATTGGTGCTGATGAGTGGGAAAATGACTTGGTCTTGACTGAAATTGTGACTGGCCTCACTCAAATCATGGATATCCATGAACAATTGATTATCGACATAATCTTGTCCAACCTATTGATGCATTTGGAGAAATCGGGTCAAGATATTCCACAGCTTGAGAAGCTATTGGGATTGATTGGTAAATTATGCATTAATCCTCGTTTCTTGGAGATCTTATCCATCAGATTGTCCAACAAAATGTCTTCGGATGTCAACTTGAACTTCTTCCAGTTCATTATTGAGCTTTTCATAGATTTGATCATCAAGGTCCAAGGTTCTAATCAATTCTTGATGAATTCCTGGTACAAGACTTTCGTGCCTAAAATCTTAATGACCATCACGAATTTAAATCAAACCCCAGGAGAGTACTTAATCGAAAGATGTGGCGACTTGATGGGAATAATTTTCAGATTTATTGAAAAGTCCAAACATCAGACTATTTTGGATGACCTCTTACACGTTAAGACTCCTATTCCCAATGTGTTTGAAGAGCCCAATTCGTTTGTTGGAATAACCAACAAAATATTGGCAAACGTTGATAAGTCCACAATTATTGGTAACGAAGAAGAGGTTGAAGAGCAGGTGTTACGCGTCATCTCCTTGCTTGAATCCAACGAGTATTTACGGATCCAGTATTTGCAAACGTTGTGCATCTTGTATAACAAATTCTCTGTGGATAACAACGGTCCCAAGTTGGAAAAGTTTTATCAGGGATTCACCAATGGGGACATCTCATCGTTTGAAATATTGATCTGGTTGATCAAGGCATTGATTTTGCGTACTGATAGAGTTGGAGTTGAATATTTGAACAAACTCGTGGAGGAAATGGTGACTACCAAGAACGTCGAGAGAATCCAGTTGATTTCCAGGTCGTTGTCGATTCTCTTCATCGACTTGAAGATCTTCGATAATACCCAGACCACCCCAACGATCAACACCAAGAAGCTTGTTTCCAAGGTGACGAACTTGAACGTGAAGCTCCTTTACAAGCAGCAGATTTTCGAACTTGTTTTGCCCTCACTCGTTGAGCATTGTCAGGAATCGCAAGAACACCAGGAGATATTCTTGAATGCACTTTCATTAATCATAGAGAATGTTTCCACCAAGATCTTGTCTAGCCATTTGGACGAAATCCTACCATTGGTATTGAAGGGTATTACAATCCGGGACTCGTCTACGATTGTGAAGTCTTCATTAACTACCTTAAAAATCACTATAGAGGAGAACCATGACATACTCGAACCTCATGTATCTTCGTTGATTGCCAACTTGTTGGCGTTGGCCACCACGACAATCAAATACGGTATGGTTCGTGTCAATAACGAGGAAATCCGGGTATTGAGTTTGGAATGCTTGGTTGAGATATTCTCTAAATACAAGGGCTTGGAAAGATACCGCACCAGCACCTTGAACCAGTTGAAGGAAGGGTTGGATGACAAGAGGAGAAACGTGAGAAAGCTTTGCAGTGATTTGAGACAAGTGTTGTATGAGCTTAGATAGACTTATAGATGATGGTCATGCAATGAAAAGGTGTAGTTTTTGGAGAGAACGGCTGAATAGTGGACTCAATTAGAAGGGTTTTGACTTGAGATGGTTAAGACGATTGAGTTATGCTATTAATTGGGACCTAATGTGAACCGGAGTGACGATATTGGTGACTATTCTAGTAATAGTGATGGATCTAGCAGTATGGATAAAGGGCTGGTTATTTCCATCAAAATCCACGTAAATGCCCTTCTGAGTTCAATTACTCGGAGTCGCTCTCGTTGTAGTCCACAGGGGCCAATCCTGGAGTCAAACCCGGGTACAGGATCGAGCCTTCGCTCACCTTCTTGTCGAAGTCGATATACTTGGAGTGTCTGGATTGGTCGATGTATTTTCCTCTCAATCTCTTCTTTGGTTGTTTTGAAATCAACTCGTTGGCCAAGAGCGACTCTCTGAGCTCGTCCAACTCTTGTTTAGTGTCTTCGTCGTCGATATTGCTGACATTATTGATCTGATGGATGTTTCTTCTGCGCAATTTGGCCAAGTACTTGAGCTCCTCGGGAGTGTGGTCCTTGTGATTTTTGATGATGTTGTATTTGATCATTTTGGTGAACTTCTTGTCTTTCTCCATCTGTTTCTTGATCTTTTGCGACATCTTGGACTTCTTCTTGGTCTTGCTCACTTTAGAGTCTAACAGTCTAGAAAGCTGCTGAGTCGCCGAAAGTTTGGCCTCTTCGGGCACCAGACTGGAGCTATTTGGAAGTATGTTCTCGAAGAGCTTTGCCAACGTGCTATGGGCCTGTTTTCTCGAGGTATTGGACTTGAACGACATGATGGGTGTGGTTGAAGTGAAATTTTTATGTATGTATTTAGTCACGTGTAGCGATGAGATGAGGACTTGGTGGAAGAATGGCGAAATGAGGTGGGGAAAAGCGGGATTAGAGGCTTGAGGGAGAGAGAAGGACTGCGATAGGCGGAATGGGAGATCTGGGAGGTTCTAAGAGACTATCGGGTGGATTGTAGTACCAGTGGTGTGGTGATGACTTTAGTCACGTGATCATATTTCAATAAAATCACGTGACATATGTTGCAGACGGTTCTTGCAACCAACTACATCTACAGTCACAATGTCTCTGTATTTGTCCAGACAGCCAATCCTCCCGAGAAATCTCGATCCTCATAATTGATCTTGAATTCCCCGCATTCTTCCAATCCCAGGATCAATCCAGGGTCCAAACGATTGACTCTCCATGTCCCTACCATCATAAACAGAAAGGACCCTTAGAATGAGACCAACCGTTCAAAACAGAAACATATGAAGACCATTTCCTGAAAACAGAAGCCTGTGGGCACCATCTCCCCAAAATAGTCCCAACAGTGATAACTCTGGCCTCTTCTCCCGCAAAACACCCAACCACCATCTGTTCCATACTCTGCAGCCAGTCTCGATACAGGAACCGTTGATGACAAACCCGAAACGCCAATCAGGCCAATTGTTATCGCTGGATACGCTCCCCCACATTATGCACCCCATCTGCCCCGATTTAGGTCCCCTACCGGACGCTTTTCCACATACACAGAGTGCTCGGTTGAATCTGTCAAGCACGACTCAGAAGCTCGGCTACTCCACTAATCCCGTTTGGTGCAGATCTGTTGCCTGGGGCTTCCGGAACCAGACCCTTCCATCAACATCGATGCCCCATAAATCCGTGTTAAACCCATCTTGCTGCCGTTCCATTGCATCCACACCCCTTCCCACCTCGGATGACACTCCTCTCTCCGACGCTGCCCGGAGCCTCCTGTCCAGATTCTGCACGGAAGCTTCGCCTACCGTACGTGCCTGGCCGAATGCTTCGGTGCTTCACTCCATCCACCTTGTCCACGGCTGCAATCCCCCAGCATCCGTCTTGAACCACTACAACCATCCTGGCCCCCCCGCTGCCCCCACCATATGCCCCCACCATATGCCCCCCACACTGATTTCACGCCCGTTGGGCCTCCCCAGACCAAAATCTCCCAATTTTTCACCACATTTTGGGGCTTCTGTCTTGTGATTCTGGTCGCGAGTGCTGGGCCGAACGCCAGCGATACCCTAGCACATCTACCCCATACCTCGTTCCCCCAGTCCCCATGTGAAATCCGTGTCACATGCCCCCAGGGCCTCTCCCATTGACCGAGGCCCGAACAATCTGCTGGAAGTTCCGCATGCGGCAACTTTGCCCAAACAGGCAGACGCTCCCCAGGAGGTTTTTCACATGAGCAACCTGGTTCTCGCAAATGGCCCCCCAAGTGACGCTTATTCCGCGGCCATGCCAAACCCCCCAGTTCAGTTGGCAGCACGGGTTCCGTCCTCTAGGCCCGATCCGGCACATAGGCCCGGCCTCCAGTGTGATGGGGCCGTTGCCCCTCCACAAACCTGGTACAAACCGACTACTACGCACCATACCCTATTCCCGCTTTCTCACGTGCAGGTTGCGGGTGAGGTTTACCCCATACTTGTGAAAATGACAAATCGCTATATATACTGCGGGATCCCCAGAGTTATCTATCAGCTCTACACTACAACTACCAATTACTACTCAAAATGTCTTTAGCTGCCGATGGATTTAACGCTTCCGCTCTCGTTCAACAATTGAGCGATGCCTTGAAGGATGACAAGGTCAGACAAAAGGCTGTCAGCAGTGTCAAGGCCGTCATTGCCTTCACTTTGAAGAACAAGGAGGGTAAGGAGCAATCCTGGGTTTTGGACCTCAAGAACGAGGGTTCCGTCTCTAAGGTTGACTCTGTTGGCAAGGTCGACGTGCAATTGATCTTGAAGGACGCTGACTTCGTCAAGTTGGCCAACGGTAAGGCCAACGGTCAAAAGTTGTTCATGAACGGTGCTTTGAAAGTTAAGGGTAACATGATGAAGGCCACTGCCATCGAGGGTGTTTTCAAGACCATCGACCCAAGACCAAAGTTATAAGTTGCCGAGTATATATGCACACCTGGATGTGCTGTTTATTGAATAAACGTACAAGTTAGCGAGTATAGATAAGGGTTGGCGAGAATCAAACAGATCCGTGAATAGCCGACTCAGAGAAATAGGCATTATTCACTGAATTATTCCAAGTTAATGGGTAGAATCGGACTCAATTGCTTGAATTGTATCCCCTATATAGACCAATTCAGTAATATTGACCTCATTTTCCACCATCTGAACTAAATATCCGGATTTATCGTCAGTTTTGCTGTGGTATTCTCTCAATTGAATGAGCATACTGAAAATCTTCGCCAATCTCAATTTGCACCTACACCTCTGGTGATTCCAATGGTTCCAATGCTCGATTACGTTAGGCAGACGATGTTTCGGCCTCTGCACAGCAATCGTAATTAGTCCAGGGGTTTGTTCTCTTCGGTTAGGGACCTCTGAAGTTGGCTTAGCTAATGCGACTAGGAGAGGGTTTTTGAGGGTCGAACTACGGAAAGTGAAGAAGCTGTTGGGTTCAACAGTTAGTACGGTGTGGTTAGTAGGACATGGTGGAAATTTCAGAACAAACCGTTGGTATCTGGTATTTTGAAGTAATTGTTTGGTGAAACTCCGAAAAAGTAGAAAATTGGCGTTTTGAATTGATTGGGCCAAAATTCAAATTGCCAAAATCCAATTTAATAACTACTGTAATGGGCTGTGAGAGCTATCACTGTGCTAATTTTATAGTAGGTTCTTCTGTATAGATATCCTCCATAGTAGATGTGAAAGTGTAATTTCCAAAAGGGAGTAATTAAATTTCGTGATAATTCCACTACACTTTGAACTCACAGGAAATAGCTTCAGTGGAAATCCGACCGGCATTCTCTGCTCAAGCAATCCCCTCTTTATCTTCTCCTACATCTGCATTGTTGTTCTCGGTTGACAATTCCCGTTGAAAATTCGTAGAAATGCCCAATTTTGGGAATTAATTCTGGCTCCATGGTGCGAGCATCTGATTGGCCTTGGCGACCTGCATTTATCCCCGCAAAACCCAGAAAAGCCTATTTAAGTCTCAGAACATGATTTTTCACTCTACACCCAATATCAATGTCAAAAATGCTCCCATAACGGCAGTTTCAACACCAAATCCATCAACACCACCAATAAAAATATCTAGCGAAATTTCACCGCATTATTTCCACTCTAATGTCCAAAACTTCCTCCCCTCTCTCTTCTTCAGCTAATCCTATCACTGTCCTGCACAAAGCACTTCCAATATCAACTTAACACCATTCCTGTACTCCAATACTTCCACCATGTCAGAACCCGCCCCTCCAGAGCATCTAGCTATGTTCTTCGATGCAAATTACATTCCTGAGAAATATGTCGATACGCTTTTTCAGATGTCTGCGTCCAATCGGCCCGGCCAATCTCAAGCAAAGGGTCTAAGTGAACTCTCCAATCAGATCCTAGGATTAATCACCCATTTGGACTACTACACCAACGAATTGAACCGCAATCTACGCGATAAGCTCGACACATTGAGCTCCAACTCAAATAGCATCGTGGGAGACAGCGGCATTGGAGGTAACTCCAACACCAGACTCCAGTACTACGTCAATGTATTGAACAATGCTGTGCTATCTTTGCAGGCAGAACACGCCCAGGTGGTGGAGAAATTGGATTCTATGGCCACAGAAGTAGATGCGGTCCACAATTTGCGCCAATTGAAGCTCGTCAAGGCCAATTTGACTCTGGTATTGAAGATCTATGAATTCATCTCCAGAACCGTTCTTGTCACCGATGATGGAAATCCCAGCGATTGCGTCACTGTGGACGAGTTCGAAACCATGCTCACCGATTATATCGGCTCGGTGCGGTCTTTGAACAGCTCCAGCAACCCAAAACCGTTGTTGGAACAGGTTGACCGTTTGGTGGAAATCGGCCACTTGTTCGGCAATTTGAGCCGGTTTGGACCCACATACAAGCAGTTTTTGGCCAAGCTCGTTGTTGAAAAGGATAATTTCAAGGCCTCGTGAGCCGTGGCAAGAAAATTAATTGCATATCACTTCATTATTGAGTAAATTTCATAAGTATTGAATATCTCCATTTTCTCACATTTCACTTGATTTTTGAGTTAGTTGCATAAGCTCACATACCACGCTTCAACTCATCATTCCATTTTATTACCATTGAATAGCCTCCACTATGACAAGAAGAAGTAAATTTACGTTAAACAAAAAAATTAACTTGATTCGGTCGAGTTAATTACATAAGTGTCGAATATCTCGATTTGCTCAGATACTACGAATCAATTCCATTTAACTCCCATAGAGGACCCTCCAATACATTGTGAAGAAGTAAATTTATACATTAAATAATTAAGTCATCATCGTTACTTTATAAGTCTAGCGTGTACCACATGTCTGGCATGTATGCGTACGTAGTAGGTATCAAGAGGACTGACTGTTTGTCTTCTGCTCGTTTTCTTCCTTAACATCTGGAACTTCCTCGTCGGTCTTCTTCTTGCGTTTGAGGAAGTTGAAGCCAGCGTAGTAAATGAAGACGTTGAATGCTTTGGTAGGGAAGATCCGCTCCACCCACCAGTTGGGAATGATTCTGATGATAATACCAACAGGAATACTAATAAATCCACACAAGATAGCAGTGGCCCACATACCCGGCGTTTGTCTGGCAATACTGAAGGCAGCACCACCAACAAACATAATCAAGATTTGACATCCACCAATGATCGCAGCAATGGTAATGAAGTACCAATTTCTGAACAAATGCTGGAAGAAATCCAAGTTGTCACGCGTAATTCTTCCGCGAACAGTGGTGATCTCGTCAGCCTCATCTAACTTTCTCGTAACAACCAATTTCCAGAACTGTAACCAGACAAATGTGTTGAAGGTCAACGCATTCAATTGCTGCTGCTGGTGATTGTCAATATCGGTGCTTCCGAAGAAAAGTTGTTGACCAGCGAAGTGAAGCACAAACGTCACAATTAATTGTGTAATGGACTGTCCCATGATCATTTTCCACATGGCAGTGGAAATCAATGGAGCGTTTCTACCCAAAGGTTTTCTGTCCAAGAAAGACTCGTCAGGCTTGTCCGTGGCCAATGCCAATGCGGCCAAAGTGTCCATTATCAAATTGACCCACAATAATTGAACTGCTGTAAGCACCGATTTGTCATCAGAGGAGGCAACGGCAGAAACAAAAGTCAAGACACATGCAGTGATATTGACCGTGAGTTGGAATTGAATAAATTTCTTGATCGATACAGCAACAGTTCTACCCCATTTGATGGCTTGGACAATGTCATTGAAATCATCCGTCATCAAAATGATGTCAGATGCCTCTCTTGCAACTTCAGTACCAGAAATACCCATGGAGAAACCGATATCTGCCAACTTCAACGCGGGTGCGTCATTGGTACCATCACCTGTAACAGCCACCACCTCGCCAGCTTTTCTAAGAGTGTCAACAAGTATTCTCTTATCCTCCGGGGAAGATCTTGCTAACACTTTCAAATCAGGAGCAATTCTTGATCTTTCGCTAGGCGAAAGTTGCCTGAAAACTGGACCTTCCATGGAAGCATATTCATTGGACAAATCATCGGGAGTGAGGATGTAACAACTCTTCGAAATTGCTTTGGCAGTGATTAAGTTATCACCTGTGACCATTCTCACACTGACTCCAGCCCGCTTACACTTGAGGATAGCTTCAGGCACACCTTCCTTGAGAGGATCTCGAATACCCACAATCGAGTCAAGCGTGAGATCTCTATCTTGAGTTTTGTCGCCTTCTTCGTTGATACAATTGAAACGGGCCAAGGCAGAAGAAGTGAAGCCAGTGAGCTTGACAAGCAACGAAGGGTCTGCCTCCTGCTTGTTGTCAGTCAAGGCCAAGTCAACTGGAGGCCAACTTTCTAATCCAACAAAGTCCCGGTGAGCCAACGCGATTGCTCTCAATGCATCATTGGCGTATTCATCAATAGTGTTCAAGCACTTATCACGCAAGTTTCTATCCATGGTGATGTTCTGTCCCTTGGTGTCTAATTGATAACCGCAGTTCTTGAAAATAATTTCAGCTGCACCTTTGACGTATAGTCTGTAGCCATTCTCAATCTTGATGACAATTCCAGACCACTTTCTGGAACTTTCGAATGGAATCACCTGTACGATCTTGGAAGCGTTTTCATGACGATGTTGGTCTAAGCTTTTGGTGCCAAATAAATTAAAAAAATCATTGGCAAGAATCAACAACGCCGATTCGGTCTTGTTGCTAACGTATGGTTCCGAGAATGAGCCCATGTCGAAGTCTCTCAGAAGAAAGTCGTTCTTGTGAAAGAGCTGCTTGTAGAATGGAAGCTTCTTAGGTTTCTGTCTCACGAGTTCGGCTTTTTCTTTGTCATACTCGGAATTTTCAAATGCAGTAGAATTAAGCGTGATGTTGGTACAAAGGAAGATCTTGAGGTTGGTGTCAATCTTGTCGAGAATTTCCTTGGACCTTGGACCCGTTCCGCCAATAGAGTCGTCGAAGGATAAGGTTTCATGTTCTTCATCCAAACCAAAGAAGCCCCGAACAACTCTCATTTTATTTTCAGTGAGAGTACCGGTCTTATCAGAGCAGATAGTGGTGGCACCTCCCATGGTTTCACAGGACTTCAACACTCTGACCAAGTTACCATTTTGAGCCATTCTGGTGGTAGCAAAGGCCAAAGCCAAAGTCACGGCCAAGGGCAAACCTTCAGGAACAGCAACGACAACGATGGTAATTGCGGTAATCAAGATGTCCATGAATACCTTACCCTTTTGTGCTGATTCGTAGTCGTGGAAACGGCCACCGGGAGCAATGTTTATACCAAAACGGATAAGAAGGACCACAAACAAAATGGCGGCGGCGATGAAGCCATACTTGGAGATTCCTTCAGCCAACCCATCCAATCTTTCCTGTAATGGCGTGGTTTCAGCTTCGGTGTCAAGACTCATCATTGTTCTGCCATGGATGGAATTTTTGCCAACTGCAGTGACAATAGCGTTTCCCAATCCTTCCAAGACTTTGGAGCCGGAAATGAGATAGGGGTCACCAAATTTGATGACAGAAGAGCCCAAATCTTCGTCTGTGGGGAGTTGCAGCTCGTAGAACTCCATGGCGGAATAAACAGTGGCCTTTTTTATTGTGGCACTTTCTCCGGTCAATGCAGATTCGTCACACTCGACCTCGCCCTGGACGAGCACGGAGTCGGCAGGAATTACGTCTCCTGTTTGCAAGTTGACGATGTCGCCGACCATGATGTGGTGAATGGAAATCAACTTCTGCTGGCCATTCCGGATGACAATGATTTCTCTATCGGATTTTTTTGCGTTCAACTTGGCGAACTGGCGTTCTTTCTGGTAGTCGTTGGCGGCGCCAACCACCACCACAATGATCACAGCCACCAAAATGGCCACTCCTTCGACCCAGTCGATTTTGGGAATGGGCTTGTGTTCGTCGTCGTAGAAGGTTTCCTCGCCGAACGTCTCGTAGAGACCCAATGCCAACGACACTACGGCCGCAATCGACAAGAGGATCAACACCTTGTCCTTCATGGCCTCGAAGCAGAGGCGGAAGAACGACTTTTGCACCTTAACGGGCAACTTGTTCACTTCGAAGAACGCCTCCCGCGACTCGGCATCTTGGTGGTCAGTGTCGTCCAACCCGTGGTCGAGATTGACTCTGAGGAGCGAGAGGAGCTTGTTGAAGCCTCCCAATTCGTATAATGCCTTGAGTGATTTGGGATCATGCAATGTGGATAATTCCGGGGGAGAGATGGAGAACTGCGACTTCCTGGAAGGCTTAGATGCGGTGGATAACCCGGTGAAGTTCTGGATAACGGAGGTCCGTGGAGGCCCTGCATCGGTGAGTTCTTCGTCGCCATGGGTAAGGGGGGTGGCGGAGTTGACGCTGGCGGTATCGTCGGCCTGGGACATCGGGCAGAGCGAGGTGGCCACCGCCACCTTGTCCACGGGAGTCTGGGGAGCCATGCTAGGGGACAGGCTCAGGGAAAATGGCGGAAGAAAATTGGCGTACGGGGAAGTTTAGGGGAACACGGCAGCGATCAGGGCAATGGAGAACGAATCCAGGCACAAACACAGCACCAGAGTGACAATCGGCGCTAGGACGAAAGCGGAAACAGGCACCACTAAGGAAGTGAATATGATGTGAAAAATGGGGATGGAACCAGCGGACACGGAAGTTTTATAATATGCAGCATTATTTGGAAGCTAAGCCGGCACAGGAGTAGGAGAAAAGAGGAGGAGAAAGAGGAACGTGAACTCTGCATGAGAAATGGCCAGAATGAGATAATTGAATACGGCGGAGTCTGCAGTGCCAAGGAACTGGCGTGAAATACAGGCGTATCGTTGCGCGGAGGAGGCTGTGTCGATTGAATGCAGGAGCCGATGGGGAGATAGAGATGGCATGGGTGACACGACGGTGGCCGGGGCGGATGACAAGGGATATGGAGGGAGGGTTTGCGATGAGGAAGGTGACGTGGATGCAGAAGATGTGGAACTTGGGAGAAAACGGGTGATTTCTGGGGGATGGAGCGGGTTTCTGGGTGGATTTGGGGAATGGGCTGTAGATTTTTTTCGCGGTTGTGGCATCTGACTCGGACTTCTCCAGCACTGCCTCCAAGCCTTTGCATGGAGCGGCTCCATGCGATTGGGGGAGATTGGGGGAGATTGGGGGAGATTCGGGAGATTCGGGAGATTAGGGAGATTGGGCGTGATCCACAATGGGGAGGGATTTCGTGGGCGGGACTCGTTGCGTGCGATGTGAGACACGTCTGAGTGCCGCGGTGTGGAGTCTCGTGGTAGGGAACCCGCACTAGGTTCCCGCACTATTTTTCCCCACTAGAATTCACGAGAGTTCTCGCTAGAGTCACGCTGGTGCTGCGGAAGAGGTGGGCCTGCGAGGAATGACGGCAGGGTCAGGCCCAGCGAGAAAATGTGGATGGAGGGTGGCATGTGCTGAGATTCTGGGGCTGGGAGTGACGGCAAAAGGCAGTGGATGATGCTGTGATGGAGTCCTGGAGAGGCCCAGTTATTGAGAGTCCCGGTGATGGAGATTCCCCGGGAGAATGATCCCGGCATCGCGTGATTTTGCAGCCAAAGTGGGAGGCCGAGGTACCAGAACGGAAGTTGTGCGGATAGGGCGAGGTGCGCACTGAGAGCGTAGGAAAGAAGCCCCGGTGGACGCGAGCGTAGGGAGAAACGCAGGGAGAAATGGGAGAGATGCGCGTGGAAGCGAGGCCTAGGGAGGCGGGTGCGGGCTCATTAGCGAGAATTGTGCGATATGAAATGAACACCACAAGCACCGCCACAGGCCCAGTACTTCTTCAAAGAGAACAAATCAGTTCACACCGCATCACGCTCTCCACACCATCTCCCACTAGTTCTCATTCCCATTCCATTCTGCCGGAGATTCTCGCCAGTGCCTCGCCCCAGAGCGGACGTGCCAAATGCCTTGGCGACAGCTCCGCCTTTTTGGCGGCGCAGCCGCACCGCGACATCGTTGCTAAGAAATGGACATCTCCCGCTGCGCTTTCTGAGCCCCCTCCAGGACCCTTTTCACCATATTGGTATGCCATCCCATCAGCGCCAGAGACCTTCCACCCGCCTGCCTGTGTCACCAATTTCATCAGAGTCTCAACTCATCCTCATCACCCAACAATAACAATTAAGGCAGCCCCAAAGCCTCGCCTATGCGATGCCCTGGTGGGACAAGAGCGCTGCGGGAAGATTGATTAGATGGCGAATGATTGAATGAAGCAAATTGATTGATAGCGATTGTTTTGGCCGCACTTGCTCCCCCAAACGGAAGGAGGCCTGGAGCAGTGATGGATGTTGCTGCGGAAATTATTCGGCTGGAGAGTGGTGGAACCGCCTTGGTGTTGCAACACAGCCGCAGAGAGCCAACAAGGAGACAACAAGGAGACAACAAGGAGACAACAAGGAGACAACAAGGAGACAACAAGGAGACAACAAGGAGACAACAAGGAGACAACAAGGAGACAACAAGGAGACAACAAGGAGACAACAAAGAGACAACAAGGAGACAACAAGGAGCAAATAAGGAGCAAATAAGGAGTTGCTAATAAGGAGGTGCTGCCCTTATTTATTGCAGCCGCATTTCTGGTGAGTTCTGGTGAGTTTCTAGAGTATTGCACTTTGGGTTTCATCCCAGCCTCCGTAACTTCAATGCAGTCGTGTATTGACAATGTCACGGTCGTCTATTGTCTGTCTATTAAGGATAACAAGCGGTGCACCAGTCTGGACGGCAGATACGGCAGATACGGCAGATACGGCAGAAACGGAAGGTTTGCCAATTACTTTGTGCCAGGAATCGCCTCCACAAACAACATGGTGAATACAATTAAAAAAAAGAAGGAGAGGAGAATTAGGTAGAACAATAAATGCTGCCTTTCTACTGAGACTGGGACACTTTCGCAGTCCACAATGGTACAAATTGGCCCTGCTGGCCAAACGGTTAAGGCATCCGCCTCCTAAGCGGGAGACTCCGGGTTCGAGTCCCGGGTAGGGTTTTGTTTTTGTACTCACGTGACCCATGAGGGGGAAAGGTGTTTATTGATTGACAGAAATTTGGGGCTTTTTCCCCAATGCTAGGATCTAGGTGGGTTATTCTGGGTTGAGTTTGTTCTCTTCCTGTTGGGGGGTTTTTCTTTTTTTTTTTTTTTTTTTGGCTTCAGATGCGTTTTTTTATCAACTAGACCTGCCAATGTAGCTGACCACATAAGACTTGATTTAACCACTAACAGTAAATGCACCCAACAATTATTCAATAATCATATCCTTAGAATAATGACCTGATAAACAGAAATAGTCAATAACAATGACGAAGAATTAACAAGTAATATAATTTAATGATAGAAAATCCAATAAAACCACCATTTACTCTAATCTTCGACTACTTTCCACATCTACACCTAATCGAAACCAATCGTGTTTTGGATGCTATGTTAAAATCCAAAATCAAATGCGCTCATGTCTGGCTCGTCAAACGCACTGGGTGGAGGAGGAGCCTTGTTGCCGTTACTTTCCGGCTTGGAAATCGAATGCTTCGCCACCTCTTCTCTATGGAAAGTGGACTTGGACTCGTTCCATTCCACCTTAGGAGCAGTCCTGGGCTTGTGTATGAACGCCCAGTTTTTGAGCAAGAGAATCGCCAAATAGTCACAACCCATTCGGGTATAATTCATACACACTTTCAAGAGAAATTGCGACTCTTCCTGGGTGCTGATATTTAGCGAGCCCTGTAAATAGTTTATCTTTTGGTTTCTAAGTTCATTGAACAAGATGAGCAACACGGGATCGTCCTTCAAAAAACTCTGGCCACTGATAGTCACTTTGGCACTGCTGAGATAATTTCTGTGGCACAATTCAGTGAACTTATCCTTATTTCCCAAGGCGATATCAAGCGGGGTTCGAATCAATGCCTGGATGGAACAGTCCTTGTACCCCAATTGCCAGAAGATCCAACTGGTGGTCCATCTGTCACCATTTTCTATTGCCTCAGGTAGAATACAATTCTCAATCACCGTGATCAAGCTGTCTTCCACCTTATTCTCTATTCCATTGGTATGGCTGTATAATTTGGAAATTGCAATAGCCAACGGAATATCCTTGGCCTTGTTGGCAAGAATCAGACAACAGTCTTTGGCTGAACCACCCAAGAGGAAGAAGGTGGCTGCATCCAAATATCTGTGTTTTCCAAGCAAGACAAAGGCGTTCTTCATTGCGGCAGATTTCCACCGTTCCTGATTGAAATCATTACTCAAAAACTTGAGCATTTTCGCTTGTTCCGAGTGACTGACTGTTTTCCACAATCCAATCAAAATTTGCTTCTTCTTCAAAGCTAAATAAATAAGGCTTGGTCTTCCAGAGGGATCTCTGGTATCGCTGAATTCATTCCTTGCAGCTGCCTCCATGATTTTCACCAACCGAGACGTTTCAACCCAATACGCGAGACCAGTCAGTTTGATATTTTCCCATGATAATCTGCTCCGGTAATGCTCTTCAACAGCATGCAATAAGGTTTCCCTGTTGTCGCTATGCAATGCCCAATTGATATCTCTCATAGAGAGCTTGGGCTGTTTAGCGGACATTTGAAACAACTTGAATCCAATGAAGAACCGGATACCATTGCGATCCAAAGAAATCGCATACTTCTTTATCGTGGTGGTGATAGAGATAATTGAAATAAGGGTGCTCTGCTGATGTCTGGTCAATAATGGAAGCGATATCTTCATCAACTTCTCAATCAAAAGGTCGGCTAAAGGTTCATTGAATTTTTTGAATATGTCCAATCCGGTAGCAGAACTTTTCCTACGAAGTAGATCAATTTTGGGCGTACTGGTACCAGAAGACTCTGGTATGGTCAGGAACTTGCATTCCAACAATTTGGACGACATTTCCATTCCCAAATCCCACGATATGTCATCTCCGAATCTGATAATCTGGAACAACCGAACAAAAATGTCCTGAACAAGCTTCACCTGATCCAAGAATAAACACTGGATCAAGAATTGGGGGTGATAAACGGGTAATGGACCATTTAAAATTCTGGTCAAGTGTCCAATATCATAGACGAGTTCGTCTATAGATTTATTAATGCGCTGATAACCTGCACCATCATCAATATCTGCTTCTTCATACGATACTCCTGTCTTTGTATAACCCGTCATCAACTCCCGAATCACCGAATCAATCGTGGAAGTTCTGTTGGAGCCTAACTTGACCCATTTGTCGTCAATGAAGAATTGGTTTCCACTTCCGATAACAAGATACCCTCCATTGAGCCAGATCAGATCTCCAATCTCATGAGAGGTATAGTCTGAAATGTCAATCTTTTTAAGAACGGCAAACGTTGGGATTTTATTGGTGTAGTCATATCTCAATTGGGTGTATAATAAGACGAATCTGCTGAAACCAACCGAAAAGATGGCATTTGACATCTGTCTTTCACTGCTAGCATTGATAAATGTCCAGTCCAAATCACGGACTTTGCCGTATTTCTCTGGAAACACTTCCTCATATTCCAACACACCAGACTTCGTATCCCAAATGGATAGTTTGGTGCCTGTTTCGTCCACGATTGCACACCTATTCATTATTGCTGTCCCATGAATCTTGCTAGCGTTTTTGATATTGGTATGGATTTCTGATGTTATTTTCCAATGCAAGCAGTCCTTGTATTTCGAAGGATCTATGGCAAATATCCGTAAATTTCCCTGAACGTCAATGACAGAGACCAAATTCCTCTCTGAAACAGAGAGGATTGCATCCACGCTTTCAATCTCGTGGATTTTCTCCTCCTGTGGCAATGGATCAATGCGAATTGGTTCCAAATTGACCGTTTCGAGCTTCATGTTGGAATAACTCATTTGAATTTCCCAGGACGACACCGAATCGTTTTCGAAAATGGCAACAAGACAAAACGACCTTCTAACATCCTCTGAGTGCAATTCCGCCAAAACAAACGCTTTAGGTTCATTCTGAGTGTTCAATGGTTTTCTCAAAATTAATCGAGCAGCTTGGTCACTGTATCTGTAATCACAATCCCACAAGCTGATAAAACCTCCCTCTTCTAGGGTAATGACGAGATGTCTTTTTGTTACTTTGCTGTCCACATTTCCGAGGATTACTGCATCCACAATGCTCCATTCTTCTGACTCGTTCTTCTCATGACCAACCGAGATGTCGATACGGAACTTTTTCGTGATGGTCAACCTCCTGGCATTGGATCCCTGTAGGTAGATAGGTTCCCATAAGTAGTTGTGCGAGGCAAAGGAGGAGATAGAGAGAAGAATGGACTCGTCAGAGGACTTGACGAGTTTCTTGATAGATTTGGTGTGGCCCTGGAATTTGTCAATTAAGCTGGAGAAATATTGCTTTTCTTTACCGGAATCGACAAAAAATTCATCGACCGAGAACGAATTGAGTCTCACGGTATTTTTCACCCTGTCCTGGATTAAAAATACTAATTCTGATGATTGAGCTTGGGGACGAAGAAATGATACATTCAGAAAGCTGAACGGTTTCTGGATATTGATGAGAAACTCCTTGGACTCGAAAAATCGCGGATTGTAGTGAATGGAGGGGTCGGTGACGTAGTTTATTTGAGATGGGAACGAATGAGGTGCAAATTCCAACACGTTTTTGCCCACAGGAGTGATTTGGATATAGTTTGGCGGGCTCAGGGAGATGTTGGAGATGGAATATGCCACCACGCGGCCATTTTTCGAGATTGCGAGGAGCATATCTAGGTCGTTTGCGTGGTGAGGAAGATCGCGGACATGTTGGGAGATAAAATGGTTTTCAATCACTTCCACCGAGGCAATTGCCTCGAAAAACACGCCCGAGAGGTCGATTTGTGCCCAGGCCTTGATATGCTGGTGACCGTTGAACTCGTAGGTGGCCCAAACCCGGAAAATGCCGTCATTGGTGAGGGTATAGACGATGTCGTTTTCTTCCTCCTGGTCGATATACCCGCGGATATTTTTTATGTTGGCAATGGAGCCGTCCAATGCCCTTGGTCTAGGCTCCTGCCGCGTGTCGTGGATGCGTAGATAGTAGTTGGTGACGAAAGTTCCCTTGGGATGGTCCAAGTACGAAAGCTCGAAAACGGTGTTATCGCCGTAGGAAACCCGGATCCAGACCTTGACGAGCCGGTCGTAGCACCCGCTGGTGGTGAGAATCATGTCTGCCCGCTTGGAAATGCACACTTTGGACACGAAATTGGCTTGCGGCACTTTCCAGCGTTCCACAAGCCCAAGACGGCCGTATTCGTTGCTCAAGTAGTATAATGCGATGAAATCGGCGCCTCCCACCGCCAATTCGTCCTCCAACACTGCCCATTGCATGGTGTGGACCTCAGACACCACGTCTACCTCCAATGAAAACACCCATTGGGGCGTGGAAACGTACTCATTAGGGGTGTAGATGTGGATTTTTCGCGGGAAAGCCACTGCAAGCACCCCATTGGTGTTGATAGCGATGCAGGAGGGGTCAGCGGGAAGATAGATAGTCTGCAAATGGCGTTCGTGGGAGTTTTGGGAGGTGGTAGGAGAGGACTCAATGGAGAGAATAACATTGTTGCCGGAGCCGTAGGCTATCACGTGATGGCTTTTCCAGAGGGTGTGGACGAGATTGGCCTCGTTCTGGCTCACTTCGCCGGGCACGAAGGTGATGGTCATCGGGGCATGGATGTAGTAGAAAGTATGGGTATATTTGTTTAGATCACGTGGGAGGAGAATGGGGTTATGTCGCCTCCTGCACACAGAAGGGAACAAATATGGTGAGATCCCGCACGTGACCTCAGCTTTCCATCTTCTATCACATCATGGGAGCTAGGTACGTGTCAAACGGCCGCCTACAGCGGCCGGAACGGTGCAGAAATGCGCTGTGAGCATTGCGGGGGGACGAACTAACCGCCAGTTGCAAAGATCAGAAAAAAGCGTTGGCAATCTGCCTCCAGAGGTCGCCCTGTGTGTTGATCGAAAGAAACACGCCAAAGGAGTGTTTGATGAATCCGGCGTTGAAACGGGAGTTGCCTGAGTTGTGTCTTGCGAATTTCAAGGCGTTCATGGAGTGCAAGAACGGAATGTTCGACATGCGCAAGCGCATGCGGGGCAATGCACCCATTTCCACCGGTAAGTACGATGAGACCTACGAGAACTTGTCTTCGGGCAACTTCAGTCCTGCGGACGAGATGAGGAAGTTGGAAGTGTTGAACCGGAACTTGTCGAAGCAGCGGCAGTTGCGGGAGGCCGAGGAGAAGGCCCGTTTGGCAGGAGAACGTTAGAAGAGAGGCACGAGTCGGGCTTTGCTTCCGCAGGATGCTGCAGTTACGAGAAACGATGAACCTATAATGTCATGTAAATAAGCCACCGTTCATTAATCGAAATCTGAAGATAGAAGTGTAGGAAAGGGAGGAGAAGTGATGTTGGAAGTGAAGAAAATGCAGAAATTGGAAAAATTTGGAAATATGGTATTTCGGGTTGAGGAGGATGAAAGGATGGGATAGAATGCGTGAGAATTATACTAGAGAGGAGAGATAATGAAGAAGCGAGGAAGTGTAGCAAGAGGAAGGCAAGGTGTGGAAAAGCCTCACGAAGGAAGGAAAAATTGTGAAGCGATGAAGTATAAGAATGAAAGTAATACTGGACAGTGGGATATTGAGAAGCTGAACTTTATATCAAAGAAACGACGAATAGTCGCAAGAGGAGGGAATTAGATAAGTGATGAAAAGCATTATGAAGAGAAAAATGAAGCGATGAAGTATAAAAATGTGTAAGAATTATCTAGAGAGCATGGAAATGAGTAATAATTTAGAGAGAATAGAAAATCAAGAACCCACAAGGTATATAAAAGTGGAAAAATGAATACCGATGAGTTGTATATGAAATGAAGTGCGTAACAAAATTTTGAGAGTGAGGAAAGTAAAGACTCGATGTTAGTATGCGAGAGAGAATATTATTTGAATTCCCAAAATTGATACGTCGAATCAATTCTATAATAAAGAAAGCGCATTCATCAAAGCATAAAGAATTCTGTGGATCACAGCCAACTCATAAACATATAATTCTTTGCAATTCCCTGCCATATTATTATGGGATCTCCTGACTTAAATCACTACAAATTCGAAAATTTTTGGTAGTCTTTAATCACTGCCAAACTTAATAATACTGCCAGCTTGAATCACCGACTCGAACAATATTGCCAGTTATGAATCATTGACTCGAATAATATTGCCAGTTTTGAATCACTGCCAAAACTGGAAAATATTGCCAGCAGCTTGAAACCCAACTCGATTTTTGTCAGTCTGAACCAACTGTGATTCTAATCACCAAATCACTACAGAACATAGCAAAATATTCTCTCTCTCTCGGATGGCACTTCTTCATTCGATGCCGTTGCAGAAAACATCGTCAACTTATCCTTATAACGTAAAATTCTCGCTTGTCCCACCACCAAATCGCCATACCAATAGGCTAATTATGTTGGTAAGAACAGCCACGATGAAGGCACCACCACACGCCATTTCCGGGTTCTGCCGCTATCAGGTCCACGGCCTGGCTCACAACCAAACGGTTCCATGGTCTAACAGGTGCAATTGCCGGGATGGGATGTTGGCCGATGGGTTAATGCGAGAGAGAGATTCCGTAGCTGCAGTGTGAATTTAAACAGTGGGGGTGGCCATGGAGGCAGATCTCACAGGATAGTTGAAGACTACGAGGTTGCATCCGTAGCGGAGGCATGGATTGGCGCATTGAAAGAGGTTGTATCTACGGGTTGTATAGAAGATGGATGGTGACAAGCAGCCCTGGAAGAAAGAGAGGCCGGATTTGGTACAGCGGGAATTCCTAATGGCGAATGAATGGTGATTGCCACGGGTTTCCACTAGGTTCTACGGTGTAATATCTTCCACTAAGTTCTCTCGCTGTCCCTAATTTCTTCCTTCACTGTGCCCAAATTCTCTCTGTAATTTCTTCCCTCCCTTCCTTCTACACGGCTTTGTATGTGGCTCCACTGCATCGCCTAAAATGGGACCATAATATATGCCCGGACACCACAAAACCAAGGCCTTCTCACGGTGCCGCACAAACCTGCCGCGGTAGAATCATACCGTGGTACCAGTGCGATTCTACCGCACTAGGTTGTCCACTCTGACACCGAACTCTCTGCAAACATCTGCACGACGAAACTCGGGAACCAAACCAATCTGGGGTAGCACCAGTGGCACAACCCCACACTACCCCAGGTGGAGTCTGCCCATGGGGCAATGTGGAGACAGGTGGCATTGGATGCGATGCAACCTTGACGATGTTACGCTGGGGAATCTGGGGTAGTGGAGGTGGCACGAGGTTCCATCGCGACCGCGGCAGATGCAGCGGGGGAACGGGAGGGAACAAGAAACCAGGGACGCAGCAAGGGATGCCAGGCCATTTTTAGCGAGAAAAAGTAACAATTCGGGGAAGCGGGACGTGTAGCTGAATGGAAAAGCTGGTTGGGGCAATTCAACCCACGGTTTCGCGTCGTCTGGTGGTGGAAATGTGTCTCCCTTGTGTGTTTCTAGTACTCAGTACAGTCTCGGTACCAGGTGCTGCTGCCGCGGCACTGGCACGAAAACCTTGCGAACTTCCACGGCAACGTTGCAGTGAAACCCCCATCCCGGCCACGCATTCCCAATGGCACCGGCCTGCAAAGCTGGTGCTCCAGCAGGGCTGGCCAGAGCCTCGTTAGCCACGGAATTTGGCCCGATTCGGCTCGCTGTGTCCGCCGGCGTGGCAGTTCTCTGTGGGGTTCGGGGCTAGCGAGAGGTTGCCACGGGAATAGCCACGTAGAGCACGTAGAGAATGCTCTTCCTCAACGGTGCCAATGAAACCTGTAACCACGCCAACACTGCAGCATCCCTAACCGACGCCACCCCATCCCAAAACGGGCAAAGGAACTCTAGGTGGTCCTGCCGTGTTCAACTCCGAACCAGGCCAATTGGTCATTTGGTGGGGTAGCGATGAGGTGCAACCTGGCGAGCCGGGGCTGCGGATACAGAGATTCGAAGGGGCGTTGCAACGGGACAGAGGGATGGAGGGGTGCAGAGGGCGTTTGTGTTGGGACGGTCTGGGGTTCTGCAGGGCTTTGCATTGTGGCAGAATCTGGGGTAGAGAGAGGTTGAGGTGGTGACGATGTTCCATCGATTAGAGCGAATGGTCTGGATCGGCAGTGGCTCTCTGGGTGCAATAGGTTGCTATTTTGGGGGTGCTTCGCAAATATGCTACGTGAGTATGCTACGTGGTATGCATGTGTTCCATGGAGATGTGGTGTTCTCCCCATATGATGCCGTTTTTGGTAATTACCTGCTGCTGACGACAGATCCGCGGCATCGTAAATGTCCCTGGTAATTACAGTGCCGAGTTGCATTCACGGTGCCGTAATTGCAGCTACATAGTGCCGATTGCTACATAGTGCCGATTGCAGCTACATAGTGCGTAAGTGCATCTACATAGTGCATAATTACATCTATACAATGCCGAGTTGCTTCCACCGTACGCATCTACACAATAACCTTTTTCCGCTTCTCAATCGGCCGTATCGCTCTATTGTCACATTTGGAGCCCGACTGGAAATATTATGGAGCCGCTGCATGTCGCTAGATTGTGTTTCAGCGTCCCCACCCCACGGTCCAAACCATAGCCGCTTTATGACCAGATCGAGTTTTGGAGGCTCTGCGTGGATATTATGAGCCGGAAAAAAACCATACTGGCAGAGCCGAGCTTTGACAGGAGGTGAAAGAGAAGAGAGAGAAGCAGAATTGATTGACGAAGAAGAAGATGTAAGGAACACAATGCACTCTATCCATCCCTTCCTATCTCACTTACTCCTTTCCATCTCATCCCTTGTATCCTCCAACCTTCTCTGTCCACCAGTATTGCAGTCATCTCATCTCATCGCATCTCTGCCACTGCCACTGCCCTGGAAATTCTCGCTAGACAAACCCCGAGTGCCGTCTCCCCCGTTGCCCCAGCATCCTCAGATCCATCTCCACGGCCGTACCGGGCCCGGCAATGACAGTTCCCTATTCCAGTGAAAAACCGCACGTGACACCAAAACCCATAACTCCATCGCCCCCCAAACCCCTGCAAGCTTAGCAAACCCCAGCAAACCCCAGCAAACAAATTCTCCCCCGCCTCTGCACACTGGAAACGACCCCTGCCGCGCCCCTGTCGCCGGCTAGCCACACCAGGAAGGACCCTGAGTGGTCCACTGGGGTCGTGCGGTGTCCGCACGACCCACTATAAACCACTATTTTTCGGATCAACTGTCTAATCCAATTCTACTTCTGATCATGGTCCAGTCCCTGCTCGAAGCCCTGCGGGTCGAAGAACTCGACAAGTTGCTTTCGGCCCTCCATCCCAAGCTCGTGCAGTATGTGAAGAAATCCGACTTGGGCCTGCCAGCCTACGCCGCCGACGGCCTCGGCACCTACCACGTCCCATCCGAACTCAAGAAGGAGTTCTTCACCGAGAACATGGACAGCGGAACCGGCGTTTCTGCCCAGCTTTTCGAGGTTATTGACCGGGTGTTGCGCTACTCCGTCAACACCTGGCATCCCGGTTTTCTCGACAAGCTCTACGCCTCCAACAACCCCATCGGTGTGGTGGCGGACTTGGTGTTGAGCATGCTCAACACCAACTCGCACGTTTACACGGTGCTGCCGGCGTTGTCGATCATCGAGAACTACATTGGGCGCAAGTACGCACGGCTCTTCTTCGACCAAGATGCCCAGGCCAATACTTGTGGAGGTCTCACGTTTCCTGGCGGCTCCTACTCCAATATCACCTCGTTGCACATGGCGCGGTCGTTGCGGTATCCTGAGACAAAAGACGAGGGAAACGCAGGGAGAAAGTTCGCGGTGTACACCTCGCAACATTCGCACTACTCGGTAGAGAAGGCTGCGATTTTGGCGGGTTTGGGACTGCGGTGCGTGTTCAAAGTGCCTACCCATGGCGACGGCGCCATGGACGTCACGGCATTGGCAGCAGTGATTGCCCAGACCCGCCGTGACGGCTACACCCCGTTGTACATCAACGGCACCGCCGGTACCACGGTATTCGGGTCGTACGACGATTTCGCAGCCATTGCCGCGGTAGCGCGAGAAAACGGCTGCCACTTCCATATCGACGGCTCATGGGGTGGAAACGTGGTGTTTTCCTCCGTTCACCGGGCCAAAATGCGTGGGTGCCATCTTGCCGATTCCATCACTGTCAACCCACACAAGATGTTGGGGGTCCCCAATACTTGTTCCTTCCTCTTGGTGCCCCGAGTGAGCGACTTCCAGCGCGCCATGTCGTTGAATGCTCCCTATCTTTTCCACGGGCGCGAGGGCTCGTACGAGCCAGAGGACGACCGCGAAAATTACGACCTAGCGGACGGTACCATGGGATGCGGCCGTCGTGCCGACTCGTTCAAGTTCTATTTGGCATGGTTGTTCTACGGCCAGAACGGGTTTGCTGAGAGAGTCGACCATGCGTTTGCCATTGCCGAAGACTTTGTTCGCAAAATCCTGGCTCTTCCTGGATTCGAGCTAGTGGTGCCAGGCACACCGCAATGCTTGCAGGTGTGTTTCTACTACCAGGTAGAGGGAGTGGAAAATACCGAGGTGACGCGGTATGTTTCGCGCGAGTTGCACACGAGGGGGCAGTTTTTGGTGGACTTTCTGCCGATGCCTGCGGGGCTGGCGGGAGAAGACCGGGGCGAGTTCTTCCGGGTGGTGTTCAATTCGCCTATCTTGACGGACGCGGTGGTGGACCAGTTGGTGGCGGGAATAGTCGAGGTGGGCCAGCAGTTGCGGAAATAGATAAGATAAGATAAGAGAATTAGAGATGTAGTGCGATATCGGTGCAACCAGAGGTGAATGGATGCAACAAATGTAATTGTATGGGATGCAACTCATTGAGAGATGCAACTCGGGGATCTACCGGGGTTCGGGGACTGTGGAGTTGATGCACACACCGATCAATGCTGATGGTTTTTACGGTGGGGGGGAAGAACTAATGCATCATCAACTATACCATCAACTACTATACAATCATCAACTATACCACCAACTACTATACAATCATCTCCTATAGACCATCAACTAGTGTATACCAGCATCTACTATGGAATACCACCAACTACTATACAATCATCTCCTATAGACCATCAACTAGTGTATACCAGCATCTACTATGGAATACCGTCTATCTACTATATAATCATCTCCTATAGACCATCAACTACTATACAATCATCTCCTATAGACCATCAACTACTGTACAATCATCTACTATGGAATACCGTCTATCTACTATACAATCATCTCCTATAGACCATCAACTACTATACAATCATCTCCTATAGACCATCAACTACTATACAATCATCTCCTATAGACCATCAACTACTGTACAATCATCTCCTATAGACCATCAACTACTGTACAATCATCTACTATGGAATACCGTCTATCTACTATCTATCGATGAGATAACACTGTCCCACGCACCATCATCGGTAACTTTTCACGCGATACTCCATCGCACGCAAATTCAACCCACCGCGAATTCCATCCACCCCATCATCCACCGCGAATTCCATCCACACCGCCCCTTCACATCTACATTCTATAATTCTAGACCACCAATCCAATCTCATCACCAATTCAAGATAACAACTCCCTCTATTCTCCCTCTATTCCCTCTCCGTGATGCAACCATCATTCCTCCAAAACAGGATATCTCACATCCGCAGGTTACACCCCGATAAGCATGTTGCAGAGCCCGGGCCAGTCGTACGGCAACTCGACACCAGATCCATCAGTTCCAGTCTATTCCCAAAGCCTTACGCTTTACGCACTCGCATTCGCACAAAAATAGATCCAACGGTTCATTCCGACAATCCAGGGCACAAACATTGCAACAACTAAAGGCAAAACCCATCAGAACAAACCATTACTTTTCAAATCATATCTATTCTCCCCATACTCCCATGCATCCTGTTTGCATCTCCCGTATTCCCGGGATACACCTGACGAATCCGCCCCACCATGCCACCCCCCGCAGAATCGTATTTCTCGTGTCATTTGCAACCTCGCACAAAATCTCCAAAGCCAATGCAACCTCCATCTCACTTCAGGTTGCATCGGCCTAACTCCCTCCCCACGGGATCAAGGCAACCTGGGCTAATTCCCCACAATTAGGCAAGGCGGGGGTGGAGCACTATCGCCTTAGCCAGACGTGTCGGCGCCGCCAATGCCGTGTAACATGGGTTGCGGCTTTACCTCGGTTACGTAAGCAGGACATCCCAAGATATAAAGGCAGCATATCCTCTTTCTCAGGGTATCATCCTCAACATGTCTGAAGACAAAGCACTCGCCAACGTCGCGGTGGACTCCAACTCCTCCCGCGACATCTCCACCGCAGACCACGACCAAAATGCCAACCAGCACCTCGAGCTCCGTCACTACACCACCGCAGAAAGAGAGTCTTCTGGCAAATGGTACGACAAGAAAATCCGTGTGTGGAAGAACCACGGCTTCCACTATTCTGACTCTATGTTCCAAGTGGTGATGTTGTCCTTCGTCGTGTTCATGACCCCAGGTATGTTCAATGCCCTTACTGGTATCGGTGCTTCGATCAAGTCCAAGTCTACTTCCGATAACGCTAATATTGCCCTTTACGCGTGTTTCGCCACGATTGGTTTCTTTGGTGGAACCATTTGCAATGTCATCGGTGTCCGTTTCTCCCTCATGTTCGGAGGTGTCGGGTACGCCTTGTACGCCGCCTCCTTGCTCTGCTACTACCACACCGAAAACTCTGGTTTCGTGATCTTTTCCGGTGCCTTCTTGGGTGTCTGTGCCTCGGTGTTGTGGGCAGCTCAGGGTTCCATTATCATGTCTTATCCCGCTGAAAACATGAAGGGCAGAGCCATCATGGTTTTCTGGGTCATCTTCAACCTTGGTGCCGTGATTGGTTCCATCATTCCTCTTGCCAACAACATCCAAAACAAGGGTTCTGCCGTCAACGACGGTACCTACATTGCATTCATCGTCTTGATGTGCTGTGGTATTGTCATCGCCTGCTTCATGTTGCCTGCAACTCGTGTGTGGAAGTCTGACGGCACCAGAGTGATGACCGAAGCTCACCCTAACGTTTGGCACGAGTTCAAGAAAATGGGCTTGCTCTTGATACGTGAGCCTACCATTTTCTTGATGTTCCCCATGTTCTTTGCCTCCAACTGGTTCTACACCTACCAATTTAACGAATTTAATGCCGGCAGATTCAACATCAGAACCAGATCCTTGAACTCATTGCTCTACTGGTTCTGCCAGATGATCGGAGCCATGGGCATGGGATCGTTGCTCGACTGGCCCAGATTCAACAGACCCACGAGAGCCAAGATCGGATGGGCTTTTCTCTTCATCACTGGCATGGTCATCTGGGGTGGAGGCTTGAAGTTCCAGTTGGGTTTCACCAGAGAAGACGTTTCCACCGATTCCAAGCAGAGCAGGCTCGAGCAGATGGACTACACCGAACGCTCCTACATCGGCCCCATGTTCTTGTACATGTTCTATGGAGTTTACGATGCTATTTTCCAGAACTTCATCCTCTGGTCGTTAGGAGCTTTGTCCAACAATCCCAAGAAGGGTGCACTTTACGCCGGTTTCTACAAGGGTATCCAATCGGCTGGTGCCGCCATTGCCTGGAAACTCGATGAAGTGAACGTTTCCTACATTTCCATGTTCGGTTCCTCGTGGGGATTGGTCAATGGTTCGCTTATCATCGCCATTCCCTTGATTTTCTTCAGAATCACTGAGCACACCGAGCTTGAGGACGACGGCGCCGAAGACATCTTTTCCGCCGGTGAGTTGAGATCCGTCAAATCCACCACCCAATCCCAAATCCAGAGTGATGAGAAGGTTTAATTTAATACTACTAGCTAATTAATACATTAACGTCTACGTTATGCAAAGTGTATGCTTCTGGTCAAGTGCCCGGGTCCGATGCCCCAGGGTTACCCCACCTCTCCGCTGTTGCATCGCGCATGTTGTATTGGAAAGGAAGCAAAGAAGGTTGCTATTTCGGGCGATTTTGGTCAGAAATGACTCCTGCTTGGTACACGATGGTGGAATAAGCATCGCCGTTTCGGTGGATCATTTTTCGGCTGCGTTGTTCCCATCACCGGAGCTGTTCTACTGCCCGTTTCACTAAATCTTGATTTTATGGTTACGAGCCTCGTGTAAAATTCGGTTGCGTCCCCACACACGATTGTGAAAAAAAATATCCTTGGTAGAATCAATGCAACATGGTCACCAAGAATGGAAATGGGGGAAGACTCCATGGGGTATATGCGGGTGAGCCAAGCGACGCCAAGCCCTGGGGCGTATGGGGAAAATCTGGAGCCGATGCATCACATGACCGTATCCTAGGATGGAATGTCAATGTTGTGTAAACGCAATGAGATGCATGCAATGCAGAAATGCCATGCATACTGTGGAAATGACACATGGAGGGGCAACACAGGAACCAATTCTACGCCACAAGGGGCTCTAAAACTGGCTCCTCCTTCAGATAACGGCTTGACTTCCCGCTTGTGGTGCCTTTGAGTTCGGTGTTACTGGTTTTCCGTTTTTCCGTCTGTGCTCTTGCCTCATTTCAGTCCCTGTAAAGTGAAAAATTCATGTTCGCACTCGCTTCGACGCATGCACCTTTGACGTAATTTCCAAACACGGCATATTCCAGACTGAAGCTTACCACAGTGGCAGTTACGGTGAAGGACACCTAGCAAGATTCCAATGTGCCCAAAGGTATCTACGCAGAAAGGACTATTATCCGTAGACTTTCTCTCAGGATGGATGGAACCTTCGCCAGAATGAACCATTACCTAGTGCGACTATAGTCGAGGCTTTTTCTGCGCCTTCTTCTGTGCTATTAACCGCATCAAACAAGTCCATTTGTATTTCCACGCTGTTTGTGCTGTATATCCCGTTCCACCACTATCAGCCCATTTGGAGCTTCCGTGGCGTATTTCCTCGCTTGCGCCGCCTTTCTTGCCGTTTCCGCCATATTTTTAGATGGTCTGCTCGTTCGGGAAACACCACCAGATGCGGTCAAGATCTAATCTTGATCGAGCGAGGCGTTGCGGCTGCGGTTGAACCTCCAAGCGAAGGATGATTGGCTGTTGAGGTGGGCTGTGGCGTGGACCATGGACGGTTGAGCTGCTTACGTCCGGAAACCCCCGGACGTATTCACCCATAGAGTGTTTTTTTGCCCTGGACTTATCTTCATTGGAGGTTGCACTTGTTTCCAATTTGGCCCAGATCTGATCCGGCGAAGTTGCATTTCCCGGCACGAGCCGGATTATGGTTGTAGCAGCATTTCAAACAAGAACCAGTCCATACCATGCCTCGTACAGTGTGGCATAGCTCATGACATGTCTAGTGATCTTGTCGTAGAAGTGGATGGGACGGGAGGAGGAAGTTGCAGCCAGTGAAACAGCAGAATCAGGAGCATTGAAGGGATGGATATTGTGGCCTGTCTGGAAGCAGGTGAAAAGAATAGAGGATGCAACTGGTTAGTAGACTGGTTGTGCTTGACTCTGGTTACGAAATCTCGAGATACGACGAGTGGAAGCTACAGTATGGAAAAACGGGAAGATCTTCATGTTCTGAAAGGTTCAGATGGACTTGTTGTATGATTTGCGACTGTGTGGTGAGGTTATTCCCAGGATTAGCTACTAGTGATTTTGTCGATTCATTCGAGAAATGAGAATTTTGGCAATTGTGAAGTGAAAATTAGGCCAATTCTTCTTTTCCTTGATTGAGCTTTGTGGAATTAGACTATGGATTGTTAATGAGCACCGTGAAAGTGATGTTCTCCCAAATCCCATTATTCTGCTCTCGGATGTAACATCGCAATTTGTTCAAATCCATTTGGTGAAATAGGCTTCGTGAGCCTTAAAATCAAAAGCTTCGATCCTAACACCATCTTATATACGGTATACCTTTTTCTCGAATCTATCGCCTCAATTGGGCATCATTGGACATTTTCTTAGCGCAATCCATTTTCGGTATAACTTGAAGTCTCGGAAAATCTCATAAAACCACTCCGAGCCCGAAATTTGTACTTGAAAGCTCCCCTTACCTATCCAACCTTCATTTCACCCGTTTGGATGTCTAAATTTTACCCATCCTGGCATCTACCGTTCCCTTTCACTCCATTTAAAACTCCACCTAAAATACCCGTGAAAAAAAAAAACCAAAATCGCCACATTTTCACCCCAATTTCTACACCAACCCTACTCTCTAGCCATAATTCATCCCATCCATCTCATTAACTCTCCATCTTTACCCCGTTCCCACCCTTATCACCAACCTTCTCTTCCCTACCATCTACTATTCTCGACCTGTATGCAGGCACCTATCTCATCTCAAACCTCTAAAGTAACAATCGCAACCACTCCATGATTCCCGACGATTCGCTATATCTCTACAATCTAACTCTTCGGCATCCCACTCCCGGCCTCCATAGTTGCCTTGGGCAATTCACAGCCTCCTCGAAAAAGGCCCAGGAAATAGTGATAGCTCACTCTTCTTCTCTCCAGATATACACTCCTGACATCAACACCGGCAAATTGGCCACAATAGGAAGGCCACATGAGTGTGTATTTGCCTCAATATCCAACATAGGTCGTCTCCGGCCCATTGGACACTCCAAGGACTTGTTGGTTGTCACGGGAGACTCCGGCAAGGTCAGCATTCTCGAGTTCAATGTCAACGCACAACAATTCCAGCCTGTTTTCCAGCTAGCCTATGGGAAAAACGGGCTCAACAGGCTCTCCCACTCGTCCTACTTGGCAGTAGATCCCCAGAACCGGGCCATCTGCATTGCTGCCCTCGAAAAGAACAAGTTGGTGTATCGAGTCCAAACCTCTCCAAGAGGCCATCTAGAGCTTTCTGCACCACTAGAGGCGATTTCCAAGCATATAGTCACCCTATCAATGGCAGCTCTCGACACTGAATACGATAACCCGGTATTTGCGGCCATAGAATGTGATTATTCGGAGTATTCGCAGAAAAACCCCTACCTTCCTCAATCCTCGCCTTTGAAGCTCAACTACTACGAATTGGACCAGGGTCTCAACCATATCGTGCGGAAGAAGTCTCACCAGGTGCTTCCTGCGTCTGCAACGCATCTTATTCCCCTTCCAGGCCATATACGAGGCGTTATGGTGTGTTGTGATTCGTTTTTGATCTACGACAATCCTTCCAGTCCCAACCGTTTCTACGTCCCACTTCCCATCAGAAACGGCAGTTCCAGCACCGTCATCACCAGCCATGTCACTCACAAGCTCAAAAAGACCAAGTTCTTCGTGCTACTCCAGAGTACTTTAGGAGATTTGTTCAAATTGACAGTTGACTTCGACGAGGACAGAGAGTGTATTCAGGACATGGTAGTGAGCTACTTTGACACCATTCCTGTCTGTATGTCGTTGAACGTGTTCAAAAGCGGATTCTTGTTCGCCAATGTCGTTAACAACGACAAAGTGTTCTATCAGTTCGAGAAATTGGGCGAAGATGTGGATGAAAATTCCAATTTACACATGGTGGAGGCCCAGGATGAGCTTCCTGAAGTGGTATCCCGCATTTTTGACGTTAAGCCGCTTGATAACTTGGCTGTGGTGGATTCAGTGGATAATCTCTGTCCAATTATTCAGTCTGAATTTATTCACCCCGACACAGAATCGGCCTCGCCTTCAACGAAATTGCTCACATTGTCTTCTAACTCCTATTTGAAGACTTTAACCCACGGAATACCCACGAATTTGCTTGTTTCCTCGCCGTTGCCAATGACTCCAGATAGCATTTTCATCACAAAACTCACCAATGCCGCAACCAACGACGAATACTTAGTGCTATCGTCGTGCACACACTCCAAGACCATAGTTCTCTCCATTGGCGAGGTTGTGGAGGAAGTGGAGGACTCATTACTTGTGTCAGATCAACCTACTCTCGCAGTTCAACAAGTGGGTAAAACTTCCATAATTCAGGTCTATTCCAACGGAATCCGCCATTTACGGCAAACAGACGAGAAAAAGGTACTGTCTGACTGGTTTGCGCCCGCAGGAATCCATATTACCCATGCCAGCACCAATAATGAACAGGTGATAATTGGACTCTCCAATTCGGAAATCTGCTACTTCGAAATCGACCCTGAAGACGACCAATTGGTCGAATATCAAGAAAGATTGGAACTCACTAGTCCTATCAGCTCTTTGGCTCTTTGTTCGTCTTATGCAGACTTCCGCAAAAGCTCGTTTGCCGTGGTAGGATGTGCAGACGAAACCATCCAGGTTGTGTCGTTACTGATGCACAATTGTCTCGAAATTCTCTCGTTACAGGCATTGTCGGCAAAGAGTGTGTCATTGGTGATGCTTCGGTCCGGTTTCCGGGGTACCTATGTACACATTGGTATGGAAAATGGGGTATATGTCCGCACCACTATAGATGAGATAACAGGACGATTATCCGACACCAGAATCAAATATTTGGGCACAAAACCGGTGACACTTGCCCCCATCAATAATGCCAGCTCGTTATTGGCAATTTCCTCGCGAGTTTGGGTCGGTTATAGCACTTCTGATGACTTCAAGGTGTCACCTTTACTCGACATTTCTGTCACAAGCGGCTCTTCATTCGTGTCGGAAGACATCGGAGGTGAGGGAATTGTCGGTCTATCTGGAAATGAGTTGGTTATCTTCAGCATAGGAGACGAAGACGGCGGATTCGATCCCTCCAAAGACTTCAATATCGAGAAACTCAAATTGCGCTACTTGCCCAAGAAAATGATAGTAGACAAGGACTCCAAAATGCAGAATTTAACCGTCTATGTGGCTCAGTCTGAACACGGCATCAAAGGGCCTTATCAGGAGAATATTTCGGAGGAAATTGACACTCTAGAAGCGAAAATTGAGGATGAAAATCGCAAAGACTACGAAAAAACGCCGGATTCGTGGGCTTCTTGTGTCCAATTGGTTGATTTCGGACTTGAGGGGCCACAAATCTACCAAACGGTGGAGTTTGCTTCTACCGATGCCATCATTTCCATGGAAAAACTCCATTTTTCGTCTTCTACCAAAGGAAGCGAACATCTCGTGTGTGGAGTGAATTTCAAGCAGCGGTTTCTTCCCAATTCCCACGAGAAGAGCTTCCTCTATACCTTCCGCATCCACAAGAAGAAGGGACTTCCCACCAAGGTGCGGTTTCTTCATAAGACTGAACTTGATTTTCCACCTAGTGCATTGGTAGAATTCAATGGAAAACTTCTTGTTGGCATGGGAAATTACTTGAGATTGTACGACTTGGGCCAGAAGCAGTTGTTGCGAAAATCCTCCACCAAAATTGACTACGTTTTCTCCATTCAGAAGGTACTTCTTCAGGGAAATAACCGAATTGTTCTCACTGATTCAAAACTATCCACTATTATAGCTAAATTTGATCACAGTGAAAACCGGTTTTATGCCTTTGTTGACGACGTTATGAAGCGACAAGTGACGGCATTGCAAACTTTGGACTACGATACGGTTGTTGGAGGCGATAAATTTGGTAATTTGTGGGTTTCTCGAGTTCCTAAGGAAGTTTCTGTCCAAAGCGACGAAGATTGGACCATTCTCAAGGGCCAGTCTTCCTCTTTAAATGGAGCTCCCTTCAGATTGAACAATATGTGTGAATTCTACTTGCTGGATATTCCAACCTCATTTTGCAAGGGTTCTTTGGTAAATGGAGGCCAAGAAAGCATTTTCTATTCTGGAATCCAAGGAACGGTAGGAATGTTGATGCCTTTGGCAACGAAACCCGAGGTGGAGCTTATGATCAAGTTGGAACAGGAATTAACGAAACATTTCGACTTCAACTTTGAAAATAATGATATCAATCTCGACAAAAATGGCTACAACTTGTTAGGAAAAGACCACTTGAAATTCCGAAGCTACTACAACCCCGTGAAGAATATTGTTGATGGAGACTTCGTGGAACGGTTCTATGATCTCACTCCTGGGGCCAAGGTCGCCATTGCGGGTGTACTCGATAGAACCCCAAAGGAAATCGAGAGAAAGATCTTCGACTTGAGAAACCGGTCGGCGTTTTAATAAATAGCGACTTCATGTCGTAAAACAATAAAAAATTCATTGTGAGTGGCTGTACAAGTATAACACAAGAAAATGCTGCAGTAGGATGCGAGGATATAACAGGAGCTAGCCCGTTACACCTTTGTCTTCTCGCTGTTTGCTTCACTTTCTGAAAGACTCTTCACCTTCAAAGGCGACAAGTCGCCCTTATCATCTTCCATATTGGACCCCTGTGCCTTTCTGCTGACAGTGGGGCTGCCCTGGGAGTTCAGCTCATCGCTGTTCTTTCTCATCGGAGTCTGGCCGTTGGGAGTGCTAAATTGGACGAAGTTCCAGAATGCGGGCGACGACTGGTTGGTATTGACACCATTAACCCCGAGCTTGTTGACGTTTGATTTCGACCCCCTTTCCGGGGTGAATGCTTCGAGTGGCGATATCTTCTTAGGACTGGTGAAGCCGAGAGACAAGTCGGTTTGAGCTGTAGTGGACCCCTGGTTGGTGGAGGAATCCGCCGTCGAACTGGGATTGTGGGTGAACGAACTCACCTGCGAAGGGTCGGGCAAATTGGAATTGTATGAATTCAGGCGTGAATGATGAGCTATTGGGGCCGAGGTCCCCAAATTATGAGATGGAGGTGGAGGTGGAAGATTAAATAAATTACTGCCCGTTACTTTGGGCAACTTTGGGGTGGTGCTGTTGGCATCACTGAATTGCCTTATGGGTGAGGATAACTCCCCCTTTATGTTGGTGCCTTGTTGTCCTTGGATAGACACAGGGGGAACTTGTTGGTGCATCATAGGTGCCCCGTACATCAAATGCAGAGCATTTGGTTGGTATCCATATGGACGTTGCTGTGGAACCCCCACGAAACCATTGCCTGGCTGGCCAGTCATGTTGGAAAGGTGGTTCGGTTGCAAGTGATTATTACCCAAAGGGTAGGATTGGTTCAACTTCGGTAACGAGTTGGTTCTCTGATGAGTGAATTGCTGAGGTTGAGATGGCTGCGCGAGCTGCAGTCTTTGTTGTTGTTGATGTTGCTGTATTTGCTTTTGCTGGTTGTGATGAAGCTGCAGTACTATGGAACTGTCTTTGGAAAAGGGTTTCTGTGACTCGGGCAAGCTTTTGTGGGTGGCCAAATGTAAGTGGAGCTGTCTGGACACGGAGGAGCCGCGTCTGTTCTTCAGGATGGATCCGCTCTCGATTTTGTTCAAGAAGTCCTCCTTGTAGCTCTCGCTAATTTGCCATTTCATTCCCTTACCCGGTTCGTTGGGTCTTCTGGGGACCTTTTCGAACGCCTTGTTCAAGGACAAGTTGTGTCTGATGGAGTTCTGCCAGCCGGTCTTGGAATACTTGTAGTATGCATAGTGGGAGCCGATCCAGTTGTAGATTTCCGACAACGACATCACCCCCTCCTTGTTGGACAAGATGGCCTGGGTGATCATGGTGGCGTATGAGTAGGGGGGCTTGATGTCCTTGGCGTCCTCCTTGGACAAGTCCTGGTCCAAATTGTTCTGCAACGACGTGGCCGACACCGAGGAGGGCGACTGGATCAATTGTGCCTTGTCGAACATCTGGAAGCTTCTAATCTGCGAGCCTCCGTGTGGGTGTCCTCCGGGGTTGGGCTTCTTGAGCTTGCCCATGCTCTCCTTGTACTTGATGAGGCACTTGGTGAGGATCCTCTGCAGGATATTGGGGGAAGAATCGGGGAGAATGAACATCATCTGAGTGCCCCCGATGTCCAAGATGGCCCCGGAATGCAAGGGGGTAGAATGGGCGGCACCTACCGGCACTTTCAGCCCATCGATGCGGGCACCATTGCGTCCGAGCACCTGGAGCTCCCAGCATCGCAAGTCTAAGTTGTATATGATGGTGGCATGCAGCCGGGACACCACTTTGGCGGGCCCGAGGTCGATGTCAGTGGCACCAGCGGAGGCGCCACTTGAGCCCGCAGGCGGGGCGTCGGTGTTTCTGCCGATGGACACCGCCAAGGACTTGACGTAGAACGTCCAATCAGCACCCGCTATCTTGGCATAGGCCTGGATCTCGGTGGCCAAGTTCTTGTCGTTGGCATAGGTCCGCGACACGTTGGTGTGCTCCTGGGGGGCCTGGAGGGTCAGAATCACCGCGTTCACCATGTCTGCGGCGTCCTCGAACGAGGGCAACTCTGATTCGTCCACCTCTTCAAGCGGGCGCTTGCGGGGCGTGGAGGTGGTGGACATGGCGGTTCCGACGGAGAAGTTGGATAGAACAGGGGAAAAACGGCGGGATGACGGGGAAAAAACAGGGTACAGGGGGTAACAGGGGCCTGGGTGACAGGTCCGGCACGGCACACGGGGGGTATAGGCGGCGAACGCAGGAAGGGGCGACTTGGGGGAGAGGTAGTTGGTGTTTGTTTACACAACAAAATTTGTTTGTTTTCCGGTTGGTGCAGGATGTCACGTGGTCTGTGAGAGGTGATATGGTGCATGAAATGAGGGTGATGGTAGGAGAGAGGGAAGGGGTGGGAAAGGAGCGGGTAATCCGGCGTTTATAGTGGCTAGCTCTGTTACTATGGACCGCAGTGTGTACTACTGCGTTTTTTGCCCGGTTTCGGGCCATTTCATGCCCGAAATCCCGGCCCTGTTCAACACGGCGAACCGCATCACGTGCTTTTCTATAATCCCAAGCACGACAACGCCAGCAACCTCCTGGCGGCAGCAATCGTGGGGCCAGGAGTTCCTGACACGGCGGCGACCGTTGGGGCCCCGTTCTGCCGGAGAAAACCGGAGCCCGGGCCGCAGGGTCCCAGGGGAGTTAGCAGGAAGGGTACGAATGCACTGCATGGGCCATATTGAGAACTCTAGGAGAGCCATATGGCGCAGTATGGAGTGAAATCTGTGGCACAAGGGGGTGTTCGAGTCAGGTTCCCCGGTAGTGTCAGCAGAGGCCCCGAAATCCCCCAAAAAACCGCCGTTTGGCCAATAGAAATGGGGTGTTTTCGCCCAATTGTTCCTATTGTCCAGGACAATAGCGAAGCAATGATCATTCACGGCAGGTTGGGGCGGAAACCGTAGGATATGCGGACGATGGAGTGTGGTAGAGGCATGAAAGTGGATCAGCGGCCTTAAACACGTGAGAAAGGGAATGGTAGTGGCTTTGGATTGAAGTATGGTATTAAGAGAGATGAAGATGATGGGTGGTCGGAACAGCGGAATCTGGAGTAGTACAGCCGTTCCAGAAGCGTGACGGACGTTGCTGCGGATTGCGGGGAGGAGCTATAATTGGAAACGGAGGAGATTTCGGTATTTGGAATTTATCTGATGGAAGATCTGCTGTATTTGGAATTCTGGATTGGGAAGGTTCTGGATTTGGAAGGTTGTCTGGGTAAGTGAAAGACTTTGGCTGTTCGGTGTTACGAACACTCGGCGAAAGGGACATTATGTGTGGAATTTCTCTGTATGGAAGCATCTGATTTGGGGCTTTGGTGGGTTTCTCTGTAGTTGATAATTCTGGAACTGCAAAAGAAGCTGAAGAAGTGAATGTGGGTGCAAATAGTGCGAATGAGACTTTCATACGATGTAGTTTCTCTTAAATAGAAGACCATGACTTTCTGAATCGATTCCTATCGCTCTCTTGCTGTCCTCTCTTATCTCTCATATTTTATTTCCAGATATTCTGTGTATCTCCCTTCCCGATTCTCCTGTCCAAATACTCCCGTCTCTTCTTCCTGACTTTCTCCCCTGTGTATTCATCACAATTATCCAATTTTTCCCCAATTTTTCTCCTTCTTTTTCTCTCTTTTTCTCTTAATTCTCTCCCTTTATGCCTCGTAGTTGATCGGAATCACAAACGAAGGCCGCGTATCGAAGCCCCGGGCATCCAATGGCTCCATCGTCACCACGTCCACCACAATATGCTCCTCCTCCAACCGTTTCTTGTTCAACACATCCTCTCCAATGATATCAAATTCGTCTTCCTTTTCCTCGTACTCGATATTCTCTTCAATTTCCACGAAATCAGGAGCCAACGCCGACCATTTCTGAGGAAATTCTATCAGCCACAAGTAGATGGCACCGCTATCGATGCCTGTGGCCCCAATAGTGCACCTTGCGTAGTCCCATTTCACGTCTACCAATTCCTCATTGCTTCCCTCTAAAATTTTCACCAAAGACCCCATAGAGGCCTCCCAAACGTACAAATCATGGGAAGATTGGCCGTAGGTGGACGCCACCACGAATTCCGCGTTGTAATTGAACGAAACCGAGTTCCACTGAAGCTTATTGACCACATCCTGGTACCGATGTTCTACCTCGAATTCCCATTGAGAACTGGGCAAATTCATCATATCGGGCAAAATAACCTGGCGAATAATACGGTCGGAGGTGTTGATGGCGAGTTTTCGGCCATTTGCCGCCACCACCAAGTTTTTCACGTTGGCATTGGCCATTTTCTCCGAATATTCGAGTTTGAGCGAGTCTGTGGCCACCACATTGAGAAATCCCTTGCTTGTTCCGGTGAAAATGAAGTTTCCATCGACGGAGAAGGTAGTGACCAAGGTATTGTGGCGTTCCTTGCGCTTTTTGCGCGGTTCTTCCTCGTCTTCAGTGGTGGTAGATGCAATAGACACACTTGGAAGCCGTTTGACCACGTTATTCACCACCAACACCGGTTCATCCTCAAACAACGACGCAGTGAAGGTGGTAGGGTCCCTAGGATGCATGGAAGCCTGCCAGATAGGGCCGTCGAACGTGGTTCTCTGGACAACTGCCGTATCTCCTTCCTCACTATTGACCAAACTCATATCCCAGAGAATACAGCTCCAATCCTGCGAAGAAGACAAGATATAGCGACCACATCTAGACCAGCTGAGAGAGGTGATGGCACGGGTATGACCTCCGTCATAGAGTTGTGCCACCACTCCACCACTTATCATGTCGTAGATGACTATAGTACCATCACTAAGACCTGAAGCTAAGTAGTCGCCCTTGTGGTTGAATTGAATCACCACCGAGTGTCCCACATTAAGGGTATTGACGAGGGTCTCGGGGTACTCTTTTGCCACCGAGAACGGGTCCTGTAGGGCGAGGTTCATGGGGATGTTGTGGAGGTGATGCGATGAGGGTAGACGTGTAGGATATAGGGAGGGATAGGGAGAGATAGGGAGAGAATGGGGAGGGAAAAGTGAGGAATTAGCGAGGCTTGGAGGGGGAATAGTGAGAAATGGTAAGAAAATAGCGAGAGATGTGGGGGAATCAAATGCGAATAGCGAGGGAGTTGCGCAGTCCTAGGGAGGGAGTCGCGTAATTTGAGTGAGGGAGTAGCGTTGGTTTAGTGAGGGAATCGGTGAGAATAGCGAGAAAAGAGGGTCTGGCGGGAGGAGAACAGGCAGTTGGTATGATATTGGATGGTGGGAGAGAATTGGGAGATAATTAGCGAGCGAAGGTTTGGGATGTGGGAACTTAGTATGGATGGATTGTGATTGGGAAGTTGTGGGCGAGTTTTGGTTTGATTTCCAGGCGAGATGGTCCTATGGTGAATTTCTGCCTGTTTCTTAATTTCGGAGAATATTCGAAAAATGGAACAAATGCAGTTGGCAATAATCACCATTTTTGTTCATTTGATAGCATCTAGAGTATTTGAGTCGATACTATATTAGTACTGGAATTATGCTTTCCATTGTGTTCTCTGATTGCCTCTGATTAATTCATTTCTTCGTATAAATACCTGGTCACAGTAATTAGAATTATGAGTACTTTTCGATTTCCGAGTGAAATTAATAAAGTCAGCAATTGGTTAACATCATACTAAGATAATTTGCCACATTAGTTATCTGCTTAAATTAATTTTCTAAGCAATATTGAATAAAGCAGAATCGAAGTTAGAAAATTCTGATACACCACGTAGACCCCTCAGAAATCTCTATAAACTTCCTGAAGCACTATTCCCTTGAAGTACTCAAAATTTTCCCTCAAAATACTCCCACTCTTCCCATTTCCGAATTTCTAGCCCCAATATCTCCCTTTCTCACCTTCTAGACCCCCATTAATTCCCCCATATCCTCTCTGCATCCACAAAATTTCACTCACACCATCCCCCTACCCCACTCTACCTATTCCTTCTATTTCTTTGCCAAATTACCCTACCTACCATTTCCAAATCAATTATTTCCTTCCTCTCTACCATTTCGCGAATTCAAACCAAATAATTTCACTATTAAATTACTACTTTCTCCTTCATTTCTCGCCTCCCACCCACCATAGCCCCCAAATATGTCAGATCTGGGCATATTCGACATCCCGAGTTGCTCTTTCATGTCTCTGTCCATCAGTATTGACTCGGGCTCCTCCAGGGCATCCACCCCCATACGAAAGCTTCGTTTTGATGATCGAAGCCAAACCGTCATAGGCGTCCAATTGAGAGCACACACGCTCCAATTTGAAGATCTAAAGGCCAATCAGACATCTTTCCCTTCATTGAAGAGTACAGGTACTTCAGAAGAAGACAATATCTTGAAATGGACCGAAACTGCCACCATTAGTCACATCATTAACTCGTCTGAATTCATCGGGACACACGGAAACGTCGTTTGCATGGAATCCTCGGCATTGTACGTGGCAGTAGGGACTTCCTTGGGCAACGTCGTCGGATTTAACTACCATCAGAAGCCAGAATTCGTGCTACAAGGCAATAATCTGCCAATAACTAGCTTCGCTTTCAGTCTGGATTCGACTTTTTTGGCGGCAGGAACCGCCAATGCAGAGATCCGCATGTGGGAGTTGGAAATAGCGTCTTCTCCAGCGATAGAATCGCCTCCTTACTACACAATACATCCCATTTCTCTCCAAGAAAGATTCACCAAAAACGCACAAGGACACGTTCACGGCACTCCCATCTCAAAAATTGCCTTCGTGGGCAATCTGCGGTCGAAAATCATCTCTGTTGACCTCTCGGGTTTAATCTTCTACCATTCTGGATTGAAAAAATTGATGAAAAAGCTCATGATTTCCAGTAAAATCGTGGGGAAAAACGATGCCAACATTGACGACGCCAAATTCCTCGTGCATGCATGCGAGTTCTTGCCCATCGGCTCCTCCAACCAGATAACAGACCAGTTGGGCCTTTTGGCGGTGGCCATGGAAAATTCCTTGGTGATAACCTCGCTTTTATCTCTCAACAATAATAGAAATACCAATCTCATCAACCACTTCAAACTCTGCAAGTCCAAGCACATCAACGATCAGGATAGCAAGATTATCAGCCTCAATTGGTTTCCGTGTATGAAACGGGACGACGGAGGTGTGAACAACGCCAATTTGGCATATTCGTGGAATAATCTATTAACTGTGCTAGAACTCAAGAATAACATGTTGCCCGGCAATTTGATAGACATCATAGACGATCTCAAGGACAAGGACAAGGGCATTCCCAAATTACCCATCGAGAAAACGTGCTTGTGGGCAACATCCAGTCCAGAAGAGAGCATTGTTCTGGTCAAATGGATCACTTCCTCACTTCTTTTGGTGCTTATAAAAAAGAAAAACTTTTCGAATCTTAAATTAAAAATCTTACTATACAAAAACGGGCCAAATTCCAGGGCTACGTTGACCATCATTCCAATGGCTCATTCACTCAAACTCGACCTTGCATCCAGCACATTGAAGTTACAAAACAATATAGAACTCGACTCATACGATGTGTCTATCAAATGTGTCAAGCAGCATCTAGTCGTGATGATTGAAAATGGACAATCCAGACTGATTTTCATGGGCAAGCTCCTCAATTGGGCTGATATTTTGATGAGTTTATTGACTCGAAAAGAGTATGCGAACGCATTGATTGCCGTTAACGAATTTTATCTGCCTGAAAACCTCGGTAAATTGGTATTAATTGGACTTCCCAACGACACAAGCAAACGAGTCGACTTATTGACGCCTTATTTATTCCAAATCATGAAAGAAGCAGTTGTGCCCATTTTTCTGCAACACGCAGATACCAAATCGTTTCTTCAACTATATTTGCATTTAATCTCTCTATTGTTTCAGAGAAATACCCATAGGGATTCCCTCATCGACATCATCGCCGACATTTTTGAAAACTACCCTGAAGAAGAGGTTTTCTTCGAACTGCTAGAGCCATATTTATTGGGAGGCCAAATCACTTCCATATCTCCTTCTACACTTAATAATATGGTCAAGCATTACATTAAGAATGACAAAGGTATTCTTCTCACAGAAATACTATGCATTGTCGATACAACCATGCTAGACATTGATTTGACCATTAGCTTGTCTACTGCATATAATCTTCGAGAGTGCTACATTTACATTTGGAATTACATTTTGCATGATTATAAAACTCCCTTGGTGAATTTCATTCAGGATTTCCAGGAACCAGCATTTCTTCAACAGGAAAATGAATATTTGAAGGCATATACTTATATGTCGTTGATCTTGACCGGAAGACAATATCCAATCGATCGTTTCATTGCAGGAAACGAAGAATTAGTAGCTAAAAGGAGTATTTGTCAGGTTTTATTCAGTACAAGCTGTATAAACTGGCCGATTGGAAGTGAAGACACCCTTGAAGTGGCATATGACCTGACGATGTTTCCGTACTTGTACCTATTCCTACAAACTAATTCGTTTGAAATGTTGTCGACATTGAATGAATTCTTCGAGGATCCTAGTTTGAATGATGGATTTAAAATCGATACCCGCACTATAACTCGACAATATATCATTGAGGCCCTCTTGGATATCTTTGAAGCAACTGAAGAATTTAGTGAAGACGATTTCTGTCAGTTGGCAATTTTCATCGGAAGAAATTACTCGAAATATTCCCAGTTTATCAGACTTTCTGAATCTGTCTTGAACCAAGTGGTGAATTCCTTGTGCTCCAATGCTAACATGGCCATTAAGGGTGATTGTGAATTGGCCATGCAGAGTCTCTTGCCTTATTATGAACCTTATAACGATGAATTTTTCATTGATAAACTTAAACTTGCTCAGTATTATAATGTTCTTATTGATATTTACAGCTCACAAGGGAAATATGGACAAGTCCTAGAAGTGTGGTTAAAGAAGCAAAACGAGGACAATTTAGAGTCCTTGCTGGGCATCCTAGAAAAATCATTTATCATGACAAAGAATCCTCTGGATAGGCTAACTTTGATGAAAGTGATCAAAAAGAATTACCAGAGCTTGGCTGAGTTTGGGTTAGAGAATCTCTCTGATTTGATAAACCGCTATAATCCAAGATTGAATATAGAGGTCTTGCGTTTCGAAGACGAGAAGTTGGCTTTAAAGTATTTGACATACTTTTTCACCACTTCCCAGGATGGCTTCGACGAGAAGGATCAGCTTCGGTTACGTTACATTGAATTGCTCTGCAAATTCGAAGCAGATCTAGTCTACACGATTTTGGAAAAGTGGGTAGGAAGCATTGAAGAAATTAACGAAGTTTCACCCTTGTCGGAAACGTTAATCGGCTCTTTAATCGAAGTTCTCGAAAAGAATGATCAAACCGAAGGACTAGCATTGTTGCAAGTGAAACAAGCTCAATATGAGAAGGCTTTGGCGGTGATTTTGGACTATATGCAAAGAAGACGTGAAAAGCTTCACTCTCAGGATTTAATTGCAAAATTCAATAGACTTTTGCAGCTATCCATGCGAGTCTGTGAACATCCTGGAACATTCAACCACCACAAGGGAGAATTTTCATTGAATGAATCGCTTTGGTTGGAATTGATTCATAGCTTGATTGCTTTGGCAGGATTAGGCAATGGGAATGAACAGGAATTTTTCAACGGATGTATCCATACCTGTTTCCGAAAAATCAGCGATTCCAAGCTTAGTCCTGGAGACAAGAAGGAGGACTCATTTCTTCGCATATTCCACCGCATATTGGAGTCAGAAGAAGGCCCAGATGACGATTCTCGTGCCACTACCATCGCAACCTTGGCTAATATTCGAGATATCCTTCATGAAGTATTCATTTCCTACTCCTATGAAGGAGAAATGCTCGAAATATCACTGCGGATGCTCAATGAACAGATTGGAAAGAGTATGACGGTTATTCAGGCAGAAATGATCAAAGGTTGGGTGCCACCAAAAAATTGTTCTTCGTGTGATAAACCGTTATGGGGACCTCAACTTGGTCAAATTAATTACGATGCATGGCAAAGACGTCAAGAACAGCTTCTCTACGAGTCTGGATCGTCTCGAGCAAGACCTATGCCGGAAATGAAGGGCAAAATCGTGTTGTTCAAGTGTGGACATGGGTATCATTGGGAATGCAAGGGATGGAAGGAGATGCATTGTGCTATTTGTGCCCCATAGAGGAGGTTGATGGAAAATATTGAATTCGACGCAGACTGAATTGTGAGAATCGATAATGAAGTGGCTATGTATGAGAATTGGTGAATTATGGCATACAATTCTCAGCTAAGGATGATAATCGATGTTAATGATGATTTATAGCATGCCATACTCAGCAAGTCTGAGATATCTATGAGAATTGGTGAATTATAACAGGACATTCTCAGAAATCTATAAGAATAGATAATATACTATGCAGCCCTCACGAGTGTGAAGCCATGAGTATTGATGGATTATTCAATTCTAGTACTAGTCCTACTGAAGCTACCAACGACAATTGATGCTTAATTCCCCCATACTGCTATCTAATGAATTATTATCCATACTGATACTTATGCAATTGACTAATTATTCCACACAATCCAATCTTCAGTTTATTTATTGCTTCATTCGAGACGCACCCAGTTGCCCTGTGCCACTTCAATCCAGCCCATATCACCATTTCCAATTACAAACATCACTCACTTCCGCATTCACCATATTCCCTCTTCAATAATTTACGACACAATTATCCCGAAACAATAAATCAGCCCTCACTACTTCCCTTCCCTCTGCACAATAATTCTCGTTTATCAGATCGGGAATTTCATTTAGCCAATTCCACAGCAACGGTACCAATAATCAGTTGCGCCATTAGAGTCCGTAGAAACAATTAACGCACATAATTAAGCTCGGGCCTCCTGCCTCTGCTGGGCCTAAGTACTGTGCCTATTCTAGGGTCTGGTGCTTTGGAATGGGCGGGTTTGATTGGGTGTTGCGAAGAGGCTGGAGGGGTGGGAAATGTACGCAAAAATGGTTAAAATGGGCCTTTTTCCGCACAAAAAAAGAGTAGCTTCATCTTCTGTATCTCCTCTTTCATCCTAGATCTTCAGAACTACCGTAGCACCCCTCTTGTTGCCGCAATAGGCCTCTTCTCCCAAGTGGGCTGTTGTCGTTTCTCCGTTACGAGCCCGCGCCCGGCCGCAACCCGCAGTAGAAGTTCCGCACTGCACGCCCTAACCTGCAATGAGCATTGGCGAGAGCACCCTTGGAGCCCAAACCTCCATCAAAACCGCCCCAGACGACCGAATTCGCCCGTTCTTTCGCCGCCGCCACCCTCTACGCCCCCAAATACCCACACACACCGCTTTTCCCGCGCCTCCAGCCCCCTCTCAACCCCGAAATCACCGCCCCCATCGCTCCCCTGCCTTCCCCTGCGCCTGCCCAATGCGGAAATATTGAAAACACCCTATTTATAGGCAGTTTCATGCCTGCCTCAAACACCGCTTGTGTACCCCAGCAGCTGCGCCCTTTCCAATATATAAGCGGCGGCGTTCCGGGTATTTCACCTGCTCGTGTGGAGGCCCCAGCATCCGGCACACTACCTCCGTTGTTTTGCTGTTTTCTTCCCGCCTTTCTCCCCTTTCGTCTACCTATCTCCATTGGTGTGCCGCACACGCATTCCCCCTGCGCACGTGACCCCAAGTATAATACGTTTTTGATCCACCTCCTAACTGGTTCCTTGCCATGGAAGACGACTTATTCGAGGACCATGCCGGTCCCGCCGCCGGATCTGGCACTCCCTTCGCTTCTACCTCCCCCCAGAACCCCCAGCAGCCCCAAAACACCGGTTCTGCCGCCGCTCTGCGTGTCCAGAACCGCGGCGGCACCACCCCTACTCTTGAACAAGCACAACGCCGCTACCTGTCCATGGGCCACGGGCCTCTCACCCATTCCATTCCGCACAACATGAGCCACTCAAGAACTCAGTCCTTCAATATGGCCTCCAGAAACCATTCCCGCCAGTCCTCGCTGCACTTTCTTCCAGGCATGGTGATGCCTCCAGGAGCTCCTCCCATAGACGAGTCCATGTACCCCCTTCAGGCAGGAGGAGGAACTCTTCCCGGGTATCTCCCACACCAGCTGCCCCAGGCATCGCAGCATTTTCTCCCCGGCTTCAACACCCCGACCCAGCCGTACATGCCGTACCAGATGTTCGGACACCAGCCCCATTCCAGTTCGGGCTATTCCACCATAGTGGACGACGACGCCGACGTTTTCCACGACAAGTTGCCCCGGAATCAGTCGCTCACCAGCGTCAACTCGCCCATGCGGACCAAAACCGTGGCGTTCCGGGAGTCTGAGCCTGAATATCCAGCTTCTGCCTACAGTCCTCGCAAGGCCCTCATGGACGACGCCAACCAGTACGAGTTGGAGCGCATCGAGAGCATGGACATCAACCACACCGGCACCTCGCGCGGAATGGGCCCGGGGTCCTACGCCATGCGGCCGTATTCCAACCTCATGACGTTTTCCGGAGACGACTACATGATCAACGAATTGGAGGACGCAGAAGAGGGCGACGACTTCGACCCCTTCGATGACGACGAGTCGTTGTTCTCGGAAACCGGCGAGGACTTGCTCCGCCGTGGTAACACCATCCGTCGCGGAAACACCATCACCAGAAAGCCCCAGAAAACCACGTTGGGAGCGGACTCCTTCATCGAAATGGAGGAGGAGGACTTCAAGCCGCGGTTGAACTACACCAAAACCATCAAGAAGGCCAAGTTGGTCAACGGAAATTACGTCATCGATTGTCCTGTCCCCAGAGCATTGCTTGAGACCTACGGACAGAAAATCACCGATGGAGGCAGAGAAATGTCGTTCATGAGATACACCGCCGCCACCTGTGGCCCCTCGAACTACCAGAAATTCAACTACAACCTCAGACAGGCGTTGTACTCGCCTCCCAGAGAAACAGAGATCTTGGTGTGTGTCACCATGTACAACGAAGACGAGATCTTGTTGGCCAAGACGTTCAAGGGTATTTTCGACAACATCAAGAACTTGACCAAGAGATCGGACCCCGTGTGGGGCGAGGACGCGTGGAAGAAGATCGTGGTGATGGTGGTTTGTGATGGTAGAGTGGCCTTGAACAAGCGTTCCAAGATCTTGTTGAATGCCATGGGTGTGTACCAGGATGGCTACGCCAAGTCCAAGATTAACGATTCTTCTGTCAAGGCCCACATCTATGAGTATACTTCGACCGTCGGTATCGATGTGGTGAGTGACAGAGTCCATTTGTGTCCAAACTCCTCGCCCACGCAAATGATCTTCTGCTTGAAGGAGAAGAACTCCAGAAAGATCAACTCGCATAGATGGGCCTTCCAGGCATTCTGCCCTATTCTCAATCCCAAAGTCATAATGTTGTTGGATTGTGGTACCAAGCCCTCCAAGGATGCATTTTACTACTTGTGGAGATCGTTCCGTGATCCCAAGGTGGCAGGTGCCTGTGGTGAAATGAGAGCTTCGTTGGGTCAAGGAAGAAGATTATTGGCCAACCCCTTGGTTGCTGCCCAGAACTTCGAATATAAGATCTCCAATATCTTGGATAAGCCTATGGAGTCCATTTTCGGTTTCATTACTGTGTTGCCTGGTGCCTTTTCGGCTTACAGATACGAGGCATTGTTGAATGTGGATGGAGAAGGCCCATTAGAAAAATACTTCAAGGGTGAATATCTTCACCAGTCGTCCCAAATTGAATCTGGTGACGGAGAAGAGGACGACGAAAAGTACATCAAAGAAAGGAACTATCAAGAAGCGGGTATCTTCACTTCCAATATGTACTTGGCCGAAGATAGAATCTTGTGTTTCGAGCTTGTTGCTAAAAAGCAACACAACTACGTTTTGAGATATGTCAACGAAGCCAAAGCAGAAACTGATGTTCCTGAGAAGATTGACGAATTCATCTTGCAAAGAAGAAGATGGTTGAATGGTTCCATGTTCGCTGCAGCTTACGCAGTGTTCCATTGGACCAATATCTGGAAGTCTGACCATTCCTTGATGAGAAAGTTGTGGTTACAACTAGAATTTTACTATCAATTGTTGAGTATTGCGGTGTCCTGGTTCTCCTTGGCATCTTTCTTCTTGGTGTTTAGAATTTTGACTGCCAACTTGGGTGCTGAGGATATGCACTTTGTCGTTGGTAAATACTTGGCTATTGTTGCTCTATGGTTCTACGTTGCCTGTGTGGTTAGTACTTTCGTTTTGGCTTTCGGTAACACTCCGAGAGGTACGAAGACATTCTATTTAGTGATCACGGCAATTTTCTCGGTTTTGATGACTTATATGTTCTTCGCTGCCATTTACTTGGCTGTTCATACTGTCGAATTGGTTATTAAGGAGAACAAGGATAATTTCAAGGTTTACATGGTGTTCACCAACGGCAAGTTCAGAGATTTGGTGGTGTCCATGGTGTCCACTTACATCTTGTACTTCATCGGTGCGTTCTTGTACGGTGAACCGCTGGTTATGATCACGTCTTTCATCCAGTACGTGGCGTTGTCTCCAAGTTACATCAACATCTTGAATATTTACTCGTTCTGTAACATTCATGATGTTTCTTGGGGTACCAAGGGTGCAGTCCATGCTAAGGACTTGGGTTCGGCCAAATCAACTGGTACCAACAAGGACGAGTTGGTGATGATTGCTCCTGGAGGCTCGGAAGAATTGAACGACACCTATTTGGAGACGTTGGAGGAGTTGAGAGCCATGCCAGAACCAGTCATTGAAATTAACAATCTCAAGCAGAAGGATGATGCCTACTATGCCTTCATCAGAACCTGTACGGTGTTGGTGTGGATGTTGACCAATGCCGTGTTGATCGTCATCGTGTTGGAAGCCGGAGGGCTTGGAACCTTGACAGGAAAGAACGGAACCAATTCCGATGGTTCCATCAGTGGTAATTCAGAAATCTTCTTGACCGTCATCTTGTGGATTGTTGCCGGCATGGCAGCATTCAGATTCATTGGGTGTGTGTTGTACTTGCTTTTCAAGGCATTCAGACCAATTAAATGGAGAGTTTTGGCCAAGAAGGAGGCCAAGGCCGTCAACAATGGTTGATTCATACATAAAACAGCATGTTAATACATTCATTTCGGTTATGAGTAGAAAAGAGGTGGTTTGGGAAGTGATTATATGTAGTAGATGGATGGAACGAGTCGTCAAAACTGTCAACTGTGACAATCAGACAGAAACAGAATTTCTCTTGGCACAATCCACCTAGTCTAGAGTGTCAATTGCTATTGATCTGGTGGTATTAAGTATTTATTCGTGTTATCGATAGTTATTGATGCGATTTCTAAATACAATAAACCGTCTGTCCGTAAACTTTGGCTGAGACTTTTGGGGTTGTTTGGATCCTCTGATAGCTGCCATGCCACTCAACAATGGATTCTTCTCCTGGCCTGTCAAGATAATACAGACAGGAATATTTGTTGATGGTTGCGAAACAATCGTGGATTATTATTGTATGCACCAGGTCAAGAAATTGCAAGAAAAGGATGGATTTTGCGAGCTGACTACAATTTCTAGAACGTTTCCGATAAGGTGGGTGTTGTTTCTTGGCTCAGTTAGTGGGATTGGACGATACTAGTGCAACTTCCTGTGTCAGTATTGCATTGAGAGTAATCGTAGTAATTGGAATTCCATGGCGAAAAACGACCAGGAAACGGGTAAATTAATGGAAGGTAAACTCAATACACCATGGTGGGCCTCCAGGGGTCACATCCCGGTCCTTGTCACGATCCTAGCATTAAATACGACAACGAAGCTAATGGTCACGTGATCAACAGCCTTACCTCGTTTCCTATTCGAGGACGCCCCCGGCTGGTATTTCGGAACACCTGGATAGCACCGTCGCCAGCAATGAAGTGCAGAGGGGCCAGAACCCCCGCCGAATCAGGCAAAATAGGCAAAAACACAATTAACTCCCATGCAGACACTAATATTGCCGTTTCTGCTTCGAGAGACACCAGAACCCCACAAAAATTGGCCACGGTGTCCCAACGTGTGAAACCACGGAGTTGGAACCGCCACTTGTGCCAAATCTGCCGGAGTCTCTTCCCTGGAAGGGATGTAGTGGTGATTCACTAAGAAACTTAGTTAATCACGTGACCTCAGTTGCTCTTTCCCTATATGGACAAGAAGGAGGATATTCTCCATAGAACCAGAGGATCTGGCCCACTCCTCACAACCTATATAGCCATTCCAACGTATCAGACAACTTTATGGGCCATAACTACAAACTTTACCAGACATTTCCAACCAACTAACTAGTTAACTAACTAAGTCTCATTATGAAAATGGTGAAAAACGTGAAAATTTACATATTTCCCCCAGTGTTATCTTCCGAGCCAACCGAACAACCCCAATTCGTCACCACCCCGATAAACAATATTATGACAATATTTTGATGCCACAGCCTTCCCCAGGACTATTTCTTCAGCCCTGTCTCCATATACTGGATTTGCCTTAGATAAGCCGTATAGTTCTGAGGAACAAGCGGCTACAGCTTCCAGGCACGGCTACGTCATAGGAAAGAACCAGGAAATTCAGGAACCGGTCCAGCGAAGCAGGGCCGGGCATCCGGCCGTGCCTACCGAGTTTTTTGGGGCTCGGGGAGGCCGGAAGTGAAGTTTGGAAAGGGATTTCCAGGCGGGTTTTTTGCATATAAGCATTTAGAGTAAATCCAGGACTGGCTTTCCTTTGAAGGGGATCCGACACTACTGCGGGGCATGTGGGGGCAATTTCATCTGGGTATGTTTTGGGGAGCCGACAATTGTCTGGCAGGAGCACTAATGCCGGGTTAACCCAGGTCAATGCAGGTAGTTTCCCCGATTAGGCGGGCCAACAGACAAAAATCTTTTGAGGGAGGGGAGGTGCTCTTAACCGAGTGGGGGACCGGGATGATGTTTACACAACAGACGGAAGTAGCAGTAGTCAACAACTTGTTGTTCTTGTTCAGGCACGTGACCACGTGGCCACTTGTGGTGATGAGGTGCATCGCACCACAAGAATGGTCCGCCCGAATAGGCAACACCGAGCCGGGGGCATCCGGGAATTTTCCAGGCGCCAACTATCGCTCTGGCCAAGGCACAGATTCTGGTACAGTGGACTGGACATTTCTGGCGGTTTCCTGGGGGTCCCTGGGAATTTGGGAAGAAACAATGGAACGGTGAAAACTGCAAAAGTCTTGGGATGAGAAGCTTGGCCGGGTGGGAGTACCGGGCCAAGAGGGGAGAGCCGGGGCTGTGGCGGTCGGAATGCGGTCGGAAGTGGCTATTTTTCACCCCCGGTCTGCCCTGGCAGCGACGTAATCGTGCCGACGTTTACTCATTTTACTGAGGACGACAGTGTGGAGATCCATGCAGACAGTGCAATGGCGGTTAGGGAGCCGCGGCAGATTGGACGCAGACAGCGGGCTCGGATGCGTGCGTTCCGAGTGAAAGGTACCAGAAGTATTATGACATTGTCTTTCCGACATTGTAGTCCGATATTGTGAGTTCTGACATAGAGTCCGACACTATGAAGCTACATACTATGTGACACTACAATACTATAGCATTATATGACAGACACTTTACGGTATGACACTTTGTAGTATGACACTTTCTGATACGACTTCATAATATGTCACTTCATGATGTTTCTGTTATCTCTTATCCTGGACCATATTCCTCCTCTCATTCTGACTAAATAGCATATGGCCAACCTGCAAACCCGATCCCACCGGTGCCTGCAATTCCGGCGTGCGAGCCCAATTCCGGGGACTCAAGCCAATTAGCAGTTTTCAGTATGTCGACCTGCACACACCAGGCATCGGATCTGGAGTCACATTTGGCCCCACCTCACTACCAGAAACTTCTCTAGGGCCTCTCTTCCTGTGTATATCATGCCGTTTTCGTCCCCAACACCGTGCCGTCTCCGTCTCCGATACCGATACCACCAAAATGCCGACACAAACCCTGTGGTCGTCGCGGAGACCGCTCAATTGGGCAAGCCCGAGAACGGTGCCTATGCCGAAAACCGTTGCAATCGGTGTCTGCAGCGACCCCGGGTGAGCGATTTTTCTCATTGGTAAACGAAATGCGATACCAGAACCACAGTCAAGTCCCGAGATCTGGTGTCTGCCGAGCGGAACCGGGCCAATGCAGTGTGGAGGTGCTGCCGTCCAATCTACGGACAGTCAAAACGAGATAGAGCATTTGGCAAGAGAATTTGGAATAGAAACAGAGAGAGAGTGAAGATAACTGTAGTGTGCTTATCTCTGAGAGAGACTTGCGGAATCGACTCTCCCCATGCACCATGCACCTATCGGCACCAGCATCTGCAGTCCCTTGCACCTGAATGGATTGGGACGCATGGGACGCATGGAGACGCATTTCGCACACTCTCCAAAAGATGGCACCATGGATTGGCACTGCCCTAAACGATTCTACCGCCAGCTCCCGGGTACGATGGAACGAGGCTACCGAGGTTTGACAGTTTCTGCGTTGTCGCTACGGTGGAGTCTCCGGTTCAGCCTCCACATCCGGAGCCAGCACCATTACAGTTTGTGTTCGCTGCAGCTGCTCGCGGTACCATGCACCATATCCTGGCCCGATTGGGACAGGACGAGAGGGTGAAAATTGTGGAGGAAATGGTGGAGGTAGGAAATTATGGAAGGATGGAAATGTAGTCCCATACAAATAGTAGAGCAGCAGTTAGTGAGAACCACGCTGGCTACACAGTATTCTCTAGTGTCTGTCTCTCTGTCTATCAATCTGTAGTCTATTAATGATTAATGTCTGACTGCTCAATCTACCCTGTTCCATTCAACCTGTTCAATTGAATCTGTTCCACTATCAATATACCCAATTCATCTTTTCCCTCCACTCCGACAGCGCCGGCCAGACAAAAACATTTCCTGATGGAAACGTCGGAACTACTGGTATCTGCCACAAAGCCTCTTCCGTTCTGGACCCGACCTACCGGCCCTCCCGGAGTGCCCGGTACAACCAAAATGTCAGCATCGCTGCAGACAACAACCGGAGCAAGTGTCTGCATCAACGCTCCTATGCAGTGTCGGCGCCGTCCCTGCTATGTAGCAGAAAAAGGACGAAAACTTTAAGAAAAGGCGAGGTTTCAATCTCCAAACAACGTCCCCATAATTGCGGAGCAGTATGTGTCGGCCAGTGTCGGTATTGGGGTGTCTGGAGCTTTCTGCAGTGTTCTACAGTGTTTGTCGTAGGAAGTCCCCTCGGAATTCATGGGCATCGTTGTCTGCAGGGGAATGTACGGGTTGGGCGGAACGACACTCGGACACTCACGCCGGATTGGGTCGCGGCAGTAGCGTTTCTGAAAGACGGCTGCGGCATATGCCCCAATCGGGCCGCAGACCGCTGGTTTAGGCTGCGGCACGTGATCCAAAACAAAAGTGTCTGCTGCAAAACTCACCCGGGCTCATAAGCAGGCATTTCCCCCCCCAAAAAAAACATAAACACCACCGCACTGTTCCGGGCAGAAAAAAAAACAAACAGCAAAAATTTCATAAATCCCGCACACCTTCATTGGCCAACCCCAAATCCGACCCCCGATAATGCCCTGCTGCAGACACAAACCGCCCAAAAAGAAACTTCGGTTGCCGAAAAAACAACCCGACACTGCTTCTGCTAATCAGCCGTATTTTGCATTTCCACCTCGCCAATTAATTGCACTACTCCTCTCTCTGCCCACTATATATTGCCTCCATTTCCGCCTGTTTTCCCTTTTTCTCTTTCTTTCTTCGTTTTTGGTTTGACTTCCTTTCACTTTCACAATGAGTCCCAACGAACCAACTAACGAAAAGGTCGACAAGGTCGTCTCCGACGACGAAGATGACAACATTGACCAATTGGTTCTCGACTTGCAATCCAACCAGGGTGCTCTTGACGAGGAATCCGATGGTGAAGAAGACCAAAGCTCGTTCAAGCAAGTTCCCGAAGAATTGTTGAAGACCGACCCCACCTCCGGTTTGTCTGACGATGAAGTCCACAAGAGAAGAAAGAAGTTCGGATTGAACCAGATGGCCGAAGAGAAGGAGAACTTGGTACTCAAGTTCATCATGTTCTTCGTCGGTCCTATTCAATTCGTCATGGAGGCCGCCGCTGTGTTGGCAGCTGGTTTGGAAGATTGGGTCGATTTCGGTGTCATCTGTGCTCTTTTGATGTTGAACGCCCTTGTCGGTTTCATCCAAGAATACCAGGCTGGTTCCATTGTCGACGAATTGAAGAAGACCCTTGCTAACACTGCCATTGTGGTTAGATCCGGTCAATTGATCGAAATCCCTGCCAACGAGTTGGTTCCAGGAGACATTTTGCAATTGGAAGACGGTACCGTCATCCCCACCGACGGTAGAATTGTTACCGAAGACTGCTTGTTGCAAGTTGATCAATCCGCCATCACCGGTGAGTCCTTGGCTGTCGACAAGAGACACGGTGATGCTACCTACTCCTCCTCCACCGTGAAGACCGGTGAGGCTTTCATGATTGTTACTGCCACCGGTGACTCCACCTTCGTCGGTAGAGCCGCTGCTTTGGTCAACAAGGCCTCTGCTGGTTCTGGTCACTTCACTGAAGTGTTGAACGGTATTGGTACTACTTTGTTAGTTTTCGTTATTCTTACCTTGTTGCTTGTCTGGACCTCTTGTTTCTACAGATCCGTCAGAATCGTTCCTATCTTGAGATACACCTTGGCTATCACTATTATTGGTGTCCCAGTTGGTTTACCAGCTGTCGTTACTACCACCATGGCCGTCGGTGCTGCTTACTTGGCTAAGAAGCAAGCTATCGTCCAAAAGTTGTCTGCTATTGAATCTCTTGCTGGTGTCGAAATCTTGTGTTCCGACAAGACCGGTACTTTGACCAAGAACAAGTTGTCCTTGCACGAGCCATACACCGTTGAAGGTGTAGAGGCTGACGACTTGATGTTGACCGCTTGTTTGGCTGCTTCTAGAAAGAAGAAGGGTTTGGATGCTATTGACAAGGCTTTCTTGAAGTCTTTGATTAACTACCCAAGAGCCAAGGCTGCTTTGACTAAGTACAAGGTAATTGAATTCCAACCATTCGACCCTGTCTCCAAGAAGGTTACCGCTATTGTTGAATCCCCAGAGGGTGAAAGAATCATTTGTATTAAGGGTGCTCCATTATTCGTCTTGAAGACTGTTGAGGATGACCACCCAATCCCTGAAGATATCCACGAGAACTACCAAAACACTGTCGCTGAGTTCGCCGGTAGAGGTTTCAGATCTCTCGGTGTTGCAAGAAAGAGAGGAGAGGGTCACTGGGAGATCTTAGGAATTATGCCATGTATGGACCCACCAAGAGATGACACTGCTGCTACTGTTAACGAGGCTAGAAACTTAGGTTTGAGAGTCAAGATGTTGACTGGTGATGCTGTCGGTATTGCTAAGGAAACCTGTCGTCAATTGGGATTGGGTACCAACATTTACGATGCTGAAAAGTTGGGTTTGTCCGGTGGTGGTGACATGGCCGGTTCTGAAATTGCTGACTTCGTCGAGAACGCTGATGGTTTTGCTGATGTTTTCCCTCAACACAAGTACAACGCTGTTGAGATCTTGCAATCCAGAGGTTACTTGGTTGCCATGACTGGTGACGGTGTTAACGATGCTCCTTCTTTGAAGAAGGCTGATACCGGTATTGCTGTCGAGGGTGCCACTGATGCTGCTCGTTCTGCTGCCGACATTGTTTTCCTCGCCCCTGGTTTGTCTGCTATTATTGATGCCTTGAAGACCTCAAGACAAATTTTCCACAGAATGTACTCTTACGTTGTCTACCGTATTGCCCTTTCTCTTCACTTGGAAGTTTTCTTGGGTTTGTGGATTGCCATCTTGAACAAGTCTTTGGACATTAACTTGATTGTCTTCATTGCTATCTTTGCTGATGTTGCTACCTTGGCTATTGCTTACGACAATGCTCCTTACGACCCTAAGCCAGTTAAGTGGAACACCCCAAGATTGTGGGGTATGTCCATTATCTTGGGTTTGATCTTGGCTATCGGTTCTTGGATTACCTTAACCACCATGTTCATGAGAAAGGGTGGTATTGTCCAAAACTTCGGTTCCATTGATGGTATCTTGTTCTTGCAGATCTCCTTGACCGAGAACTGGTTGATTTTCGTCACCAGAGCTCAAGGTCCTTTCTGGAGTTCCGTCCCATCCTGGCAATTGGCCGGTGCTGTCTTGATTGTCGACGTCATCGCCACTTGTTTCACCTTGTTCGGCTGGTTCTCTCAAAACTGGACCGACATTGTCACTGTCGTCAGAACCTGGATCTTCTCCTTCGGTGTTTTCTGTGTCATGGGTGGTGCTTACTACTTGATGTCCGGCTCCGAGGCTTTCGATGACTTCTGTAACGGCAGAAAGACCAAGGCACAACACGACTCTAGATCATTGGAAGACTTCCTTGTTTCCATGCAAAGAGTCTCCACTCAACACGAAAAGTCCAACTAGATTAATTGATGATTAATTTTAGATTGTTGTGTTCATGGTGCAGCTGGATGGTTTAATTAATCATTTCTGGTTGCCCTTCTAATAACCTAATTTGTGGTGATGCAGTGATTTTTATATCAGTGATGGCTTTGTACCCGAAGTCATCTCAAGGCTAGCAATGGATGCAATGATAAGAATGGTGTTGAACTCAGGATGTTATGATTCCCCCATCAATTTAGGTTCACTCTATTATTCATGATGTCTGTTGTGTGGTTGACTTTGATTCCCCTAATTTTATATTTTCCCCGTCATTTTTTTTAGTATTCGATTTTAAGTAATAATAGATAATAATGTAACTGAGTGTAGAGGAAATGCAGTTGATACTGTCGGTTCAGTGAAAACAATAGTTCATAAAAAGAGATAAGCATGTGAGATTATATGTGAACTCAATCCTATATTTGAAGTGGATCATTTACTGGGGTCGTACTCATTGAAGAATCTTACAAGAGAAAGCTCCAAATCTCCAAAGCTCAGTAGTAGTCTGAAACCGTTCCTACAATGAAAATTGACTTGTTCAACTTAGCTATCTCTGTAGGTAACGATTTTCTCCTACAAGGATTTAAACCAACCGTTCTTTCAAGACAGATACGCTTCTCCCAATTACACCCATCTGACTAGTGTCACTACTGAAGAACCATTTCTTACAGTTAATTTGTCAGTATCAGTATCAATTTTGTTGAAATTGCTATGTACCAACACGTTTTGGACAGTTTTCCTTAGAGGTTGCATTTCACAGGAGACATTTTTGAGCATTTGATACGAAACAAGCGACAGTTGCCACACCTGTCAATGCAACCACACGGCAAAGCCACGTCCGTATATAAAGAGATGCTTATTTTCAATTGAACTGTTGGCAGATATCGGAAATCACCGAGTAAAAATTGGGCAATTTTAAAGTATCTGGAGGGAATTATATAATTAGCTCTAATTAATTGATTGGGAAATGTAACACTGCTTGTGTACAAGGGGTGGATGTATTGTAGTATTAGCTGTGTGTAAAGTGAAAGAGACATGTTAATCATAATTTGGAGAATGGCACTGAAGTGGTAGACGGATCCATTGGTATAATTATGTGTCTAGATTGATGTTATTATGGAAGATATGGTGATTTTTCATCTTGTCTGGAATCAAATGAGTAAATAATGGATGGGATTTCTACTTGTTTCATAATGAAACCACACTGTTTTAGAGAGCTACATTGGAAAACTACACTGCTCTGGAGAGATACATTGGGAATTGCTCATCTCATTGAAAACTAGAGGTTATCAGTATGGCAACAACTCCAGTGAATCAGACATGCCAATGTAGAGTGGCCATAACTACCGATGTAGGTAGAGCCTGGGCATCTCTTGAAAATTCGCTCCTGTTAATGTTCATCGAATTAAACGGATACTGATGAATATCGTAGCTATTGTAGTGCTCGAATATCTCCATCAAGAAGCAATATAGCCTTCTTAGTTCAGTCTGACAATGCCGTCTTCAGTGGAGAGTGGATAATGAAATGTGTTCTCCCATTTCACTTATTCAATCAAATCCAAGGATAGAGGTGTAGCGATACCACTTGTTCAGTTTTATGAGTCAATGACAGATCTGTGAATACAATGGAATACGATGAAAGGTCTTGTATCGTTTCTGGATAAATTGATCGAACCAACATCATAATTTTCATCTTTGAGCTACAGCCTATGCTAAATTAGTGCTCCATAGTTCAAATCCAGAAGTAATGGACATCACTATAAGCAATCGAACGAAAAAGAAGATATGGAATCGAATCTTCAGTAGAAACAGGAATGTGTTTAAATTCTAAGATCCATAGAGGAACATTCTAGATAATTCTCTGGGGGTCAGTTCATTGATGAGGACAAACCGAATTTCTAGACATGCTTCTGTGTATCAGACCAACGTTATATTTCACTGGAACATCAAAAACCTCAAGTATTTGAGACTTTCCTTCCAAGAATTGCAATGTTCGACTAAACCTATAGTCTGAATATGATTGTGGTCATCTGATTCAACTTGGCCAGTCCATCGCAGTCGACACTTTGCAGTCTTCTCCAATCCATCAGAAACGTCATCTACAGTATTGGAACCATTATTTTCCTCTAAGAACCTGATTTCAGATATGCTCAAAATTCGTTTAATCTATCAGAACTAGTATTTAATCCTAAGAATATCTCATAGAAACAGTCTTCTCCGAGATATCCATAACCAATCCATCAGATCATATCTTCTTAATCCCATTGCTCTATCTCAAACCTAAACTCTTTAGACTAGTTCTCTAACCATCTAGAACCATCTCAGTTCTAAAATCAATATTCTCTATGTCTATTCTACCATATTCTCCAATTCCATTCTACTAAATTCTCCATACCATAGTCTCTACATCCACATCCAATATTATCCATATTCTCTACATCCACATCCAATATTATCCATATTCTCTACATCCAAGATCCATATTCTCCAACTACTCTCATTCCCATCTTCTTCTCTGCCAACCCCATTCTCTTTATTCACTACCACCCATTCCATCAAATTAGCCCCATACCCAATTAGTCCCATTCTCTCTTCGCTTGGCACAACAGGGCCATTTCTTTCTCCCACACCGCCTTGTCGCCTCAACATGCCTGCAGTGCTAAACCGTCCTGTCAACGATATAGCTCTCCATTCACAAACACCACCAAAATGACAAATACCACCAAATATCACCCTCTCCAATTACAAATACCACCCTCTCCAATTACAAATTCTTTCTACACCAATTGCACCATCTACAAACCACTCCTCCCAAAACCTCTCCTGTCTCTCCAGTTACCATCTCGGCACAAGACACTTCCCCGTCTTGGCGACCGTTCCAGCCTTCCTCCAGGATCGTATGGAGGGTTCTGCCGAGACTAAAACCTTAACTTCAGCCTCCACTCTCCAGCACAGAAGAAACCCTCGCCTGTTCCGGCAGTTCTGGCACTATCGCTTCTATACGAAGCAGTCTTTGGCGAGACTTTCTCGAAGAAAAACCTAAGCCAAGACCTCCAATGCCAGAATTATGCCAAAACAGCCAAGACTCTCGGTAGAGGCGCCTCATTTCGATGCCAAAACCGTCTCGGTGCCTTATCCTCCGTTGAGTTGGGCCGGCTACACGGAACTGCGCCTCTAACCATGGAGGCTGAGGCAGAAGAAAGAAAAGCACAATGGAAGACGAGATGAGCACCGAAGAATGGAAGGAGAAATGCACTGAAACCCAGGAAAACAGCGTGAAAAAACGTAAAAACACAACGAACACATCGTCTGTACCGTCTCCCGTAAAATAGGCAAAATCGGCAGCTTCTCCCGCACCAACGACTCCATCTCTTCGTTCTTGTCTCTCGCATGACATCACCACGCCTGGGGGCAACCCCAGGCCGAGTTCCTGCGCCAAGCCGGCCCGTATTGCTGCCTGAGGTCTTCACCTGCATTTACGGCCGCTAAGTGCCGTTCTAGGTGGGTGAATGCGGAGTGGATGCCGCAGCCGTTGAATTCCGATTCGGCAATTGCCTCACGCAGATTTCTCACGAGGGTCCTTTCAGGGCCTCCGTTTTGACGTTTTTGACAGCTGGGACGCCGCAAAAAATTGTATCCAGGGTCCTTCTACAGGACCACAACGAGAAACCCACAAAAACGGCGCCAAAACCGCCGTCATACCCCCAGTATCGCCCAATACTCCTAAGCTCGTTCCAGAGTATCGCACCTCATCGCGACCATTGTGGATTGCCTGGGCAATTGCGGTTAACAGCGCTGGTTCCCGCCATTTCGCCGTGGGCAATTTATCAGATCCCTGCATCGGGCCACCCCCGTTTCACCGTTGCAGCCCCTGCGATGACAGTCCCCGCATATAAATAGTGGTGCGGTTATCTTTTCCATCATATCTTTTCCATCTTTTGCACCCTACTAAACCCACCATGTCGGATTTCAAGCGCCCCGTGGACCCTGTGGATCCAGTTTCCGACGATGAGAAGGCCGTGGACAGCAGCCACGACGCCAAGGACGCATCTTCTGACGGTTCCCGCCGTTCTGACGTCCATTACGCCGAAACCACGCCTCAAGGTCCCTACCTGAGTCCACAAGGCGACCACCCCCCCAAATCCTTCGGAATCCGCAAGGTAGAGCTCCTCAACCAACAGTACCATACCCCCGTGTTGCGCACGGTGTTTTTCGTGTTCATTTTCTTCGTGGCTTACACCTATTCTCTTGATGCCACCTTGCGGTTCTCTCTCCAGGCCTATGCCACCAACTCCTACTCGAAGCACTCGCTTCTCTCGACCATTAACGTCATCAAGGCTGTGGTTGCAGCCGCAGCTCAACCCACATATGCCCGTTTATCCGACAAATTCGGCCGTTTGGAGTTAATGGTGCTTTCTATCATTTTCTACTCTATGGGAACGGTAATTCAATCCCAAGCTTACGACGTCTACCGGTTCGCTGGAGGCTCGGTGTTGTACCAGCTTGGCTACTCGGGTGTTATCATCATGCTCCAGATCGTCATTGCCGATTTTTCCAACTTGAACTGGCGTTTGGCCGCTTCCATGGTTCCTGCCTTGCCTTTTATCATTAATACCTGGGTAGTGGGAGACATTCTTCCCTCGATGCTTGCCCATTACTCGTGGAATTTCTCCATTGGAATGTGGGCGTTTATCTTCCCCTTGTCGTGCATTCCCTTGCTCTGCTGCTTCGTCCACATGTTGGTGATGGCCAAAAGAACTGCCGAGTGGAAAGCATTGATTGAAGAAGAACGTCTTCATCGGGCAGAAATCCGTGGGAACCGCTCTTTCGTGGGATATTTCGGGTTCTCATTGTGGGAGTTGTTCTGGAAATTGGACGTCATCGGTATTCTCTTCATCATCTGCGTTTTTGGTTTTTTGTTGGTGCCTTTAACCATCGCAGGTGGTGTTACTGACAAGTGGAAGAAGGCCTCGACTATCGCACCATTGGTGATCGGATTCGTGCTTATTCCGTTCTTTATCGTGTGGGAAGCTAAGCTCGCCCGTTTCCCCATCGTTCCCTTCCGTCTTATGAAGGATAGAGGTGTCTGGTCTGCTCTTCTTGTTGGACTTTTCGTGAATTTCGTGTGGTACATGCCCAACGACTTCATGTACACAGTTTTGGTGGTGGGAATGAGAGCCAGTGTCAAGGCCGCCTCCAGAATCACCTCTCTCTACTCGTTCGTTTCGGTTATTGTGGGTCCTCTCTTGGGTTTGGTTGTGGTTCGTTTCCGTAACTTGAAGATCTTCATTATCTTCGGAACGATCTGCTGGATTATCTCGTTAGGATTGTTATACCACTACCGTGGTGGAAACGACGGTATCAACTCCCAAAAGTACTTGAATGGAGTCATTGGTGCGTTGTGTCTTATGGGTTTTGGTGCTGGTTTCTTCACCTACCCTACGCAGCTTTCTATCCAGACGGTTACCAACCACGAATACATGGCTATCATGCTTTCGCTCTACTTGGCGTTCTACAACGTCGGCCTGGGTCTCGGTGCCAGTGTTTCCGGTGCCATCTGGACCAATAAGATGCTTCCTACCATGAAGAATGAATTTATTAAGAGAGGTCTTGATCCTCAAGGTGCAGAAGAAGCCTACAGTTCTCCATTTACTTGGGTTTTGACCAATCTCTGGGGAACTCCCCAGAGAACCGCAGTGGCAGTGTCTTATGCCCATGTGCAGCGGTATCTCTGTATTGCTGGGTTGGCGTTGTGCTTTCCACTTTTGGTGTTCACTTTGTTTTTGAGAGACCATCGTTTGGAGTCGGTGCAGTCTTTAGACGACAAGGACGGCGAGGAACAGGTGGTGGTCAACGACTACGACGACGATATGGTATTGCGCCGGATCAAGGCGATTTTCCGGAGGAAATAGGATTAATATGGCTCGTATATTGTAATGCCTAATATAATAATATAGATGAAATTGGGTTAGTGTAGAGGAGGAATTATTGGGTTATTGTAGGAGGAACCCTAGGGTAATAGCATGTAATTGTGGGTTATAGACTCAAAAAAAGTTGCTAGACTGTAAATATAACGAGTTTAATAAGCTTATTAGAATTTATTCTAGTCTTTGAGGAGAAAAATTCGATTAGTGCAGTCTTTCACGAAGATGGATCGTAGAATTTCTACAATCCACCCAAAATTGCAGGAAGATGTCATTGTGCAGGGAATTTAGAAAGATCTACCGTTGATGATGTTAGAAAATGTGAATTTCAGCCGATATACGGAGATTGTGTCGTTTCTTGTGAATTTAATAGTTTAAACCATGATTTTGTAGAAATGAGGGTCCATAGCACACTGCATTCCTCAACAAGCTTCATGAATCATGCATTTCCAACGATAGAGGTCTGATTCATCCATGAGCATTTGGTATTGACATTGGGAGAATTATGGGACACACTAAGACAACTCCTCATCCCTTCATGATCATCAGAGGAGAAACCGCAGGAAAATGGGTAAAGAAGTAGCTTGATAAAGAGTAGACATAGAATGCAGATTACAATCGGATTAAAGGGTTCCAATGAGAATTTGGAACCACGGAGATCGAGGTAGAATTAAGGCAATTTTTGGAAGAATTATCAATATTTAACAGAAAACCATATCCAAAGTTACAGAGTTCAAGAGTATCGTCAGAAGAATTCACAATGATATTCACTCTCTTTTCCTCGCTTGTATTCACTTCAGTGCAACGGAACAAACCATGCAGAGATAAAGCCTTCAAACCCCGAGTCTAATATCCAGTATCAGACTTTACTAATCAGTATCAGACTTTTACAACTAGAAAATACTCATAAATGACTCTTATAACCTTCACAATTTCTTCTACTCACATCCATTCAGATCTTACAGAAACGGCAATACTGGTGACTAAAGTCTGCTCTAGCGAGACATTTTTCGCGAGATCCTTAGTGACACCAACACTACCGCCAAATTGAGTTGAGCAATTACCGGGAAAACTGTGGAGCAGAGTCTACGGAGGGCATTTTTCCAACAGTTATCTGCTTAGCGGAAACTGTCCCTAGTAGTTATCATTAGAACCGGAACAGACACCAATTCCGGCCAATTTCTCAGAAGAGAAACCATATCCGGCGTTAACAGATCATTCTTCCCTAAGATTAATAATGGAGTTAGATGTCTGCGTTCTGCTACCGTTTCCCTGGATCTCAGCCCTAGGCAGAACAGTCTCGTTCTGGAGAGCCGCCTCGCACTAAGTTCTCCCTAAGTTCTCCGCAAGCTCACCTTAAATTCTCCCTAACATCTCCCTACATTCTCACTAATTCGCACCATTTCTCGCGGTGCGCAAGGACCCTGAAACCACCTCTAGGAAGCAATATTCTCGGACCACAGCCCCAGTTGGGGCAGTTTCTTCCCCAAATCAACATAGACGTTGCCACACGAGTTGCAGCCAATCAGAAACGGCCAGAGAAGCCACGGAAGGGGCCCCTGCCCCTGAAAGCACGCCACGCCTGGGTTTGCTGGAACGGCCCACCCGCTCGCGTCCCTAACCGGTAAAGCTAGGCAGAGCTAGGTAGAGCGAGTCTCGCTAGATTTCTCACTATTCTCTCCCTGCGACTCTCCCTAGATCTCCCTAGCCCAACCTGCAACCGCGCACACTCTCCCTAATTTCCCCTTTGCACTCCCCCTCTCACTAATTTTCTCACTAAATCTCTCGCTAAATCTCTCGCAACACTCTCGCTACACTCTCTTTACGCTCTCCCATTCCACTCCCCCTCTTCCCCCTTTGGTCTCTTCCTCTCTCCAAATCTCTCTCCCCCTCCCTCCCTCCTTCCTCTCCGTATTGGCCAATCCCCCATACCGCCGCTCCTTCCACCATGCCGTCTCTCCCCCTCTTGGTCGTGCTCGTGTTATTTCTGAAAAATTTTAGATCAACCCTGTAAATTTTTTCTAGAACCACCACTATCGTCACCACTGTGGAGACGAGTTCTGCCCTTCCCCCGTCCCTCCAGCATTTTTCGTGCCGATAAACACCGCCTACCCCCCCAAAACCACCCCCAGAACCCCCTGGGCCCGTTTTTCCGCCGCTCCAGCGCCTCCCCAATCACTGGCAGCCCCGTATCTCCCTCGTCACTGCCCCAGAACAGCGGTTTCATGGAAATGACTGCCAATCTCCAGTCTCGGTCCGCGTCATTGTCCACTGACGTGGACTCTGACTCGCCATTGCTCAAAGTCACGGCTTCTTCCTCGGGATTTGGCACCAAACCCTCCCTTAGATCTGCTTCCATCAGTTCCAACTTCTTCCACAAGGACTCCGCTTTCTTGCCTTCCGCCACCGCAAAAGACCCCAACACCCTGTCCACCTCCGCCTCCGACGATATGGCACCTGAGACCGTTTCTGCCGCCCCTGTGGCGGCTGCAGACCTCGATATTGTGGGCGCGTTGCACAACCTCGACTTGGACGACGATTTTGCCCTTCCCTCCCGTGAAAACGCCTCTCAAGACGACTCCAAGGCCCCCCTGGTACCTCTTCTTTATGGTGATACCGGTTTCCAGCCCCAGTTCTACCCTTATCCCCATCCCCATCATGGTTCGGTTACTCCCAATCCAACTGCTGGAGGCTTCGGCCCCTCTGCTTTTGGGCCTGCTTCCACCCCTTCGACCACCTGGAACTCTGCATTCGTGCCCTCGTCGGCACCTCCGTTTGCCTACGGCGCCACCGAGTCGGAACCGGCGTTGGTTCGTCCGTTTGAATTGCCCGAAGACCCCAATTCGGGTTCCGAAACCAAAACCTCGACTCTGGCGGTAGCTCTTCACTTGCCGTACTCCACGCCTCCCCCTGCATCTCAAATCCACGGCTTCGGCGGCATTTTGGACGGCCAATTCGCCCCCCCCGCATACGGTTCTCTCAAGCCGGAAATCACCGACGGAAGCTCTCCAGAGAGCGATCTTGACACCTACAACGAGGCCAAGGGCACTGCTGCATTTGCCACGTCGTTTTCCACCTCGTCTGCATCGGAATTCGCCGGGTTGAACCCCGATTTGGGCACTTCGGCCCCGCTTCCTCAATATGCCAGAAGCGGCATCACACCGCCTCCCCAGGGCCCCGAAATTGGGTTCAATGGAATCAAGGACTCTCTCTCCATGCCAATGGGCCCTAACATGCTTTCCAACGCACCAAATACCTGGAACCAGCACCATTCTATGATGGGAGGCCAAATGTACCCTTCAGGCATGAGAAACAGTTTTATTGACAACAGAATGGCCCCAATGAACGGGCATGGGGTCAATTCCATGGGAATGGCCTCCAACTTTAATGTTCAGGGCAATAATGGTCGTTTCAATGGCTTGAATGGCTCTTCTGGGGGCAGAAACCCTCGTTATGGAACCAATGACGGCATGAATGTCCACCGCAAGATGCACAACGGGCATTCCCGCAGAAAGGGTGACGACGCTTCCAAATACGCCAACTCGAAGCTCGAGGACTTCACCGGAGAAATCTACTCCTTGTGCAAGGACCAGCACGGATGTCGTTTTCTCCAACGTCAATTGGACCTAGGACGCGAAGTTGCCAAGGGTCTGGCAGCCCACACGTCGGGATTGACCAACGACATCGCTGCCACCATGATTTTCAACGAGATCTACCTCAAAATCATCGAATTAATGACGGATCCCTTTGGAAATTACCTTATTCAGAAGCTTTTCGAGAACGTTTCGTCTGACCAAAGACTCATCTTGGTCAAGAACGCCTCGCCCGAGTTTATCCGCATCGCCTTGGACCCCCACGGCACTCGGGCGTTACAGAAGTTGGTAGAATGCATTTCTTCCGAGGAAGAATCCCGTCTTATCATCGACTCATTGTCGCCCCATATTGTATCATTATCCCGCGACTTGAACGGAAACCATGTTGTGCAGAAATGCTTGCAGAAATTGAAGCCCCAGGATAACCAATTCATTTTCGACGCTGCTCTGGCCAATTGCATCGAAATCGCTACCCATAGACACGGCTGTTGCGTGTTACAGCGGTGTTTGGATCACGGAAGCTTTGCCCAACGCAAGCAATTGTCTCTCAAAGTGGCAGAAAATGCCACCAGTTTGTCGTTGGATCCGTTTGGAAATTACGTGGTGCAATATGTGTTGTCTCGGGGAGACGACGACTCCATCCGCATCATCTTGGACCACATCAAGTCCAACGTGGTGTCGTTGTCCTTGCACAAGTTTGGATCCAATGTGATTGAAAAATCGTTGAGAATTTCCAAATTGGCTGATAGTTTGATCGAGGTGTTGTTGAAGAACGAGGACAAGTTTGCCATGATGTTGAACGATGCCTTCGGCAACTATGTGCTTCAGACCAGTTTGGACGTGGCCAATGCGGCACAATTGGAGAAATTGAGCCAGGCATTGCAGCCGTTACTTCCCAACATCAAGAACACTCCTCATGGCAGAAGAATCATGACCAAGATCCAAAGCGTGTGCTAGGTGTGGATGCCCCTGCCGGAGGGTCCAGACCGTGTCATTATAGTGTATTTTAGCTGTATATTAAGTATCACGATCGAGCTGTAGAGGGTTATTAAGGGTATATCGGTATTGTCGATGATTATGGAGAGATAGAGTCTAGAATAGTTGTATTATGTCGATGGTTACTGAGAGGTCATTTCAAGAACGTTGATTAAATCGATAGTTACAGAGAGTTGATTTCTAGAATAGATGTATTATCGAAAAAGGAATTTCTATTGATGATATTATCGATGGATATCACCAGAGAGGTGGAAATTAATATTAATGAATATCGGTGATCTCAATGGGATTCCTTATTAGAGTGTTTCCTGCTATCATTAGAACATCAAGAGAATTAAGAATTCCTCGTTAATAATAATTCATCTAAGATGAATGTAGTTGCCAAAATCACATCAAGAGGTACCAAAAAGTTTCAATCTTCCAATATGATTCAGGTGCGATCAATGAATATCAACTGATTCGATGAAGTACCATTCATATCAAAAGCAACATCATTGCTATAGAAACGTAGTTATCATCTTGTTCCTCTGAATGGTTTCTAACTCCTCTTGAACTCAGTATTATCCAGTGGTTAGGAGTAAAGATTTGCATCACAGCCACTCCCACAAATCCTTGAAACTGTTGAATTTCTGTAACATTTCATTCACTCCTCACTCACTCTTCATTAACTATTTACAACGGTCTTATTAAAATAATTTTCCATCTCCTCTATTTGATCGGGGTTTAGGACTCTCAGTTTGCATCCTATACTTGTTCGGTGTTAATGACTACGTTTTACGACGCTACCACTCGTGTCTTCTATAGATAAATGTGATTTTCTCCAATCTCGATACCTAAAATCACCCCGTGTTTTCGTAAATCACCTCTATTCACCTAAAATAATCCGTGTTTCCGTAAATCATTTCTATTCACATAAACCTTACCAAAACTCTCCATTAATCCAGCCATATAGGCTATTCTCTCTCTTTCAAGCCCTCACAAAGTCAATACATTTCCACCCAGAAAACTCAGGCAAAACGCCTCCTTAGCCCCCATAGGAGCCGTTTCCGGCGAAGTGGACTTCGGTGCCAACTTCCCTGCCAAAATGGCCCGGTCTCGTTGTTTTCTGGTTAGGGCAAATCAGCTGCACACAACGAAATCCAGCGAAACTGCAGCTTGGCAGCACCAAATCCTCTCTAATATTACTAGAAACGGCATCTTCTCCCAATTTCCCCACCATAGAGCTTTTCATCCAGACCGATTTGAATATTCCATGCCCTCAAATGCAAATGTGGCATTTGATTTTGACACATGCCTATGGTCCGAGAAAATATCAATATCGGCAATTGCCTGTGCCTCCGCTGCGGCTATTGTGACGCTGGGGACCGTTTCCTAAACGCCGATACCTGTTAAGGTCGTTTACCCGATGGGGAATGGTATTTGTGGAGATGGAGCGTTATGGGAATATACCTCCGCAATTTGCTCGCTAAGAGCTCGGCAAACTTCGCCAGCGAGGTGCCCAACAAAGTTTCTACCCTCCCAAGCATTTGGTTACACTAAAACATCGATGGGAGCGGTGTCTGGTGTCAATACTTGGGTTGGAATGCCGACACTAGAAACCCCAAATTCTACGGTAAATGCAGTCAGAAACCTTGCTTTTTGCCAGGACAGGGCGGACTTCTGCAGACAAGACCCTGAAAGGTCACCGGAGCCCGTAGAAGGGTCCTAGAAGTCCCCGGAACGGCATTTTCTCCGAGAAAAGGTGCTAGATAGGTGCATGGAGGTGCATGGAGATGCATAGAGCTGCATGCTTCAATGCGTTTAGAGATGATTTTGCGCCAGCGCCAGTGCACCGCGGCGTGTGCCAAACCAGCTATATGCACGACAGCGTGTGCCAAATCAACCCTACCCCAAGCGGGCCCCAAATCAACTCTATGCACGTTTGACAGCTTCTGGAACACACCCCATACATACCCCGAAACACCTCCCCCAGTTTCCCCCCACGGTCCCTGCATCCCCACACAAAGACCACCCCGCCGGATTGTCCTGCCTCGCTTGTTGATTTGCAGCTGCGATTCGCGCCATCAACCATCTCACGAAAACTACCTCCGTTGGTGATATCCACTTCCCTAGGGCCTTCTGTCGCCCTACACGCCGTATCCATCTCCAGCTAGGGAATCTATCCATTGAACCACTTCTGTGGTGCCCTTACCAGCATTCTGGTCCCAAAAATCCCAGTGTTTACTCCGAATTTGTCTCCAATTCCATCCAGAGCCGTACCACTAGCCAGTGCCATGACGGAGTCTGTGCCGCCTCCAGCGGCCCACAAACCATCGCCCCTGTCCAAACCCGCTGCCGACACCACCCGGCCCCGCCTCAAGAAGAGAAAGTACTCAAGGAGCGGCTGCAGCGAGTGCAAGCGTCGCAAGATGAAGTGCGACGAGGCCAAGCCGTTCTGCCACAACTGCTCCCGTCTCAACAAGATCTGTGTGTACAACAACAAACAGGACTTCCGTTTTGACAAGATGACTGCCGGCTTGGCCGCTGCGGTGGTGCCTACAGCCGCTCCTCGCGACCCGACCACCTCCCCCATTGCAATGCGGTACTACCACCCCAGTGGCAGTTTCGGCGGTGAATTTCTGGCAGAACTCGCCCTGCCGGGGCCTCCGTTCCCGACATTGCCTCCACCACAACCCTCGGGGCCTCCATACGCATCAGAATTGGTGCTGGCCATCTCCACCCCGAAAACTGAGATGATGTCTCTCTTCGACAAGGCCAGCGTATTGGTGCACGACATCCACCACATGGTGGCCCTCGATCCCACGGATGCGGTGTCAGAGCCCGACCCGGCCCGGTCAGACTCCCACAACCACAGCATTGCCCTGGCGCCGCTGGATACCCTCGAATCCCACTTCCTTTTGGACGACCTCACTAGCCAGATCATAGGCGCTCGTGCTACCGCGGTGCTGCCAGTAGACGCAGCGTCTCCCGCGCGCGTTCACGCGGTAGCTAGCGAGGTGGTGCTACTCGACTACGACGGCGCGGCCTCGCTAACGGAGCTCATTGCCGCGGTGTTGGCCAAGAACCGCCTCACCGAGCCCCACATGGGGTATTTGCGCACGTTTGCCGACCCCAGAGTGTCGGCCCATCTCTTCCCGTTTGCCCCCACCCCAGAACACAACCCGGTGGCCCTGCTTTTGTTGCAGTATCTGGCGGACTGTCCCTATCTTTTGACGTCGCTATTGGTTTTCGCTGCGACGAGCGAGCACAACCGCACGGGAAAACGCGGCCACGACGTGGCGCGCCGCAAGTATCTTCTGGTGTGTTTGCGGGCATTGAGCGAGGTGTTCCGCGGCGGCGGCACCCCGGCGCTGGCGTTATTGCTCGGCAACGACATCGAGAAGTTGCTTCTCACGGTACTAGTTCTCACGCTGAATTTTACTGCCACGGGACGCGATACCGCGAACTCGTGGAAAATCCACCTACGTGGTGCGCGCGACCTTCTCGCGCGCTACAACTCGCTGAAAATGTTTCACGACGGGGCGGCGCTACTGGGAGGATTGGCGCTCGCACGGACGTGGTTTTTTGCCATAGAACTGCTTGCCACGCTCACGCTGACACAGGGAGGCACGCTCAAGCGTGCACCCGAGGCAGCAGTAGCAGATGCTGTGGTTCCAGGCGCTGCAGTGGACGACAATCTACGCGTTCTAGTGGACACAGGCTATTTCGCGCGCGAAATCAACCCTGAGTACCACGACGCGTTGGTCAAACTCGGCCTCGTGGTACCGGCGTGCACGCCGCGACTGCTGCCGTTCAACTTGTTTCTCGGGTACTCCATGGCGTACGTACGGCTATGGTACGAGATGGCGCTGGCATTGATGCAGGTGCGGGCGCTGCCCCAGTACACCATTTCTGGGGCCGAGCTAGCGAGAGTGTTTGCGTTGGTGGACGCGGCTCGTGCCACGGAAATCGTTCCCCAGGTGGTCAAGCCGTCGTATCTCGTGCCAGAAACCTCGCCCGCGCACCCTGCGTACCCCGGACACCGCATTACTTTTCTGCCTGCGGCCCTAGCGCACTACCGCGACCTCGCGGGAAACACCATCTACTACTCGTGGTTGGACTGCAGCGAGCAGATCCGCATTGACAGCATGTTCTTGACGGTTCTCACCACAAAGGGCCTTCTCGGGTTGCCGTCGTCGCATCCGTTGGTGCGAGAAATGGTGGAACGCATTCTCGGAGTGCGATTTCTCATTCTGAGCAAGGCCGCGCCAGACTACGCGGCCCACGCTAGCGACATCCTCGTGGAAAGTGCTAATTATTACTTGACTAGAAGTGTATTTGATTGCCGTGCTACCATGGTGCAATCAGCGTTCCGGGCGTGCTGCCGTGTGGTGGAAACAGAGGACGATTTCGAGCGGTTGGAGCTCTATTTCCTTGGGCTCGTGAAATTGGTCAATGGCAGTGCTCTCGCTGCGCTAGATGTGCTCTACCGCCAGCGAGAACGTGCGCGCGCACGGAAAGCTGGCGAGACGGTAGAGGTAGAGGAGGAAGAGGATTACGGGACCATCCCGTTCGTATAAGATAAGGAGAGAAGAAAAATAAGCTATCTAGAGATTTAGATGTCTAGATGGTAATGGTGGGGGTTAGTATGGGGTAGAATATTGGTTGGTTGTGGTGGATAATACGTGGGAAATGTTATCGTGGTAATTTTTCGCGGTAATGATCTCGCGGTAGATTAATTCGCAGTCTCTGCGGTAAATGATACCGCAGTACATGAAAGTCTCGTTTCAAGCGAAACCGGTCCAAAATATTCGATAGACTGTCTTTACCCAGACGTGAAATTACACTATCCTGTCTCTAGCTGCAAATGAGACCATCCCACTGTCCAAGCATGAAATGAGACTTTCCCACTGTCCAAGTGTGAATATGCCTTATCCGTCTCTAGCCGAGAATTTGCACCCATCCCGTTGTCTAAGTGAAATTAAAGTATCTCCTTGTTTAGAAATGAAATTAGGCAATCCCGTTAGAAGCGATCATGTTGCTAATGCTTCAAGAAGGAATTATTCCGTGTCGAACAGGGAATATTTCTGTTAGAGTTTCAACCTGATTTTGAAATTTTATTGCTAGATCTTCTAGATGGAATTATAACTTCTACATGAGATTATGCTGCTAGAGCTAATTCTTGCTAGAGCTTCAAATGGAATTTCCGTTTGAGAGCATCTTGATGGAGTTATTAGAGTCTACTTTTGGACTATCCGGATGCTATGATGGAATTATCATCCTCTAAGCGTTGCGAGAACCATACGGTGAAATGGAATTGTAACTGGTGTCAGCTCGGACTATCATTGGAATCAAGATTGGATTATTCCGTCATCCAGGCGTGAATTTGAGACTATACAATTGTTGATATTTTGCTTGAGCTGCTAGAGGTGAATTTCAGATGAAGAAGCGCTAAAATGATCAAGGATGGATATAATCTCAAACGATATGTAACCCATCTTTGATGGATGACAGATATTATTACATATAGCCTGGGAATATGCAGCATCCTGAGTCATGCAATACATTTAATTCCATTCTCCATTGAATTTTTTGATGTTAGAACGTTGACTTCTGATTGCCTTTATTTCTTGAGAGATAAAGCAATTGAGGATATTTGAATCTTTGATTCTAGAGGTTCAGCATGATTGGAAACTTTTTGAGGATGGTTGTCTAAAACATTATTCATTGAGATTCGCCATATGCAATATTATCATTGTGATGGATTTGAAGAATTTTCCTGAGAAAAGAAGGCTACCGGTTTTCTTTTATCGATTTTTACACCAGAATCATTGAATTCAATGCGTCGGATGCTCCAACCTGAAAAGGAAATTATAGGCTTGTCAATGTCTTAAGAGTTAGTATTACGAAGAATCATTCTATGCTAATTCGGCAAAAGATTCTGACAACTGACTATTGCTTTGAAATGAACATAAGGTGACGAGGCTTATGTAATTCTGACACAATGCTGTGCTGATGGAAGGAACTATTCAAAGCTACTTGTCGTGGTCATCTCAGAATGGACGAGAAGAAAAGTACATTACCAATGAAAGCGTTCTCTTTATTCACTGAATGAATGTATTGGGAATAATCAATAATGCAATCGAACGAGAAAGAACTATCATGTTCAAGGAATATTGTGATGCAAACCATATGGACTTTCTGAATAAGAACTATTCCTTGATTTGGTAACATCGCTTCAAGAGAATTTCGTATATGGGCTTCTGATGCAATTGGAGACAATTCCTACGAATATTGTAAATCCATGATGACCATTCTGGGCCATTTTATTACCCTGATATGGTACCAACTGATTATCCAGACTGATTTCAATTAATCTCGTGATGTTGACCTATTTATCTTGACGAAAGCAACATTTTCAAGGAATATTTATTCGGGCATGTTGATGTTACAATTGGGTCATTGATAATAGAAGAAAACTGGGTATATTTAACGGCAATTCAAGTGTCTATCTGTGGGTGTTCTGAATTTCAAGGCACAATTGAAGTGCCAATTATGATAGGATTGTCTGATTTTTAATCACAACTGAATCATCAATTTGACAGGATTATATGAGATTAAACAACTCAAGCATGGGATTTTTTTCTCGAAATTATTTTGATACTCAAGATACGAATCAAGTGTTGATAGCCTTTGCAGCATTTTCCTCAAGGTTCTTACCTGTATATCAGGTTACTTATTGAATCTTGTTAATTTTCCAGAGATGATTATACTAATTCGATTTACGGCGTATTATCAGAACAATGCTATCATGGACACTATACGACGTGTCAGGCAAACCATCACAGCGATCGATCCACCAATTATCGGCTATATATCATGTCAATCCGATTCCCTTCGGCATTATCTCAATTCAGTTCTTGTAATTTAGATTCCTTACAATGTAGACTCGGAATTTCCCGACTACTTGCGGTTTTCTCCATATCTGCCGATTCCTGCTCTTGTCAGGCATTGATTTAATCAAGTTCCTGTCAATCTTTGCTACTTCAAGACATTTACACAATCTGGTTCGGCATAAAGACCTGTCAAAAACTAGACCGTAATTACAGTCAAACGCAGTAAACTGGCTCTAGAAATACGAAATTGCCTGCAATTGGACAAAAATGTCGTTTGTTCGGCCTCTACACTCTTTTTGGAATAATAGTTCCAACTCGCTTATTTCAATTGTGCTGATTATAATTGTAGAGGTATTATCTAAAAAAAGTCACCGCAACTGCAGCTCCAGCTAGCAGCGGCGGAGACTGCAGTCTCCACCACGACATTCCTGTCCGGATATACCGTATACGACCGACTCCAGTGGCACTTTTTGCCCTACTCGTCTTGCCACAGTAGTACCACTAGATGACCTGAAAATCTGCCAGATGACCCCATTTTTCGAGCCGTTGCAGGCCACTCGTGTCTGGAGTGGCGGAATCCAATTTAGGAGCTGCTCTGATCCCCCAGGATCGGTGGAGACCCGATCTACGTTGTATTGTAGCTTCCTCACAGCAAATCAAGAAACACTCCCTCACATGCCCGAGTGCCCAGACTTATGCGGAATTTCCCGTGGTTTCGGCCGGTCCTGCTGCACACACCTGCCCGTTGTGGCAATTGTCCGCCGCCGCCTTCCCCAGTTCCGCCGGAGTCCGAAACCGTGCGCCACTCCACGCATATTCGTAATTGCCTTATAGGCCCGAAATAGAACAATTGAGGCGCAAAAACGATTCCACAGGCAGACCTTCCAACGGCGATTTGCATCCATACGGTTGCTACCCATCCAGACGGCGGGATCAGCCAGGGGAACCGATCTTCTTCTGGGACATCTATAGATGAAAATGTCGCAAAATGAAAAATTCGCTTCTCGGGGACTCAACCATAGAAGGTTGCAGTAAACACCGCCAAGCCCCGCGGCCGCAGCAGAAATAGAGACATCGCCACGACCCGGAAGTCCAGTTTAGCCGACCAGGACCCCATGGGACACAGCCATGGGGCCATGTGTTGTACTGTCGTACCCCTGTGCCTGGGGCTCGTTTCCTATACGAGACGATGTCGCGCGCGACATCGCATCTCGCGCTGTATCCAGGACGCGAATTTGACCCCATGTATATAAACAACACGTTCCTTCCTATACTTGTCCCCCAAGGCCATGCCCGAGTCAGAAAGTACTCCCTTGACGCAGTCGCACAATGACGCGTACTCCTCCTCCGTTCTGCTGTCAACAGGCGCCTCTCCGCGCCGTCAGGACTCCCATGAAGTCGCCAAATCAGAACCCAAGCCTGGCTACTTGGCCAAAGAAGACATCGAATGGGACTTCGGCGGCCCATTGGGTGCGTTCGGAATGGTCACTGGATTCCCCCTTTTGATGTGGTACATGTGGATCAGTGCCCAGTTCTACAATGGTGCTCCAGCATGGCCTAAACCCGGTCAAGATTGGGAACTGTTCCTTGCTGAGATGTGGGGCTATTTCCTCGAGGCCGGAGTGCCCCATTTCGGCACCCTTTTCTTCTTTGGCACCTTCATCATCGTCCAGGGCATTCTCTACTTGACTTTGCCCGGTGTGTGGACCAAAGGTCAACCTTTGGTGCATTTAGGAGGAAGACAATTGCCCTACTTCTGCAACGCCGTTCCTTCATTCTACACCTCGGTGGTAATTGCCCTCGGAATGCATGCCACCGGCATCTTGCCTATGACATACTACGTGGACAATTTCGGCCGCATCATGACCACTGCAATCTGCACTGGTATTACATTGTCTGTGCTCTTATATGTGATCACTCTCAACTTCACAGGCGACTACCACCGCATGACAGGCAACCACATGTACGACATGTTCATGGGCGCCCCCTTGAACCCCAGAATCGGCAAGTATTTGGACCTCAAGATGTTTTTCGAGGTGAGAATCCCCTGGTTCATCTTGTTCTTCCTCTCGTTGTCGGTGTGCTTCAAGCAGTACGAGACCTACGGCTACGTGACCCCCAACATCTTGCTCGTGACCTACGCCCACTGGTTGTACGTCAACGCCTGTGCCAAGGGAGAGGAATTGATTGTTCCTACCTGGGACATGGCCTATGAAAAATTCGGTTTCATGTTGCTTTTCTGGAACATGGCCGGTGTTCCCTTCACCTACTGCCACTGTTCGTTGTACCTCCTCTACCACGACCCATCCGAGTACCAATTTTCCGCCGGATACATGGTGTTCTTGTTCGTTTTGTTGAATGCGGCATACTACATCTTCGACACGGCAAACTACCAGAAAAACGACTTCAGAAGAAAGTTGGCCGGCAACAAGGCCATCCGCAAGGCTTTCCCTCATCTTCCAGGCTCGGAAATCAAGAACCCCAAGTACATTACAACTGCTGCTGGTTCTAGCTTGTTGACAGATGGATGGGTGGTTTACGCAAGAAAGATTCACTATACCGCAGACTACGTGCAGTCATTGACTTGGGCGTTGGCTTGTGGATGTGCTTCGCCCTTCCCATGGTTCTTTCCCGTGTTTTTCTTCATCGTTTTGATCCACAGAGCATTGAGAGACCAAAGAAAGTGCGAGAAGAAGTACGGCAAGGACTGGGAGGCCTACTGCAAGGCATGCCCCTACATGTTCATCCCCTGGATCATCTAAGGGCCCCAAAAAACCGGGTTTTCCGGCTACTAAAATTCAAAACGTAATAAATGTATTGCTCAGTAATTATCGTAGGGTTGGTTCTGGTTTGATCCAGCAATGGAAACCACTCTCATCTAATCTTGCTCAGAAACGGAAACCGGTTTCTTTCGTTTCAGCAACAGAAACCAATTGTTTTGGTTGGTCCAGTCATGGAAACCAATCTCTTTCATGGAAACACAATCTCTATGGTCCAGTCATGGAAACCATCTCTCTAGTCCTGTTCAGCAATGGAAACCAATCTCTCATCTATCTCGTCGGCAGTCAAGATCCTGAAGCCTTCGGCGGTGGCCACGCCGATCTCGATGTCGTTCTTTCTGAAGTCTGTACCCAAAACCGAGCTCAAAGCAGTAATGGCAAACTCCGCCGTGGTTTTCCAGTCTCCCTTGACGTAGTCGGTCTTCTTGAACTTCTTCTCCAAGTAGGTGGTGGCCTCCTGCTGCTTGGGACCCGTGGCCACGGCCTTGACACTGGTGTAGTAGCCTGCAGGGTCACACTTGAAGATCTGGGGACCCTTGTCCGAATCCTCGGTTTCAACCTGGCAAAACGTCAATGCCACACCCAAGGGCCTCATGTATGCTCTCTGGGTGTACAATTGCGATAAGTTGGCCATTCTCTTTGCCAAGCTTTCCACTGGCATCTCGTAGCCGTATTTGTATCTGAACTCGCTGGCTTCGGCCCTAGCACGCAATGCCTGCGCTCTAGCATCGGCAATGGAGCCCGTCACCACCAATCCGATCGAAGGAGTGATCTTGAAGAGGTACGACACCGTTTGGGGATCCAACAACTTGTCGGGAATCTTCTTTTGTGAGATCAACACTGCCGAATCCTTTCCGGAAACAGCAAGGGAGGTGATATTGGCCGAGTTGATGGCCTTGAATGCGTATTCCACCTGGTACAACCGGCCCTCGGGCGAGAAGATGGTGATGTGTCTGTCGAAGCCTGCGGAACCTGGGGTTAGTATGGGCGAAATAGGGGCTGAAATTGGCGGGAAAAAGGGGAAGTTAGGTGAAGTGGACCCGTGGAATCGATTTCTGTCATAATATTGAGGTTTGGGGGCACCAATGGACACGTACCTGACATTATGGAAGTGTGTAGCGGTTGAGATTGAAGGTGGCGATTTTTCTGGTGAGAGTTAGGATTACAGGTTAACGAAGGTAGAAGTGCAGGTTGGTTAAAAGTACGGGTTGTCCATACATCGAATTACCCTTCTTATTATCATTCAAGATGTACCGCAGGGAACATATATAGGTGATGTTCCTTCTATAGTAAGGAACAGATTCTATTTGGGGAATGGCAAGTGTGGTACGGTTGTTAGAGACCAAGAATACTAATAATTCCTGGTACTCCAGAATTTTACACAGAGGAAGAAGATCCTGATTATTCAAGAATTAACTTTATTTTCTATATAATTCTTTCGCTACAAAAGGTGTTAGGTTCTAGAACGTGATATCTAGCTAACCCAGGCCATACCATACACTATTACCGTCATTACCGGAGTTTACAGGTTACCATTACCTATTTGGTTATCACACTACCAACTCTAACATTGGAGAAACACAACAGGAAGTACAGGGAGAATTAAAGTCCAACCTGGGGATACACTCCTAGAATCCATCCCAATGTATCGATAGAGTATTGTGGGAAGTCACTGCTTCAACAGCGCCGGAAATGGCATCTTCATCTAGTCCATCACGTGACCCTTTCACATGACCCTCCACGTGATCCAACATGCCATAAAAACTTATATTCTCCCCATAATCTTTCCCCATCCCCATGGCGCCGGAAGACACGTTCACTACCGACAGAAAAACGGCAGAAAACACGCCGTTGTACGTGCCCAACGGCGCCTCGTCAACCCAAGTTTCTTACCACTACAATCCCCACACTAGCGAGTACCATTATGGTGCACTTCATCCAATGAAACCGTTTCGTCTCATGCTTACCGACCACTTAGTCATCTCCTACAAGCTCTACGAGAAGATGGATTTGTACACACCGCGTCGGGCCACCCGGAAGGAGCTTCTGGACTTCCATTCTGAGGACTATCTCGACTTTTTGCAGTCCATTACTCCAGAGAAAACAGCCAAAATGACAGGACAACAACTCGCCCAGTTCAACATCGGAGACGATTGTCCCGTATTCGATGGCATGTACGACTACCTGACCATCTATGCCGGCGCTTCGTTGGATGCTACCCGCAAATTAATCAGTGGAATGTCGGATATTGCTGTGAATTGGTCAGGAGGACTTCACCATGCGAAAAAGTTCGAACCAAGCGGGTTTTGCTACGTAAATGACATCGTTTTGAGCATCATCAACCTCTTGCGTGTTCATCCGCGCGTGATGTACATCGACATCGACTTACACCATGGAGACGGAGTCCAGGAAGCGTTCTACACCACCGATAGAGTGATGACAGTGTCTTTCCACAAGTACAACGGAGAGTTTTTCCCCGGAACAGGGTCTGTGGATGAAGTGGGCCTCGGAAAGGGTCAGAATTACGCGATTAACGTGCCGTTGCGGGACGGAATCGATGATGATTCCTATGTACGGCTTTTTAAACTGATTATGGAGCCTCTTATCACCAAATTCCAGCCTACCTGCATTGTCCAGCAATGCGGTGCCGACTCCCTCGGATATGACCGGTTAGGCTGCTTCAATCTCAACATCCGTGCCCATGGAGAATGTGTCAAATACATCAAGTCGTTCGGAATCCCCATGCTAGTTCTTGGAGGAGGAGGCTATACCCCGAGGAATGTGCTGCGTCTCTGGTGCTACGAGACGTCTGTATTGAACGATGTCACCTTAGACCACAAGATCCCTAATTTTTTGCCCACTTACGACTGGTTTGGGCCTGATTTCTCGTTACATCCGCAATTAGAGGGCCGTATCGACAACAAGAACTCCAAGAAATACCTCGAGAGTGTCAAGCGAGAGATTCTCGAGCAGGTGCGATACCTCAACCACGCTCCTTCGGTGCAAATGAGGGAGATTCCGCCAGATATAACCGGTTTAACGGAGGAAGAAGAAGCTGCCATTAGGGATATGAACGAGGAAGCCATGGATTAGAGTGGATTAGAACTACCATACAGGAAGGTAGAATTCCAGAGAGAAAAGGAGAGAAAAGGAGAGAGTCTTGCGAAC